>JACBWV010000537.1:45000-150000 GCA_013435795.1 Chlamydomonas sp. ICE-L | reverse complement strand
GTGGGGTCTCAGCTACATTGAGGGCGGTAAAAAAGGCGGAATATGAACATTGCTTTATATAAATAAATAAATAGTACACCTTATTACGAGGTGTGAGGTGAAGGGGGCCAGCACGTTTGGTTGCACTGGGGTCAACCACCATTAATAAATATAAATAAATATAAATATACACTCTTATAAATATAAACTAATAAATATAATACCTATCAACTGTAATATCTCTTAACTAGAATACATATAAATACAAATAAACAGTATAGACAAGCACCCCACCTGTAAGGACTGTACTCTCCACCCTTCATGCCCTGCATTGGAGTGAACACACAAGTTCAGTCACCTTGAATGTATGTATGTATGTATGTATGTACTGCATGTACTGCATGTACAATATGTATGTTCAGTCACCTTGTATGTATGTATGTATGTATGTATGTATGTATGTATGTATGTACTGCATGTACTGCATGTACAGTATGTATGTTCAGTCACCTTGTATGTATGTATGCACGTACTGCATGTACGTATGTATGTATGTGTATGTGCGTGTGTATGTACTGCATATACTGCATGCACTGCATGTATGTTACAGTATAGCAGTAGCCTACTAGGCTAAAAAGATTTGCCCAACCTCAAAACATCAAGATCGACTCTAGATTACTGGGAGGGATTAGACACAAGGGGCAAAGCCTGGGGTACACATGCCACAACTAAGTTTGAGAGGTGGGGGTTCAGATTTGCTAAGGTAGCATACAAGGCTAATTAGGCTTGCCTGACATTGCATAATCAATATCAACTCTAGATTAGCGGGAGGGGCTACACACAAGGGGTGAAGCCTAGGGTACACAGGCCACAACCATGTTTGAGAGGTGGGGTTAAAGTTTGCCAAGGTAGCCTACTAGGTGTACCCGTTCTTGTATATTTGGATACTTCGAACCTACTTGATTTCATTCTGCACTCAAGAGTGTGGTGCAGAAGTAGCCCCTTTCAATGATATATATTGGTCTAGTGGTAGACCAAATCGCTTTGAAGACGAAGAGTCGGGGATTCGATTCCCCCCACAGTTTGCAAAGGTAGCCTACTAGGCTAACAAGACTCGCTTGACCTTATATGATCAATATCAACTCTAGATTAGCGGGAGGGGCTACAAACAAGGGGTAAACAGGCCACAAACATGTTTGAGGGGTGGGATTGAAGTTTGAGAGGTGGGGTTGTTGAGAGGTGGGGTTGAAGTTTGCGAAGGTAGCGTACTAGGCTAAACAGACTTGCTCGAACTTGAATAATCAAAATCAACTCTAGATTACCATGAGGGGCTAAACACAAGGGGTGACGCCTAGGGTTCACTAACCACAAATAAGTTTGAGGGGTGGGGGTTAAAGTTTGCTAAGGTAGCCTACTAGGCAAAAGAGACTTGCCCGAACTTGAATAATCAAGACAAGCCCTAGGCGCGTCACAAGCGGGAAAAAATGGCGGAGAGTGTTGGATATCGGAGCGACAGGTGGCAACGGAAACTAGTGCAGCAGACCAAAGCCAGGGTTAACAAGGGTTTCTTTTTTGTTGAGGTGAGATGGACAACACGGTGACCCTGGGGGCTCTGCCCCCCTCAAAGCCGAAAAACAAGAAATGGTACCGCAACTTAGCTTGCTTCTATCCCCACTTCTCATACAAGTACTCTTGCACATAAGCCAACTGCTAGACACCCTAACCCCTCAACCACCTAAACCCATCGCACCTTAGCAAGATTCTACCCCCACTTCTCATACAAGTACTCTTGCACATACGCCAGTTGCTAGACACCCTAACCCCTCAACCACCTAAACCCATCGCACCTTAGCAAGATTCTACCCCCACTTCTCATACAAGTACTCATGCACATACGCCAGTTGCTAGACACCCTAAACCCTAACCCCTGAACCACCTAAACCCATCGCACCTTAGCAAGATTCTACACCCACTTCTCATACAAGTACTCTTGCACATACACCAGTTGCTAGACACCCTAACCCCTCAACCACCTAAACCCATCGCACCTTAGCAAGATTCTACACCCACTTCTCATACAAGCACTCTTGCACATACGCCAACTGCTAGACACCCTAACCCCTCAACCACCTAAACCCATCGCACCTTAGCAAGATTCTACCCCCACTTCTCATACAAGTACTCATGCACATACGCCAGTTGCTAGACACCCTAACCCCTAACCCCTGAACCACCTAAACCCATCGCACATTAGCAAGATTCTACACCCACTTCTCATACAAGTACTCTTGCACATACGCCAGTTGCTAGACACCCTAACCTCTAACCCCTGAACCACCAAAACCTATCGCACCTTAGCAAGATTCTACCCCCACTTCTCATACAAGTACTCTTGCACATACGCCAGCTGCTATAACCCTAAACCCTGAACCACCAAAAACCTAAGCCACCTAAACCTATCGCACATTAGCAAGCTTCAAGCTTCAAGCCCCCTTCGCATATAAGTACTCTTGCACATACGCCAGCTGCTATACACCCTAACTCCTACCCCCTCAACCACCAAAACCTATCGCACCTTAGCAAGCTTCTACCCCCACTTCTCATACAAGTACTCTTGCACATACGCCAGCTGCCAGAAACCCTTAACCACATAAACCCTAAACCACCAAATATATCGCACCTGAGCAAGCTTCAAGCCCCACTTCTCAAACAAGTACTTTGGCACATACGCCAGCTGCTATAAACCCTAACCCCTAACCCACCTAATCCTATCGCACCTAAACCACATATCGCACATTACATTACATTACATTGCATTACATTACATTATATTATATTACATTACATTACATTATATTACCTGAGCAAGCTTCAAGCCCCACTTCTCAAACAAGTACTCTTGCACGTACGCCAGTTGCTCTGCCGGTGCCAGGTCAGCAGGCATGGTTGCACAAACCTCCTGATGAGCGCATGGGATCGGGGAAGTGATATGATTCAGCGAGTTAGCTACTCAGCTTGTGTTGTGTAGGCATAGCTACTTAGCTACTCAGTGAGTTAGCTACTCAGCTTGTGCTGTGTATGTATAGTTACTTAGCTACTCAGTGAGTTAGCTACTCAGCTTGTGTTGTGTATGTGTAGTTACTTAGCTACACAGTGAGTAAGCTACTCAGCTTGTGTTGTGTATGTGTAGTTACTTAGCTACTCAGTGAGTTAGCTACTCAGCTTGTGTTGTGTATGTGTAGTTACTTAGCTACACACTGAGTTAGCTACTTAGCTTGTGTTGTGTATGTATCGCTACTTCGCTACTTGACTGAAGCTTAACTTTTTAGAACTTTAAATATGTATTAAGGAAATGTGAAGCGGCCTGTAAGGTATCTGAGTCAAGTCATCTGAATAGACAGAATTCTGTCTAGTTGTTGCAAAGTTGTTGCATCTGTTTATTAGTATTCCCGGTTTCAGGAATGGTTCAATGGTAGACCATTTTGCTGGACTGGGTTTGAATCTCTACGGGTGCGCTTTGGTGTTTGCGTTCGCTGTCAACCGCCATGATAACACTGTACAGGTAAAGTAGCAGCCCGTTCTCTACCGTCGCAAGACAGGGCTCCCTCCATACCACGCCCCACTAGACGTTATCATTACATGCGTGATATGGTTCGATGGTAGACCATTTCGCTGGACTGAATGTATGAAATATGTAAATGAATACATGGTTATGTAAATGAATACATGTTTATGTAAATGAATACATGTTTATGTAAATGAATACATGTTTATGTAAATGAATACATGTTTATGTAAATGAATACATGTTTATGTAAATGAATACATGGTTATGTAAATGAATACATGGTTATGTAAATGAATACATGTTTATGTAAATGAATACATGTATATGTAAATGAATACATGTTTTTGTAAATGAATACATGTTTATGTAAATGAATACATGTTTATGTAAATGAATACATGTTTGTGTAAATGAATACATGTTTATGTAAATGAATAATCAAGGTCATTTCCAGATTAAGAGGAGGGGAAAGGATAACAGCAAAAGTTAAAATGCGGTGGTAAGCCTTTTTTGGTTATCTTTTCCCCCCCACAAAAAGGGTGTACCACCTTAAAATGCGGTGGTAAGCCTTTTGAGGAGGGGAAAGGATAACTACAAAAGGCTTACCACCGCATTTATTATTGTAAATATAGGACTTGCACTTGGTTACATGGAAACATGAACTTGAACTTCACCTTAAACTTGGTTACATGGAAACATGACCTTGACCTTGACCTTGACCTTGAACTTGGTTACATGGAAACATGAACTTGACCTTGAACTTGGTTAAATGGAAACATGAACTTGAACTTGAACTTGGTTACATGGAAACATGAACTTGAACTTGACCTTGAACTTGGTTACATGGAAACATGAACTTGAACTTGACCTTGAACTTGGTTACATGGAAACATGAACTTGAACTTGACCTTGAACTTGGTTACATGGAAACATGAAGTTGACCTTGAACTTGGTTACATGGAAACATGAACTTGAACTTGACCTTGAACTTGGTTACATGGAAACATGAACTTGACCTTGAACTTGGTTACATGGAAACATGAACTTGAACTTGACCTTGGTCACATGGAAACATGAACTTGAACTTGACCTTGAACTTGGTTACATGGAAACATGAACTTGAACTTGACCTTGAACTTGGTTACATGGAAAAATGAACTTGAACTTGACCTTGAACTTGGTTACATGGAAACATGAACTTGAACTTGACCTTGAACTTGGTTACATGGAAACATGAACTTAACCTTGACCTTGAACTTGGTTACATGAAAACATGAACTTGAACTTGAAATTGGTCACATGGAAACATGAACTTGAACTTCACCTTGAACTTGGTTACATGGAAACATGAACTTGACCTTGACCTTGAACTTGGTTACATGGAAACATGAACTTGAACTTGACCTTGAACTTGGTTAAATGGAAACATGAACTTGAACTTGACCTTGAACTTGGTTACATGGAAACATGAACTTGACCTTGAACTTGGTTACATGGAAACATGAACTTGAACTTGGTCACATGGAAACATGACCTTGAACTTGACCTTGAACTTGGTTACATGGAAACATGAACTTGACCTTGAACTTGGTTACATGGAAACATGACCTTGAGCTTGGTTACATGGAAACATGAACTTGACCTTGAACTTGGTTACATGGAAACATGACCTTGAGCTTGGTTACATGGAAACATGACCTTGAGCTTGGTTACATGGAAACATGAACTTGACCTTTAACATGTTTACATGGAAACATGAACTTTAACTTGGTTACATGGAAACATGAACTTTAACTTGGTCACATGGAAATTAAAACATGAACTTGAACTTGGTTACTCCAGCCAGCAATGTGGCTGCTTGCCGTCTTTGGCAGTAAAAACGGGAGTAGGATGCAGCTGGAAGGGGAACTGCAGGTGTGTGTCAGCGTGTGAGAGTTAGTGGTAGCGTACAGTTTTATTCTACAAGTTATATGATAACGATTAAAACCAATTTTAAAACCGATTTTTATTCTACAAGTTATGTGATAACGATTAAAACCAATATTATTACAAAAGTTATATTATAACGATCACAGTTTTAATGTACAAGTAATATTATAACGATTTCAGTTTTATTCTACAAGTTGTATTCTAACAATTACAGTTTTATTCTACAAGTTATGTCATAACGATTACAATTTTATTACAAAAGTTATAATAGAACGATTACAATTTTATTACAAAAGTTATATTATAACGATTACAGTTTTAGTCTACAAGTTATATGATAACAATTAAAACCAAACGTACTGACTCTCTACTGGTGGAGATAGCATCATCCTCTGACGCATCAAACATCCGGACACTTATTGTTACCAGCCAAAATATCCACTTTCTACAAGAATGCCCTCAATATCCAATTTCTACAATTATTTCCTCGATGACCCCACCCCACCCAGATCGTACTGTTTGTCTTCGTGCAGATCGCATCATCCTCTGACGCGACAATCAGCCCAGACACATACTGTAACCGGGTTGGTCAAAATATCCACCTTCTACAATTATACCCTCAATGCTCCCACCCTCATTATTCCCCCACCCCCATGCCCTCAATGACCCCACCCCACTCAGATCATACTGTGTGTCTTGGTGGAGATTGCAGCATCCTCTGACGCGACAATCAGCCGAAACACTTATTGCTCCCATAGTAGCACGAACTCAGGGACCCCATCGGTAAAACGATTGTTTGGGGTTCAGTTCGTCAGTGCGTTTTCTTTTTAAGCCTTCCTACACGGTTGGGCAAGTCCCTTTAGCCTATGTGGCCTACCCCTGGACTGTAACATACATAAAACCGACTTGCTCAAAATACCAACTTCCTACAATTATGCCCCCAATGCCCCCACCCCACCCAGGTCTTACTGTGCGTCTTGGTGGAGAACGCATCATCCTCTGAGTCAAGGAACACCAAGACACTTTCTGTAACCAGGTTGATCAAAATATCCACTTACTACAATTATGCCCTCAATGCCCCCACCCCCATTCCCCCACCCCCGTGCCCTCAATGCCCCCCATGCCCCCACCCCGGTTCCCCCACCTCCATGCCCTCAATGCCCCCACCCTACCCAGATCTTACTGTGTGTGTTGGTGGAGATCGCATCATCCTCTGATGCAACGGACAGCCAAGATACTTATTGTAACTGACTTGATCAAAAGATCCACTTTCTACGATTATGCCCTCAACGACTCTACCCCCACGTCCTTAATGCCCCCACCCCCATGCCCTCAATGCCCCCACCCCACTCAGATCTTACAGTGCGTCTTGGTGGATATAGCATCATCCTTTGATGCAACGAACAGCCCATATACTTTTTGTTACTGGCTAAGTCAAAATATCCACTTCCTACAAGTATTCCCTCAATGAGACAATGACCCCGCCCCACCCAGATCTTACTATGCGTCTTGGTGGAGATCGCATCCTCCTCTGACCCGTCAAACAGCCAAGACATTCATTGTTAACAGCTTCGTCAAAATATCCACTATCTACAATTATGACCTCAATGCCCAAACCCTACCCAGATTGTACTGTGCGCCTTGGTGGAGATCGCAACATCCTTTGACACAAGGAACACCTGGACACTTATTGTCACCAGCTAGGTATAAATATCCACTTACTGCAATTATGCACTCGATGACCAAATCTTACCCAGATCGTACTGTTTGTCTCGGTGGAGAGAGCAGCATCCTCTGACAAAACAAACACCGAGACACATACTGTAACCAGCTTGGTCAAAATAACAACTTTCTACAATTATGCCCCCAATGCCCCCACCCCACTCAGATCTTACTGTGCGTCTTGGTGGAGATTGCAGCATCCTCTGACACAACAAACAGCCAAGACACTCATTGTCACCGGCTAGGTAAAAATATCCACTTACTGCAATTATGCCCTCAATGCCCCAACCCCACCCAGATTGTACTGTTTGTCTTGGTGGAGATCGCAACATCCTTTGACACAAGGAACACCTGGACACTTATTGTCACCAGCTAGGTATAAATATCCACTTACTGCAATTATGCCCTCAATGCCCCAACCCCACCCAGATTGTACTGTTTGTCTTGGTGGAGATCGCAACATCCTTTGACACAAGGAACACCTGGACACTTATTGTCACCAGCTAGGTATAAATATCCACTTACTGCAATTATGCCCTCAATGCCCCAACCCCACCCAGATTGTACTGTTTGTCTTGGTGGAGATCGCAACATCCTTTGACACAAGGAACACCTGGACACTTACTGCAATTATGCACTCGATGACCAAATCTTACCCAGATCGTACTGTTTGTCTCGGTGGAGAGAGCAGCATCCTCTGACACAACAAACACCGAGACACATACTGTCACCAACTTGATCAAAAGATCCACTTTCTACAATTATCCCCTGAATGCCCCCACCCCATGCCCTCAATGCTCCCATTCCCATGCCCTCAATGCCCCCATTCCCATGCCCTCAATGCCCCCACCCCACCCAGATCTTACTGTGCGTCTTGGTGGAGATCGCATCATCCTCTGATGCAACAAACAGACCAGCCATGAGCACATCACCAGAGCTGCCCAACCCAAGTTGCTCCATCATACCACTTCCTATACGATACAAATACAAAGGGTTATTTTGTGAGCATGATGCAGGGTGGTGAGAGGTAGCTTTTTGAACTGTGTTTTTACCATACAACCACGTGTTCCTAGTAGTTAAGATGAATTGAATTGAGTTGGATCCAGCTGAATTGTGCTTAGTTTAGTTGAATTCAGTTGAGTTGAGTTGAGTTGAGTTCAATTTCATTTAATAAGATTGAGCCTTGGTGGAGATCGCATCTTCCTCTGATGCATTCAACAGACCAGCCATGAGCGCAACATCGGAGATGCCCAATCCAAGCGCCTCCATCGTACCACTTCCTATACGATACACATACAAATGGTGATTTCGTGACCATAATGCAGGGTGGTGAGAGGTAGTCTTGGCAGCTGTGTTTTTACCATACAACCATGTGTTCCTAGTAGTTAAGATGAATTGAATTGAATTGGATCCAGCTGAATTGTGTTTAGTTTAGTTGAATTCAGTTGAGTTTAGTTTAGTTGAGTTCAAGTTCATTTAATAAGATTGAGCCTTGGTGGAGATCGCATCTTCCTCTGATGCATTGAACAGCCCAGCCATGAGCGCAACACCGGAGCTGCCCAATCCAAGCGCCTCCATCATACCACTCCCTATACGATACAAATACAAAGGGTTCTTTTGTGAGCATAATGCAGGGTGGTGAGAGGCAGTCTTGTGAGCTGTGGTTTTCCCATACGGCCATGCTCTATCATACCACTTCCTATACGATACAAATACAAAGGGTTCTTTTGTGAGCATAATGCAGGGTGGTGAGAGGTAGTCTTGTGAGCTTTGGTTTTCCCATACAACCATGTGTTCCTGGTAATAAAGATTCAATTTAATTTGATTTAATTGTTCCTGGTAATTCAGATGGATTTAATTGAATTTAATTGAATCCAGCTGAATTGAGTTGAGATGAGTTGAATTCAGCCGAATTTAATATAATTAGGGGGCAGCTATGTTATATAATATTAGAGAAAAAATAATATTATATAATATTGGTCGGACGAGCCGTCTTTATTTGAAAACCTAATTTTATTAAGACGATATAATAATATGAGCGGGAATATTAGTTAATATTAGTTTTTAAACACTAAAATTAGTCGCCGTTCCCTAAATATAATTGGGGTGAGTTTCATTGAGTTTAATTTAATGCAATATTATCGAGTCTTGGTTGAGATCGCATCATATCCTCTGACGCAACAAACAGCCCAGCCATGGGCATATCACCCATCCACCGATCACCCATTACCCATCAGCCCAGCCATGAGCGATCACCGGCTCTGCCCAACCCAAGCTACTCCATCATACCACCTTCCATACGATACGAATGCCAAGTTTTTTTGTGAGCATAATGCAGGGTGGTGAGAGGTAGTATTGTGAGCTGTGGTTTCCCATAAGGCCATGCTCCATCATACCACTTCTTATACGATCCAAATACAAAGGTTTATTTTGTGAGCATAATGCAGGGTGGTGAGAGGCAGTCTTGTGAGCTGGGGTTTTCCCATACGGCCATGCTCCATCATACCACTTCCTATACGATCCAAATACAAAGGGTTCTTTTGTGAGCATAATGCAGGGTGGTGAGAGGCAGTCTTGTGAGCTGGGGTTTTCCCATACGGCCATGCTCCATCATACCACTTCCTATACGATCCAAATACAAAGGGTTCTTTTGTGAGCATAATGCAGGGTGGTGAGAGGCAGTCTTGTGAGCTGGGGTTTTCCCATACGGCCATGCTCCATCATACCACTTCCTATACGATCCAAATACAAAGGGTTCTTTTGTGAGCATAATGCAGGGTGGTGAGAGGCAGTCTTGTGAGCTGGGGTTTTCCCATACGGCCATGCTCCATCATACCACTTCCTATACGATCCAAATACAAAGGTTTATTTTGTGAGCATAATGCAGGGTGGTGAGAGGCAGTCTTGTGAGCTGGGGTTTTCCCATACGGCCATGCTCCATCATACCACTTCCTATACGATCCAAATACAAAGGGTTCTTTTGTGAGCATAATGCAGGGTGGTGAGAGGCAGTCTTGTGAGCTGGGGTTTTCCCATACGGCCATGCTCCATCATACCACTTCCTATACGATCCAAATACAAAGGGTTCTTTTGTGAGCATAATGCAGGGTGGTGAGAGGCAGTCTTGTGAGCTGGGGTTTTCCCATACGGCCATGCTCCATCATACCACTTCCTATACGATCCAAATACAAAGGGTTCTTTTGTGAGCATAATGCAGGGTGGTGAGAGGCAGTCTTGTGAGCTGGGGTTTTCCCATACGGCCATGCTCCATCATACCACTTCCTATACGATCCAAATACAAAGGGTTCTTTTGTGAGCATAATGCAGGGTGGTGAGAGGCAGTCTTGTGAGCTGGGGTTTTCCCATACGGCCATGCTCCATCATACCACTTCCTATACGATCCAAATACAAAGGGTTCTTTTGTGAGCATAATGCAGGGTGGTGAGAGGCAGTCTTGTGAGCTGGGGTTTTCCCATACGGCCATGCTCCATCACACCACTTCCTATACGATCCAAATACAAAGGGTTCTTTTGTGAGCATAATGCAGGGTGGTGAGAGGCAGTCTTGTGAGCTGGGGTTTTCCCATACGGCCATGCTCCATCATACCACTTCCTATACGATCCAAATACAAAGGGTTCTTTTGTGAGCATAATGCAGGGTGGTGAGAGGCAGTCTTGTGAGCTGGGGTTTTCCCATACGGCCATGCTCCATCATACCACTTCCTATACGATCCAAATACAAAGGGTTCTTTTGTGAGCATAATGCAGGGTGGTGAGAGGCAGTCTTGTGAGCTGGGGGTTTCCCATACGGCCATGCTCCATCATACTACTTCCTATACGATCCAAATACAAAGGGTTCTTTTGTGAGCATAATGCAGGGTGGTGAGAGGCAGTCTTGTGAGCTGTGGTTTTCCCATACGGCCATGCTCCATCATACCACTTCCTATACGATACGGAAACACAGTTTTTCAATGAGCATAATGCAGGGTGGTGAGAGGTAGTGTTGTGAACTGTAGTTTTCCCATACGGCCATGTGTTCCTGGTAATTAAGATTCAATTTAATTTAATCTAATTAATCTTATTCAATTCAATTGCTTCTGGTGATTAAGATGGATGTAATTTAATTTAATTAATACAGCCGGATTGAGTTGAGTTAAGTTCAATTCAGTTGAATTTAATTGAATTTAATTGAGTTTAATTGTATTGAACATTATTGAGTCTTATATCATAACACTTTTGTGAGCACAGTGCAATTCCATACCATATCTTCTGAGGCACTTCTCAAATGCCTTAGATTCCTCAGATGCCTCCATCATACCACTTTCTATACGACACAAATTTAAATTGTTCTTTCTTGAGCACACACTGCAATTACATACCATAGCCCTTTTGGAGCTTCTCAAATGCCTCAGATGCCTCAGATGCCTCCATCATACCACTTGCTATGACACAAATTCAAATTGTTCTTTCTTGAGCACACACTGCAATTACATACCATAGCCCTTTTGGAGCTTCTCAAATGCCTCAGATGCCTCAGATGCCTCCATCATACCACTTGCTATGACACAAATTCAAATTGTTCTTTCTTGAGCACACACTGCAATTACATATCATAGCCCCTCTGGAGCTTCTCAAATGCCTCAGATGCCTTCATCCTACCACTTGCTATATGATGCAAATGCAAAGGGTTATTTCTTAAGCACTGTGCAATTACATGCCATAGCCACTTAGGCACTTTTGAAATGCCTCAGATGCCTAAAATGCCTCCATCATACCACTTGCTATATGAAACAAATTCAAGGGGTTCTTTCTTGAGCACACTGCAATTCCATATCAAAGCTTATTTGGTGCTTCTTAAACGCCTGAAATGCCTCGGTGCTTCTCAAATGCCTCAGAATGCAGTGCCTTGTTCAATGCAGGGCTATGAGAGGTAGTGTTGTGAGCTGTGGTTGGAGGTAGTGGTGTGGAGGTTGTGGAGGTAGTGGAGGTAGTGGAGGTAGTGGAGGTAGTGGTGTGGAGGTTGTGGAGGTAGTGGAGGTAGTGGAGGTATTGTTGTGTGCTGTGGTTTTACCATATGGCCATGCTCAATCATACCACTTTCGATACGTTACGAAAACAAAGGTTTATTTCTTAAGCACAGTGTAGGGTGGTGAGAGGTAGCGCTATGAGCTGTGGTTTTACCATATGGCCATGCTCAATCATACCACTTTCGATACGATACAAAAACTAAGGTTTATTTCTTAAGCACAGTGTAGGGTGGTGAGAGGTATTGTTGTGAGCTGTGGTTTTACCATATGGCCATGCTCCACCATACCACTTCCTATACGATACGAATACAAAGTGTCCTTTCTTAAGCACAATGCAGGGGGATTAGGGGTAGTGTTGTGAGCTGAGATTTTCCATATGGCCAAGTGTTCTTAGTAATTCCTAGAAAATACGAAAGCAAAGGGTTCTTTCTCAAGCTCAATGCAGGGCAATGAGGGATAGTGTTGTGAGCTGAGTTTTTCTATATGGCC
Organism: Chlamydomonas sp. ICE-L; assembly: GCA_013435795.1. Classification (NCBI taxonomy): domain Eukaryota; kingdom Viridiplantae; phylum Chlorophyta; class Chlorophyceae; order Chlamydomonadales; family Chlamydomonadaceae; genus Chlamydomonas; species Chlamydomonas sp. ICE-L. The sequence goes on along the minus strand of JACBWV010000537.1, from coordinate 137,287 downwards.
AAGTGCTGTTAGTCATTCCTATACAATACGAAAGCAAAGGGTTCTTTCTTAAGCACAATGCAGGGCGATTAGGGGAAGTGTTGTGAGCTGTGGTTTTACAATATGGCCTTGTGTTCCTATAATTCCTATACGATACAAATGCAAAGGGTTATTTTGTAAGCACTATGCAGAGCGTTCACTCCCCCACACACTGCTCCCACCCAGTTCACCCCCAAACCCATTCCCCCATGCGAATACCACCACCACCTCAGCACCATCCTAGTGCACGTGCCCCTCCCCCTTTTGGTTCTCTCCCCCACGCCCTGCCCCCACCCAATTCACCACCAAACCCATTCCCCCCATGCACATACCACCACCACATCAGCACCACCCTAGTGCACATGCAAGGCCCTCCCCCTATTGGGTCTCTCCCCCACGCCCTGCCCCCACCCAGTTCACCACCAAACCCATTCCCCCCCATGCACATACCACCACCACCTCAGCACCACCCTAGTGCACATGCAAGGCCCTCCCCCTTTTGGTTCTTTCCCCCACGCCCTGCCCCAACCCACTTCACCCCCAAACCCATTCCCCCCCCATGCACACACCACCACCACCTCAGTACTACCCTAGTGCACATGCAAGCCCCTCCCCCTTTTGGTTCTCTCCCCCACACCCTGCCCTCACCCAGTTCACCCCCTAACCCATTCCCCCATGCACATATCACCTCCACCTCAGCACCATCCTAGTGCACATGCAAGGCCCTCCCCCTGTTGGTTCTCTCCCCCACGCCCTGCCCCCACCAAGTTACCCCCCAAACCCATTCCCCCCCCTACACTGACAACCACCTCAGCACCACCCTAGTGCACATGCAAGCCCCTCCCCGTTCTGGTTCTCTCCCCCACGCCCTGCCCCCACCCAGTTTACCCCCAACCCCATTCCCCCCCTACAAATACCACCACCACCTCAGCACCACCCTAGTGCACACGCAAGGACCTCGCCCTTTTATTTCTCTCCCACACGCCCTGCCCCCACCCAGTTCACCCCCAAACCCATTCCCCCCATGCAAATACCACCACCACCTCAGTACTACCCTAGTGCACATGCAAGGACCTCCCCCTTTTGGTTCTCTCCCACACGCCCTGCCCCCACCCAGGTCCCCCCTTGCACTGACCACCACCTCAGCACCACTCTAATGCACATGAAAAAGTCGCCCCGCTTTACAACTGCATCATCATAAGGGGCCACCCCTTATTTAAAGGCGGGCTCAGGTAGAAACTTGCCCGGGAAAAAACCCTTACTAACCCCAGGGGGAAGGTGGTAATGCAAGGCCCTACCCCTACTGGCTCCCCACCCCACACCCCACACAGGTGGGGACCGGCATACCATATGATGCTGACTTAAGGTGAGTCTGATATCATATGATTTCATACAAATTGCATCATATGATATTGTATATAAATGGTCACTTTAGCTGAGTCAGACTGCATCATAGGAAACCATATTGCCGCTCACTACCCACAGGTCACCACCAAACCCATTGCCAAACCCATTGCGTACTTGAATCGTTAGCAATCTTTCCCCAGTACTCGGCGGGAGCAGCGGGCTTGCCAAATTCAATTTCATAGGCTTCTCCACCGTTGAGAAACTCCTCACCAGGCCCCCCTCCCCTCCCCTTCTTCGCACGGGCAAGGACCCGTGCCCTCTGGGACCCTAGTGTGGCGAGCTTGACCCGGGGGGAGGGGAGGGCTGATATAATGGGAGCACGGCTAGCGCATTTGTGCTGCGAGGTGAGGTTGGCGCGCAGCTGCATGCTGGGGTGGGTGGGGCTGGTGGGTGGGGCTGGTTGGAGTGGTAAGGCAAGCGGGGCGTGCGGCTGTGGTGTGATCGACTAGAAGGGAGAGGGGGCAGACTGGCTTGGATTCAGGAGGTAAAATGGATCCCGAGGTCGAGGAAGGGATTTTGTGTCGATCAAGATGGATAGAATCATAGAATATCATGAGGTCGGCTCCGTTTCAGTTGGGGGTGCCTGTCTGTCGTACATGCGTGCGTGTGTCAGGTGGCCGACCGCCTCGTGTGCCAACCGCTCCGAGCCAGGTCAGACCACGCCACATTCGGTTCAACCTGGGACTATGTCCTTCCTTCTGACCCTTCACCCAGTGCAGCAGCTGATCCCGTGCTTTCAGAACTTCGCGACATACAGAGCAAACTTCGATCGCGGCTAAATACCTCGAGTTCATTCTTTTCGGAGACGCAGTGCGAATAATTATCCGAGGTCTGTGCTCAGCATGAGGATCCGAGGCACTGTGAAGCTTTTGTGCGACGCTTGCAAGAAAATCAAGGTCCCCGTTACTCGTGACAAAGGTATGGAAGGTTTGGGGTTCGCCGTTTCCCATGGATGTATGCGATGTGTGTTTGGTGCAAGGATAACGACATGCGGGTCAGCTGGGCAACAGGTGTGAGTGCCACCAGACCGTGCTTCCATGCCCATTGCATGGGGGGGGGGTGTCCTAATACCACACCTCCACACCTCTTCCCATACCCTTCCACCCCTTTCATGCCCCTACCTGACTTGTTGACGCACTTCTACCCCCTGCCCCATGGTAGGGCACATACATGCCACATGTCACATGCACACAGAATCCAAGGCACAAAGAGCGATCAAAGTTTCACAGGAAAAAACACCTCAAAATTCTGACACCACAAATGTCCTTCCACCACCCCCTTCCACGCCTGTCCACCCCCCTCCGCGCCCTTCCTCCCCCTTCCAAGCCCTTCCACCTCCTTCCCCATGGCAAATCACATGCACATCACCTGCACCAAGAATCCGAGGCACACACAGCGAACCCAGTTTCACTGGAACACATACACATCATAAATCTTACAGCACAAATATCCAGCCACCACATCTCTGCCCCATGGTAGGGCGCATACATGCAGGGACCGGCATATCATATGATGTAGACCAAAGGCTAGTATGATATCATATCACACAAATTGCACCTATGATGATATTGTACATAAATGGTTACTTAAGCCTGGTCAGACTGCTGACCAAGAATCCGAGGCAAATGAATATCACCTGTGCCAGGAATCCGAGGCACAAACAGCAAACCCAGTTTCACTGGAAAATACACATCAGAATTCTGCCGCCACAAATATCCCCCCCCTCCTTCCACCCCCCACCCCCACCCCCCCTTCCACCCCCCACCCCCTTCCACCCTTCCACCCCCTTCCACCCCCCTTCAACCCCCTTCCACCCCTCACCCCCACCCCCCCTTCCACCCCCCACCCCCTTCCACCCTTCCACCCCCTTCCACCCCCCTTCCACCCCCTTCCACCCCCCTTCCACCCCCTTCCACCCCCCTTCCACCCCCTTCCACCCGCGCCATGGCAGGGCACATATATATCACCTGCACAAAGAATCCAAGGCACAAACAGCGAACCAAGTTTGCGCAGCCCATCGGAGTGTCCAAGTTCAGCACCACTAGCGATGCTCAGGCGGCTACACAAGAGCACGCAACTCCCTGTCTTGAGCAGATACTCATCACACCATTTTGGCAGCGAGCAAGCAGCAGGTGTGTGTGTGTGTGTGTGTGTGTGTGGGGGGGGGGGGGGTCAAGGCTGCACCACAGAGAGCAAGCGGCAGGTGTGTGTGTGGGGAAGGGTGTGGGGGTGGTTGGTGGGGAGGAGTGAGTGTGGGGGAGTGGGTGGGTGGGTGGGTGGGTGGGTGTGTGTGTGTGGGGGGGGGTCCAGACTGCACCACAGTGAGCAAGCAGCAGGTGTGTGTGTGTGGTACGGGGGGGGGGAGGAGGGAGTGTGTGTGTATGTGTGTGTGGGTGTGGGGGGGGGGGGGGGGATGGTCAAGACTGCACCACAGCGAGCAAGCAGCAGGTGTGTGTGTGTGTGTGTGTGTGTGTGTGTGTGTGGGGGGGGGGGGGGGGGATGAAGTCCGTGCTAATTATAGCCAAAGTGCCCAAGGGACAAGTTTCATGGATTTTGATGCTTCGATGTTTTCGCCCCATTTTTTTTAGGACATTTATATGCCCAAACATAAGTATACGCACATTTTTGAATGCTTCCCCTTGCAGTTTACTCTCATCTAGAAGGACAGCCTCCTTGGGGGAACTGTACTGGGCAGCAAGCTGCGTGAAGAGCTGATGGTCTAGCCACTGTACTGGGCAGGTACATAACTGTACTGGGCGGCTACATAGCTGCACTGGTCAGCAATTGGATGTCTACTGTACAGCAAGATGCATGGAGAGCTGATGGTATAGACACTGTACTGGGCAGCAATTAAATTTATCCTGGGCAGCAAGCTCGGTGAAGAGCTGATGGTGTAGCCACTGTACTGGGCAGCAATTAAATTTATCCTGGGCAGCAAGCTCGGTGAAGAGCTGATGGTGTAGCCACTGTACTGGGCAGCTGCATAGCTGTATTGCGCGGCAATTTGAATGTAATGGACAGCAAGCGATTGTACTAGGCGGCAGCAAGCAACCGGGCAGCAAAGCTGCATGAAGAGCTGGTGGTCAAGCAACTGTACAGAACAGGTACTTAACTGTACTGGGCATCTACATAGCTGTACTGGGCAGCAATTGAATGTACTGGACAGCAAGCTGCATGAAGAGCTGATGGTCAAGCAACTGCACAGGGCAGGTACATAACTGTACTGGGCGGCAATTGAATGTACTGGACAGCAAGCTGCATGGAAAGTTGGTGGTCTAGCCACTGTACTGGGCAGCTATTGAATGCAATGGGCAGCAAGCGAGTGTACTGGGGGGCAAGATGCAGGTCTTGCACTGATGGTATAGCCACTGTTTCTTATGTGAGCATAATGCAGGGTGGTGAGAGGCAGTCTTGTGAGCTGGGGTTTTCCCATACGGCCATGCTCCATCATACTACTTCCTATACGATCCAAATACAAAGGGTTATTTTGTGAGCATAATGCAGGGTGGTGAGAGGCAGTCTTGTGAGCTGGGGTTTTCCCATACGGCCATGCTCCATCATACCACTTCCTATACGATCCAAATACAAAGGGTTCTTTTGTGAGCATAATGCAGGGTGGTGAGAGGCAGTCTTGTGAGCTGGGGTTTTCCCATACGGCCATGCTCCATCATACCACTTCCTATACGATCCAAATACAAAGGGTTCTTTTGTGAGCATAATGCAGGGTGGTGAGAGGCAGTCTTGTGAGCTGGGGTTTTCCCATACGGCCATGCTCCATCATACCACTTCCTATACGATCCAAATACAAAGGGTTCTTTTGTGAGCATAAGGCAGGGTGGTGAGAGGCAGTCTTGTGAGCTGGGGTTTTCCCATACGGCCATGCTCCATCATACCACTTCCTATACGATCCAAATACAAAGGGTTCTTTTGTGAGCATAATGCAGGGTGGTGAGAGGCAGTCTTGTGAGCTGGGGTTTTCCCATACGGCCATGCTCCATCATACCACTTCCTATACGATCCAAATACAAAGGGTTCTTTTGTGAGCATAATGCAGGGTGGTGAGAGGCAGTCTTGTGAGCTGGGGTTTTCCATACGGCCATGCTCCATCATACCACTTCCTATACGATCCAAATACAAAGGGTTCTTTTGTGAGCATAATGCAGGGTGGTGAGAGGCAGTCTTGTGAGCTGGGGTTTTCCCATACGGCCATGCTCCATCATACCACTTCCTATACGATCCAAATACAAAGGGTTCTTTTGTGAGCATAATGCAGGGTGGTGAGAGGCAGTCTTGTGAGCTGGGTTTTCCCATACGGCCATGCTCCATCATACCACTTCCTATACGATCCAAATACAAAGGTTCATTTGTGGAGCATAATGCAGGGTGTGAGAGGCAGTCTTGTGAGCTTGGGGTTTTCCCATACGGCCATGCTCCATCATACCACTTCCTATACGATCCAATACAAAGGGTTCTTTTGTGAGCATAATGCAGGGTGGTGAGAGGCAGTCTTGTGAGCTGGGGTTTTCCCATACGGCCATGCTCCATCATACCACTTTCCTATACGATCCAAATACAAAGGGTTCTTTTGTGAGCATAATGCAAGGTGGTGAGAGGCAGTCTTGTGAGATGGGGTTTTCCCATACGGCCATGCTCCATCATACCACTTCCTATACGATCCAAATACAAAGGGTTCTTTTGTGAGCATAATGCAGGGTGGTGAGAGGCAGTCTTGTGAGCTGGGGTTTTCCCATACGGCCATGTGTTCCTGGTAATTAAGATTCAATTTAATTTAATCTAATTAATCTTATTCAATTCAATTGCTTCTGGTGATTAAGATGGATGTAATTTAATTTAATTAATACAGCCGGATTGAGTTGAGTTAAGTTCAATTCAGTTGAATTTAATTGAATTTAATTGAGTTTAATTGTATTGAACATTATTGAGTCTTATATCATAACACTTTTGTGAGCACAGTGCAATTCCATACCATATCTTCTGAGGCACTTCTCAAATGCCTTAGGATCCTCAGATGCCTCCATCATACCACTTTCTATACGACACAAATTTAAATTGTTCTTTCTTGAGCACACACTGCAATTACATACCATAGCCCTTTTGGAGCTTCTCAAATGCCTCAGATGCCTCAGATGCCTCCATCATACCACTTGCTATGACACAAATTCAAATTGTTCTTTCTTGAGCACACACTGCAATTACATATCATAGCCCCTCTGGAGCTTCTCAAATGCCTCAGATGCCTTCATCCTACCACTTGCTATATGATGCAATGCAAAGGGTTATTTCTTAAGCACTGTGCAATTACATGCCATAGCCACTTAGGCACTTTTGAAATGCCTCAGATGCCTAAAATGCCTCCATCATACCACTTGCTATATGAAACAAATTCAAGGGGTTCTTTCTTGAGCACACTGCAATTCCATATCAAAGCTTATTTGGTGCTTCTTAAACGCCTGAAATGCCTCGGTGCTTCTCAAATGCCTCAGAATGCAGTGCCTGGTTCAATGCAGGGCTATGAGAGGTAGTGTTGTGAGCTGTGGTTGAAGGTAGTGGTGTGGAGGTTGTGGAGGTAGTGGAGGTAGTGGAGGTAGTGGAGGTAGTGGTGTGGAGGTTGTGGAGGTAGTGGAGGTAGTGGAGGTATTGTTGTGTGCTGTGGTTTTACCATATGGCCATGCTCAATCATACCACTTTCGATACGTTACGAAAACAAAGGTTTATTTCTTAAGCACAGTGTAGGGTGGTGAGAGGTAGCGCTATGAGCTGTGGTTTTACCATATGGCCATGCTCAATCATACCACTTTCGATACGATACAAAAACTAAGGTTTATTTCTTAAGCACAGTGTAGGGTGGTGAGAGGTATTGTTGTGAGCTGTGGTTTTACCATATGGCCATGCTCCACCATACCACTTCCTATACGATACGAATACAAAGTGTCCTTTCTTAAGCACAATGCAGGGGGATTAGGGGTAGTGTTGTGAGCTGAGATTTTCCATATGGCCAAGTGTTCTTAGTAATTCCTAGAAAATACGAAAGCAAAGGGTTCTTTCTCAAGCTCAATGCAGGGCAATGAGGGATAGTGTTGTGAGCTGAGTTTTTCTATATGGCCAAGTGTTGTTAGTCATTCCTATACAATACGAAAGCAAAGGGTTCTTTCTTAAGCACAATGCAGGGCGATTAGGGGAAGTGTTGTGAGCTGTGGTTTTACAATATGGCCTTGTGTTCCTATAATTCCTATACGATACAAATGCAAAGGGTTATTTTGTAAGCACTATGCAGAGCGTTCACTCCCCCACACACTGCTCCCACCCAGTTCACCCCCAAACCCATTCCCCCATGCGAATACCACCACCACCTCAGCACCATCCTAGTGCACGTGCCCCTCCCCCTTTTGGTTCTCTCCCCCACGCCCTGCCCCCACCCAGTTCACCCCCAAACCCATTCCCCCCCCTACACATACCACCACCACATCAGCACCACCCTAGTGCACATGCAAGGCCCTCCCCCTTCTGGTTTCTCTCCCCCACGCCCGGCCCCAACCCAATTCACCACCAAACCCATTCCCCCCATGCACATACCACCACCACCTCAGCACCACCCTAGTGCACATGCAAGGCCCTCCCCCTATTCGGTCACTCCCCCGCGCCCTGCCCCCACCCAGTTCACCCCCAAACCCATTCCCCCCCATGCACATACCACCACCACCTCAGCACCACCCTAGTGCACATGCAAGGCCCTCCCCCTTTTGGTTCTTTCCCGCCACCCGCCCCACGCCTGCCCAACCCACTTCACCCCAACCCATTCCCCCCCCCATGCACACACCACCACCACCTCAGTACTACCCTAGTGCACATGCAAGCCCCTCCCCCTTTTGGTTCTCTCCCCCACACCCTGCCCTCACCCAGTTCACCCCCTAACCATTCCCCCATGCTCAATATCACCTCCACTTCAGCACCACCCTAGTGCACATGCAAGGCCCTCCCCCTTTTGGTTCTCTCCCCCACGCCCTGCCCCCACCAAGTTACCCCCCAAACCCATTCCCCCCCTACACTGACAACCACCTCAGCACCACCCTAGTGCACATGCAAGCCCCTCCCCGTTCTGGTTCTCTCCCCCACGCCCTGCCCCCACCCAGTTTAACCCCCAACCCCATTCCCCCCCTCCAAATACCACCACCACCTCAGCACCACCCTAGTGCACACGCAAGGACCCGCCCTTTTATTTCTCCTCCCACACGCCCTGCCCCCACCCGTTCAACCCCCAAACCCATTCCCCCCTGCAAATACCACCACCACCTCAGTACTACCCTAGTGCACATGCAAGGACCTCCCCTTTTGGTTCTCTCCCACACGCCCTGCCCCACCCAGGTCCCCCCTTGCACTGACCACCACCTCAGCACCACTCTAATGCACATGAAAAAGTCGCCCCGCTTTACAACTGCATCATCAGGGGGCCACCCCTATTTAAAGCGGGCTCAGGTAGAACTTGCCCGAAAAAAACCCTTACTAACCCCAGGGGGAAGGTGGTAATGCAAGGCCCACCCCTACTGGCTCCCACACCCCACACCCCACCACAGTGGGGACCGGCATACCATATGATGCTGACTTAAGGTGAGTCTGATATCTATGATTTCATACAAATTGCATCATATGATATTGTATATAAATGGTCACTTTAGCTGAGTCAGACTGCATCATAGGAAACCATATTGCCGTTCACTACCCACAGGTCACCACCAAACCCATTGCCAAACCCATTGCGTACTGAATCGTTAGCAATCTTTCCCCAGTACTCCGGAGCAGCGGGCTTGCCAAATTCAATTTCATAGGCTTCTCCACCGTTGAGAAACTCCTCACCAGGCCCCCCTCCCCTCCCCTTCTTCGCACGGGCAAGGACCCGTGCCCTCTGGGACCCTAGTGTGGCGAGCTTGACCCGGGGGGAGGGGAGGGCTGATATAATGGGAGCACGGCTACGCATTTGTGCTGCGAGGTGGTTTGGCGCGCAGCTGCATGCTGGGGTGGTGGGTGTGGGGGCTGGTTGGAGTGGTAAGGCAAGCGGGGCGTGCGGCTGTGTGTGATCGACTAGAAGGGAGAGGGGGCAGACTGGCTTGGATTCAGGAGTGTAATGGATCCCGAGGTCGAGGAAGGGATTTTGTGTCGATCAAGATGGATAGAATCATAGAATATCATGAGGTCGGCTCCGTTTCAGTTGGGGGTGCCTGTCTGTCGTACAGGCGTGCGTGTGTCAGGTGGCCGACCGCCTCGTGTGCCAACCGCTCCGACCAGGTCAGACCACGCCACATTCGGTTCAACCTGGGACTATGTCCTTCCTTCTGACCCTTCACCCAGTGCAGCAGCTGATCCCTTGCTTTCAGAACTTCGCGACATACAGAGCAAACTTCGATCGCGGCTAAATACCTCGAGTTCATTCTTTTCGGAACGCAGTGCGAATAATTATCCGAGGTCTGTGCTCAGCATGAGGATCCGAGGCACTGTGAAGCTTTTGTGCGACGCTTGCAAGAAAATCAAGGTCCCCGTTACTCGTGACAAAGGTATGGAAGGTTTGGGTTTCGCCGTTTCCCATGGATGTATGCGATGTGTGTTTGGTGCAAGGATAACGACATGCGGGTCAGCTGGGCACAGGTGTGAGTGCCACAGACCGTGCTTCCATGCCCATTGCATGGGGGGGGGTGTCCTAATACCACACCTCCACACCTCTTCCCATACCCTTCCCCCCTTCATGCCCCTACCTGACTTGTTGACGCATCTTACCACCCTGCCCCATGGTAGGGCACATACATGCACATGTCACATGCACAAGAATCCAAGGCACAAAGAGCGATCAAAGTTTCACAGGAAAAAACACCTCAAAATTCTGACACCACAAATGTCCTTCCACCACCCCCTTCCACGCCTGTCCACCCCCCTCCGCGCCCTTCTCCCCCCTTCCACCCTTCCACCTCCTTCCCCATGGCAAATCACTGCACATCACCTGCACCAAGAATCCGAGGCACACACAGCGAACCCAGTTTCACTGGAACACATACACATCATAATCTTACGCACAAATATCCAGCCACCACCTCTCTGCCCCATGGTAGGGCGCATACATGCAGGGACCGGCATATCATATGATGTAGACCAAAGGCTAGTATGATATCATATCACAAATTGCACCTATGATGATATTGTACATAAATGGTTACTTAAGCCTGGTCAGACTGCTGACCAAGAATCCGAGGCAAATGAATATCCCCTGTGCCAGGAATCCGAGGCACAAACAGCAAACCCAGTTTCACTGGAAAATACACATCAGAATTCTGCCGCACAAATATCCCCCCCCTCCTTCCACCCCCCACCCCCACCCCCCCTTCCACCCCCCACCCCCTTCCCACCCTTCCACCCCCTTCCACCCCCCTTCAACCCCCTTCCACCCCTCACCCCCACCCCCCTTCCACCCCCACCCCCCCACCCCCTTCCACCCCCTTCCACCCCCTTCCACCCCCTTCCACCCCCCTTCCACCCCCCTTCCACCCCCTTCCACCCCCCTTCCACCCCTCCACCCGCGCCATGCAGGGCACATATATATCACCTGCACAAAGAATCCAGGCACAAACAGCGAACCAGTTTGCGCAGCCCATCGGAGTGTCCAAGTTCAGCACCACTAGCGATGCTCAGGCGGCTACACAAGAGCACGCAACTCCCTGTCTTGAGCAGATACTCATCACACACATTTTGCCAGCGAGCAAGCAGCGGTGTGTGTTGTGTGTGTGGTGTGGGGGGGGGGGGGGTCAAGGCTGCACCACAGAAAGCAAGCGGCAGGTTGGTGGTGGGGAAGGTGTGGGGGTGGTTGGTGGGGAGGAGTGAGTGTGGGGGAGTGGGTGGGTGGGTGGGTGGGTGTGTGTGTGGGGGGGGGTCCAGACTGCACCACAGTGAGCAAGCAGCAGGTGTTGTGTGTGGTACGGGGGGGGAGGAGGGAGTGTGTGTGTAGTGTGTGTGTGGTGTGGGGGGGGGGGGGAGATGGCCAAGACTGCACCACAGCGAGCAAGCAGCAGGTGTGTGTGTGTGTGTGTGTGTGTGTGTGTTGGGGGGGTGGGGGGGGGGGGATGAAGTCCGTGCTAATTATAGCCAAAGTGCCCAAGGGACAAGTTTCATGGATTTTGATGCTTCGATGTTTTCGCCCCATTTTTTTTAGGACATTTATATGCCCAAACATAAGTATAAACGCACATTTTTGAATGCCCCCTTGCAGTTTACTCTCATCTAGAAGGACAGCCTCCTTGGGGAACTGTACTGGGCAGCAAGCTGCGTGAAGAGCTGATGGTCAGCCACTGTACTGGCAGGTACATAACTGTACTGGGCGGCTACATAGCTGCACTGGTCGCAATTGGATGTCTACTGTACAGCAAGATGCATGGAGAGCTGATGGTATAGACACTGTACTGGGCAGCAATTAAATTTATCCTGGGCAGCAAGCTCGGTGAAGAGCTGATGGTGTAGCCACTGTACTGGGCAGCAATTAAATTTATCCTGGGCAGCAAGCTCGTGAAGAGCTGATGGTGTGCCACTGTACTGGCAGCTGCATAGCTGTATTGCGCGCAATTTGAATGTAATGGACAGCAAGCGATTGTACTAGGCGGCAGCAAGCAACCGGCAGCAAAGCTGCATGAAGAGCTGGTGGTCAAGCAACTGTACGACAGGTACTTAACTGTACTGGGCATCTACATAGCTGTACGGGCAGCAATTGAATGTACTGGACAGCAAGCTGCATGAAAGCTGATGGTCAAGCAACTGCACGGGCAGTACATAACTGTACTGGGCGGCAATTGAATGTACTGGACAGCAAGCTGCATGGAAAGTTGGTGGTCTAGCCACTGTACTGGGCAGCTATTGAATGCAATGGGCAGCAAGCGAGTGTACTGGGGGCAATACAGGTCTTGCACTGATGGTCTAGCCCTGTACTGGGCAGCTATTGAATGCAATGGGCACAGCGAGTGTACTGGGGGGCAAGTGCAGGTCTTGCACTGATGGTCTAGCCATGTCCTGGGCAGCTATTGATGCAATGGGCAGCAAGCGAGTGTACTGGGGGGCAAGATGCAGGTCTTGCACTGATGGTCTAGCACTGTATGGGCAGCTATTGAATGCATGGGCAGCAAGCGAGTGTACGGGGCAAGTTCAGGTCTTGCACTGATGGTCTAAGCCACTGACTGGGCAGCTATTGAAGGCAATGGGCAGCAAGCGAGTGTACTGGGGGGCAAGATGCAGGTCTTGCACGATGGTCTAGCCACTGTACTGGGGCAGCTATTGAATGCAATGGGCAGCAAGCGGTGTACTGGGGGGCAAGATGCAGGTCTTGCACTGATGGTCTAGCCACTGTACGGGCAGCTATTGAATGCAATGGGCAGCAAGCGAGTGTACTGGGGGGCAAGATGCAGGTCTTGCACTGATGGTCTAGCCCACTTACTGGGCAGCTATTGATGCAATGGGCAGCAAGCGAGTGTACTGGGGGGCAAGATGCAGGTCTTGCACTGATGGTCTAGCCACTGTAGGGCAGCTATTGAATGCATGGGCGCAAGCGAGTGTACTGGGGGCAAGATGCAGGTCTTGCACTGATGGTCTAGCCACTGTACTGGCAGGCTATTGAATGCAATGGGCAGCAAGCGAGTGTCTGGGGGGCAAGATGCAGTCTTGCACTGATGGTCTAGCCACTGTACTGGGCGCTATTGAAGGCAATGGGCATCAAGCGAGTGTATCTGGGGCAAGATGCAGGTCTTGCACTGATGGTCTAGCCACTGTACTGGGCAGCTATTGAATGCAATGGGCAGCAAGCGAGTGTACTGGGGGGGCAAGATGCAGGTCTTGCACTGATGGTCTAGCCACTGTACTGGGCAGCTATTGAATGCAATGGCAGCACGGCGAGTGTACTGGGGGGCAAGATGCAGGTCTTGCACTGATGGTCTAGCCACTGTACTGGGCAGCTATTGAATGCAATGGGGCAGCAAGCGAGTGTACTGGGGGGCAAGATCAGGTCTTGCACTGATGGTCTAGCCACTGTACTGGGCAGCTATTGAATGCAATGGGCACAAGCGGGTGTACTGGGGGGCAGAATGCAGGTCTTGCACTGGTGGTCTAGCCACTGTACTGGGCCAGCTATGAATGCAATGGGCAGCAGCGAGTGTACTGGGGGGCAAGATCAGGTCTTGCACTGATGGTCTGCCACTGTACTGGGCAGCTATTGAATGCAATGGGCAGCAAGCGAGTGTAGGGGGGCAAGATGCAGGTCTTGCACTGAGTGGTCTAGCCACGGTACTGGGCAGCTATTGAATGTAATGGGCAGCAAGCGAGTGTACTGGGGGCAAGATGCAGGTCTTGCACTGATGGTCTAGCCACTGTACTGGGCAGCTATTGAATGCAATGGGCAGCAAGCGAGTGTACTGGGGGGCAGATGCAGGTCTTGCACTGATGGTCTAGCCACTGTACTGGGCAGCTATTGAATGCAATGGGCAGCAGCGGTGTACTGGGGGGGCAAGATCAGTCTTGCACTGATGGTCTAGCCACTGTACTGGCAGCTATTGAATGCAATGGGCAGCAAGCGAGTGTACTGGGGGGCAAGATGGCAGGTCTTGCACTGATGGTCTAGCCACTGTACTGGGCAGCTATTGAATGCAATGGGCAGCAAGTCGAGTGCTGGGCAAGATGCAGGTCTTGCACTGATGGTCTATGCCACTGTACTGGGCAGCTATGAATGCAATGGGCAGCAAGCGAGTGTACTGGGGTCAGCCACCCCACCCCCGTATTGGCTCTAGCCACTGTCCTGCGCAGCGATTGAATGCAATCGGACAGCAAGCGAGTGTACTGGGGGGCAAGATGCAGGCTTGCACTGATGTCTAGCCACTTACTGGGCAGCTATGAAGCAATGGGCAGAAGCGAGTGTATACCTGGGGGGCAAGATGCAGGTCTTGCCACTGATGTGGTCTAGGCCACTGTGAACAGTGGGCAAGCATATTGAAAGTAAGACAAGCGGCAGCAAGCGCGTGTAACTGGGGGGCAAGATGCAGGTCTTGCACATGATTGAGTTAGCTTGCATCCAACTGCTGAACATGAAGGTAAAACACAATGGCTAGTATGACCATATGATGTAAATTGAGTGCACTAGCAAAGTGCGAGTGTACTGGGCTGGACACGAATGAATGTGGCACGGTTGATACTCGTTGATCGAGGAGAGTGTGTAGTCTAGTAGCAACTTGTACTGGTAGGTACGAATGATGCACAATGTTCCAGGAGAAGAGCTCGCACAAATGAGGCGACAACAGCCACACGCAGAAAGAGGGAACTGGGAGGGCTTGCCAACGCACTAGTGCAAGTCTTGCACGGTATGGTAGCCACTAGTGCTCCGGTTGGCAGTAGTGCTGAAATGTACATGGAGTACAGTAGACAGCTAAAGTATGTGCGTAGATGGGTGATCCACTTGGTGGGCAAGAGTGATTAGGTGTATTGGCATGATGCAGATTTGACATAAGACGCACTGTATAGCCTGGGCAAGCTATGTTGTTGAAATGCAATGGGCTGGCAGCGAACCGCGCGTGTTACACCTGGGGGGGACGAAGCAAGCCTGCATACGTGTCTTGCGACTGACTGAGATCTAGCAGACTGGTTACGGGAGGCCAGCTATTGAACTGCAATGCGGCCAGCAACCGGCGAGGGTTCAATGGGGGGGAAAGATGCAGGTCTTGCACTGATGGTCTAGCCACTGTACTGGGCAGCTATTGAATGCAATGGGCAGCAAGCGAGTGTACTGGGGGGCAAGATGCAGGTCTTGCACTGATGGTCTAGCCACTGTACTGGGCAGCTATTGAATGCAATGGGCAGCAAGCGAGTGTTACTGGGGGGCAAGATGCAGGTCTTGCACTGATGGTCTAGCCACTGTACTGGGCAGCTATTGAATGCAATGGGCAGCAAGCGAGTGTACTGGGGGGCAAGATGCAGGTCTTGCACTGATGGTCTAGCCACTGTACTGGGCAGCTATTGAATGCAATGGGCAGCAAGCGAGTGTACTGGGGGGCAAGATGCAGGTCTTGCACTGATGGTCTAGCCACTGTACTGGGCAGCTATTGAATGCAATGGGCAGCAAGCGAGTGTACTGGGGGGCAAGATGCAGGTCTTGCACTGATGGTCTAGCCACTGTACTGGGCAGCTATTGAATGCAATGGGCAGCAAGCGAGTGTACTGGGGGGCAAGATGCAGGTCTTGCACTGATGGTCTAGCCACTGTACTGGGCAGCTATTGAATGCAATGGGCAGCAAGCGAGTGTACTGGGGGGCAAGATGCAGGTCTTGCACTGATGGTCTAGCCACTGTACTGGGCAGCTATTGAATGCAATGGGCAGCAAGCGAGTGTACTGGGGGGCAAGATGCAGGTCTTGCACTGATGGTCTAGCCACTGTACTGGGCAGCTATTGAATGCAATGGGCAGCAAGCGAGTGTACTGGGGGGCAAGATGCAGGTCTTGCACTGATGGTCTAGCCACTGTACTGGGCAGCTATTGATGCAATGGGCAGCAAGCGAGTGTACTGGGGGGCAAGATGCAGGTCTTGCATGATGGTCTCGCCACTGTACTGGCAGCTATTGAATGCAAGGGCAGCAAGCGAGTGTACTGGGGGGCAAGATGCAGGTCTTGCACTGATGGTCTAGCAACTGTACTGGGCAGCATTGAATGCAATGGGCAGAAGCGAGGTACTGGGGGGCAAAGATGCAGGTCTTGCATGATGGTCTAGCCACTGTACTGGGCAGCTATTGAATGCAATGGGCAGCAAGCGAGAGTGTACTGGGGGGCAAGATGCAGGTCTTGCACTGATGGTCTAGCCACTGTACTGGGCAGCTATTGAATGCAATGGGCAGCAAGCGAGTGTACTGGGGGGCAAGATGCAGGTCTTGCACTGATGTCTAGCCACTGTACTGGGAAGCTATTGAATGCATATGGGCAGCAAGCGAGTGTACTGGGGGCAAGATGCAGGTCTTGCACTGATGGTCTAGCCACTGTACTGGGCAGCTATTGAATGCAATGGGCAGCAAGCGAGTGTACTGGGGGGCAAGATGCAGGTCTTGCACTGATGGTCTAGCCACTGTACTGGGCAGCTATTGAATGCAATGGGCAGCAAGCGAGTGTACTGGGGGGCAAGATGCAGGTCTTGCACTGATGGTCTAGCCACTGTACTGGGCAGCTATTGAATGCAATGGGCAGCAAGCGAGTGTACTGGGGGGCAAGATGCAGGTCTTGCACTGATGGTCTAGCCACTGTACTGGGCAGCTATTGAATGCAATGGGCAGCAAGCGAGTGTACTGGGGGGGCAAGATGCAGGTCTTGCACTGATGGTCTAGCCACTGTACTG
Source organism: Chlamydomonas sp. ICE-L (assembly GCA_013435795.1). Classification (NCBI taxonomy): domain Eukaryota; kingdom Viridiplantae; phylum Chlorophyta; class Chlorophyceae; order Chlamydomonadales; family Chlamydomonadaceae; genus Chlamydomonas; species Chlamydomonas sp. ICE-L. The sequence continues at coordinate 120,459 of JACBWV010000537.1, read as the reverse complement.
GGCAGCTATTGAATGCAATGGGCAGCAAGCGAGTGTACTGGGGGCAAGATGCAGGTCTTGCACTGATGGTCTAGCCACTGTACTGGGCAGCTATTGAATGCAATGGGCAGCAAGGCGAGTGTACTGGGGGGCAAGATGCAGGTCTTGCACTGATTGTCTAGCCACTGTACTGGGCAGCTATTGAATGCAATGGGCAAGCAAGCGAGTGTACTGGGGGGCAAGATGCAGGGTCTTGCCTGATGGTCTAGCCCACTGTACTGGGCAGCTATTGAATGCAATGGGCAGCAAGCGAGTGTACTGGGGGGCAAGATGCAGGTCTTGCACTGATGGTCTAGCCACTGTACTGGGCAGCTATTGAATGCAATGGGCAGCAGACGAGGGTACTGGGGGGCAAGATGCAGGTCTTGCACTGATGGTCTAGCCACTGTACTGGGCAGCTATTGAATGCAATGGGCAGCAAGCGAGTGTACTGGGGGCGAAGATGCAGGTCTTGCACTGATGGTCTAGCCACTGTACTGGGCAGCTATTGAATGCAATGGGCAGCAAGCGAGTGTTACTGGGGGGCAAGATGCAGGTCTTGCACTGATGGTCTAGCCACTGTACTGGGCAGCTATTGAATGCAATGGGCAGCAAGCGAGTGTACGGGGGCAAGATGCAGGTCTTGCACTGATGGTCTAGCCACTGTACTGGGCAGCTATTGAATGCAATGGGCAGCAAGCGAGTGTACTGGGGGGCAAGATGCAGGTCTTGCACTGATGGTCTAGCCACTGTACTTGGCAGCTCCTTATATTAACCGGTTGGCAAGCGAGTGTACTGGGCGGCAATTGAATGTACTGGGCAGCAAGATGCAGGTCTTGCACTGATGGTCTTGCAATCTGTACTGGGCAGCAGGCTGTTCTGCAGGTGTACTGGGCAGCAGGCGACTGTGCTGGGCAGCAACCTGTACTGCAGGTGTACTGGGCAGCTATATATATGTACTGCAGGTGTACTGGGCAGCAAACGACTGTTCTAGTCAACAGGCTGTATGAAGAGCTGATTATTTTGCAACTGTCATGGGCAGCAAAAATTGTGTACTGGGAAGCAAGCGACTGTCCATGGGCAGCAAGCAGTACAGCACGTTTACTGGGCAGCAAGATGGACCCCGCTACACAAAGAAACAGATCAATTCCCAATTCTCTATAACTGGTTGAAATCAGTGATTGAATTCTGGAACTCCATCGTGAAATACTGTGATAGTAATTCTGGTATGATGCGGGACGTTGCCCTTGCCGATCTCAATATGGCTAGAGAACGTAAAGACTGTTGGAGCAAGGATGTGTCTGATGCTCTGGGGACATTGTACTCCTTGGAAGATTCCCAGGATGAATCTCTGGCCACCAATTTACATGGAGGTGTGGGACCTTTGAAACTTCAACCAGTTAATTGGAACAAAGTGGAGGATGTCCTATTCTCCAATCATCTTTTCTTTTACTACAGCACTGTCAATTTGCGCGCCCTAGAGATGAAAGCTCGGGATCAGAAGGAAGGAAGAATGCTGTGCAAGGTACTACATGTTGTCAAATTGGCCAGCGCTTAAAGCGCACGAACGTCAAATTGGTAAGCGCTTTCTAGTGCAAAAAGCGCACAAACTGCGCGCTGCGCCCACAGGGGGTTGAAACAAGTGCGCGAAACGCGCAGTGGGGCTCAAAAAGTGTGCGCAAAATCGCGCTGCCGCGCGCGCTTTGTAGCACCCTGATGCAGTGAACCAGACTCGTATATCCTCCTCGTGGGAGTGGGAGACCTGAGGTGCCTAATTATCTCATCAGAGACCTACATCACTCGGTGGTGCGTAATATGTATATGTTTAGAACTTCCTCCCGTTACGTTTAGGTGGAAACTAATGGATGGAAACGGCCAATTGTTCCTTGGAAGGATGGAGTGTGTCACCTATGTGATTCTGGATCCGTTCAAGATGAACACCATGTGGTATTCAAATGTGATACTGACGAAGCCTTACTGAATTCGAGAAGAAAGTATCAGAACTTGATTTCCCAATCTGGGAGTAAAACGTTTCCTCCACATTACCTGTTGTGCAGTCCAGAAGTTAAAGGTTGAACTTGAGGTTGGACTTGGTTACATAGCTTCAGCCAGCAATCTGGCTGCTCCCCGTCTTTGTATGTGCATTCAAAGACCACATGGTGGTTATAAAATGGTGTTAATTAGTTTAAGGTTGAGCGAAGCTTATTCTGTTCATCCATGAAAGCATGAAGAGATTGGATCAAGCCTTTTTATAGGTATGATTGGTGTATGAATGTATTGGGCGGCAAATCGCTTCACTCCTAGGACACGTTTAATAAATCAAGCATGCCTCATGTGAATATCTGGAGATGCTACTTGGTCTCTGCTGGTTTCACCAAGAAGATATTGAATGAGACCAGTGCTCCAGATTTGAGAGCCATGCATTCCGGCAGATAGGGCAAAGGACTGGAAGAGCCAAAGCATGGCGTGTGGTCATTCTTTTACTGCGTAATCTTCACCAATGTCTGTAACACGCTTGATCCCGACTCAAAAGTGACGACCTTATGCTTATGCAGAGGCACGCTTCGTGCATCCCTTCTCATTGAATACCACAATAAGGTATTTGAACTCAGAAACCTCTACAGACTTCGATCGTTCAGACGAAAGTCAGAAGAGTGTTCATCATTGAGGTTAGGGTTAAAAAGCACAACCTGAGATTTTGTCACGTTAACTGTGAGGACTTGCAAGAGCAGCCCTGGTTATGCGTCACACTAGAACATTGATACGTTAATATGTTGCCCTTAAGCTGGCTAGTGCGTCGTAAAGCTCGCATGAGGGATATTCCGAGTTTCCTACGTAGCTGACAAGACGAAAATACAATCCATGGACCACTATTTTACGATGAGATAGCTGGATGGCGTGGTTCGTTTGTCTGTCTCCTCTTTTCCCCCTGATCCGTGACAACCTCGTGTGTGTGTGTCCAAATTTCGTGTGTGAATCGTGTGATTTTTATAATAAGAGTTCGTTCAAGGTACTACCGTATACGCCAGTAATCAGGCGTCTAACTGTTTGCAGAATACAATACTTTCCCCGTGCGAAACTAGGGAGTGTAACAGGGTTCGAACTCGGACCGATTCTATACAAGTCCAAGTCCCCGAATTATTGCAGGCAGAGGATCAGTACAAGAGCCGTCAAGCAGTATTATTGGAAGTGACACCTGTATGTGTATTTCTTGTATTTTTAATTTAAGTAAATGATCTGCATATCACGAGTGCAGGGCGCAGCGCTTCCTGTTACAAAATTTGATGGTCGGCAGGCTGTGCCGCTGTCCTATCTCGGCAATGATTTGCGGAGTTTATGTAACGAATCCTCTCTCTTTCTCTCCCAGGGCCCTCGTCGTTAATTAGGCTAATTAGGCCACGGCAACTGTTATTGACCGGTTCTCCCGGCTCAGCTAGAGTGTCTTGGGGCACCAGGCCTTCCGCCTGGAAGCTTCCATAGTAGTGCCTCCACCCGTTAGGGCCGGCACCTACCGGCGGCAGTACCCTGAGGTACTGTCGCCCTTTCCCTTCTTATACCTAGCTTGCCGCCTGGCTTGCTATCACGATTGTAAACGTAGCACCTTCTGACATTCCCTGTAACAGTCCTCACGAGATAATACTCCGGAAGCTAAAGGTTATTGCTCACCACGCCGTCCCGTGTTCCACTGCAACAGTCTTCCACGCCTGTTACCCTGTCCGTAGATCCCGAGCTCCCGCGCACCTGCAGTGCCTTCCACAGTTGCCACCGCAACAACCGAAGGAAAAGGATCTCAGTTGCAGAATCTTCTCTGATTGCTAGGCCTCCCCGCTGGACCACCAGCCCCCACCAGTCTACCCAAGACCCCGCTGGACCGCCAGTAAGTTGCTCCGCAACAAACCCCTCTCTGAGTCTACCCAGACCCACCCGGAACACCAACCACCCCACTGCGTCACGCCATCAATTCCCTTCTCCCTAATCCCGCCGTCACCTTACCTCTCCGGCCCCGCAAGCCACCTGTAACCCCCCCCCCCCCCCCCCCCCCCCTCTCTTCAACTACGAGTCGTCCCAACACTTCAATGAATCCACTGTCGGCGTCTAACGCCGCAGAGTTTCATCACTAGCTCAAGAACATCTCTCAAGAAGTTAAGGTGATGAAAGAAGAAAGTAGAGACCCCCCAGACAAAACTAGCATTATAACTAGCATCTGGATCATGCACAACATGTCCCCTGCTCTCAGACTACAGTACATCAACTTTAGACACCTAGACTTATTGTTTTGGCTGCGAGATGTGTATGCAGACTGGTACTTTGACAACATAGGATCCATCACAGATCTGGTGCCATACCCACAGCTCAACATGATGCATTTTTTGCCCCCCTTGAGTGATGATTTAATATCCCTTCGTGCCAACAACAAGCCCAAACAGCCAGAGCTAGAGACAAGCACCAGTCAGCCAGATCTAGACAATAGCCCCAAGCAGCCAGAGCCAGACACACAACCATGCACTCACTATGCACTCAATGCTACTACACGCCACACACGCAGCATATACAAAAACTGGATCATGGACACAGGTGCAACCTCCCACATGACTGGAGACGCCAGCCTTCTCTTTGACATAAAAGACATCGCTCCCATAAAAGTCCTAACAGCCTCTGGCCACACCTACATCACCAAGTCTGGCACAGCCCTCATCAGAGTGGAAAATGGGAAACTTCACAATCTTCTCAATGTCCACCTTAACTCAGATAAGCACACACCCAACTTGTTCTCCATGGCATCAGCCATCAAAAATGTGCCCAACATGGAAATTAAGTTCACATCTGACAAAGGCACCATGACCATCAATAACAAAGTCATCATTTCAGGATCCAAAAGACGGCTCCTGTACCTAGTCCCTGTAGTCAAACATGATCCTACCCTTCTCAGAGGATCTGAATACACCACTGCTGTAGCAATGGCAGCCGTCTCCAGGAAAACCCCTATGACAGCTGAACTTCAACACATCAGATTAGGACATCTAGCCTACAGCTCATTAGCAAGAATGGCCTTAGAAGACATGGTCATTGGGAATGACATCACCTCATCCGCATTTAGGAAAATGAGTAAGCAAACCTGTGAGATATGCATTCTATCTAAGATGGACAAAAACCCCTACCCCACATCTCACACAAGAGCTACCAGACCTATGGGAATCATCCACATTGACATGAGTGGAAAGATGAAAGTCCCTAGCCTGAACGGCAGCCTCTACTTCCAAGGCATTCTAGATGATTACTCCAAATATTATATTGTCACATTTCACAAAACCAAAAGTGCAGTAGCCAGTGCTACAATCACTGAGCTTGAACGGTATGAGGTCCTCACCCAAAACAAAATTGGAACTATTTTTTGCGACAATGCATCAGAATACATTTGCAACAAATTCAAAAATTGGTGCAAAAAGAAAGGAATCACCCTCAACTTCACAGTTCCAGGAAACCCCTCTACAAATGGTGCAGCAGAGCGCCTGAACAGAACTTTGCATGACAGGTCCACAGCTCTTCTCCTCTCCTCTAAATTTCCCAACAGGTACTGGGCAGAAATGGTCAAAAATGCAAGTATCCTCAGAAACCTCTCCCCAACCTCTGAGTCAAACAAGACACCATATGAGCTATTCCATGGTGTCAAACCTAAGATAGATCACCTCAGGACTATTGGATGCACAGCATAGGTACACGTCCCACCCAAATCAAGGGATTTCAAATTTTCACCATCAGCCAAGATCACTAGGCTCATTGGATACTCAGACTCCAGAAAAGCCTACAGAGTAGTAGACTCCAAACACGATTTTTTTGACGCCAGAGACATCACCTTCAATGAATTTGAAAACCTGGCAAGACAAAAAGGATTCCCAGGTGCAGACGCTGTAGTACTAGGAACCTATGAAGATGATATCCCTGTAGAAATTGATGAAGACGACCCTCCTGTTCTTCCCCCTGCCATCTCCACCCAGTCTGAACTCATAGAAAGAGAGTACATCCTGGCCAGACAGGCTAAATATCAGACCAACCCACAGGTGTGGGGACTACCAGACAACCTCTCTTCTAACCCAGAAACAGTTTACCAGCCTACTTACACTCCACCAGCATCCACTCTCCAACCAGCAGCCAGTACACCTCATAACCAAACAGTTGAACAAGGAGATGAACACATACCTCAGGAAATTGAAAATCCCAATAACCCTACATCTCCACCACACCAAGAGCTACCTCCAGCCACACCTCCTAGCCCTGAGGTTCCACCACCCCCAGAAGTGGACCCATCCCTAGTTGAACCTAGACGTAGTGGCAGAGACAGACACTCCCCTAACTTCCTAGCCTTCCTAGCTGCAGACCAAGTTATCATTCCCAAAAATGAAAGAGAAGCCCTTTCTGGCCCTCAAGCCAAAGAATGGAGGTCAGCTATGAAAGAAGAACTAGCAGCTCTTGCACAGATGAACACCTGGTCCCTCTCAGAACTCCCATCAGGAGCAAAAGCCATAGGAACCAAGTGGGTATTTGACATCAAATAGTCAGTTGATGGAGAAATTGTCAGGTACAAAGCAAGATTAGTTGCAAAAGGGTATGCCCAACGCCCAGGAATGGACTATGATGAAGTTTTTGCACCAGTGGCCAAGCATGCTACCATTCGTTACATCCTCTCAATGGCAGCAGACCCAAAGGCATACCTAGCCCAGTTAGACGTTTCCACAGCCTTCCTCAATGGAACAGTTGAAGAAGAATTGTACTGCACCCAACCACCAGGATTCGAACAGGACCACAGAGTCTGCCGTATGTGGAAATGCCTCTATGGTCTTAAACAAGCCTCCAGACAGTGGTACCTCAAGGTAAAGGAAGATATGACAGCTATTGGATTCAAAGAAGTAGACGTAGACCAAGGTCTATTTGTGCTCCCCAGCTCAACAAACAAACCCATTATCTGGGTACTCCTCTGGGTTGATGACTTCCTTATGCTGTCCTTTGACAAAACCATCCTAGACAAGTACAAAACCACCATCATGACGCTTTACAAGACTAGAGACCTAGGTGACCCCTCAGTTTTTGTTGGCTATGAAATCACAAGGAATGCATCAGCTGGCACTCTCCACATCTGCCAATCAAGGTTCATCCAGGACCTGCTGCGAGCCCACAACATGCTTCCTGAACCCAACAGCACCAGATTCCCTGTGCCCCTTCTACCAGATGCTCCGCTGCCCTATTCCAGCAAAGATGCCCCAGACACAGGTCTCCCACTTGCCCAAATTGTAGGCTCCCTCAACTACCTGGCAGTCAACACAAGACCAGACATTGCCCAAGCAGTCAACAGATTGGCCAGGCACAGTGCACACCCGTTGCATGATCACATGGAAGCTGCAACAGGTATCCTCAAATATCTGTCTAACACTCCAGACCATGGTATCACCTACACCTTCTCCAACAAACCTCTCATTGGTTACTGTGACTCTGACCATGCTGCCTGTCCAATCACAAGAAAGTCCACAACAGGCTACGTCTTCCTCAACCAAGGGGGAGCAATCTCATGGGCATCTAAGATCCAGGCATCTGCCACAGCATTGTCCACTACAGAAGCTGAGTTCATGGCAGCTACCTCTGCTGCCCAAGAGGGAATGTGGTTGAGAAAGCTACAACACTCTGCCACCGGCATAGTTCCACCTCCCCTCACCATCAATGGTGACAACCAAGCTGCCCTGAGTGCCTGGAACCAAGAGAAGCTGTCATCCAGACTGAAGCACATGGAGACCAGGTTCTACTTCCTCAAAGAGCAGTCCAAGAAGGAGGGCATCAAAATGAACTGGATTCCAACTGCTGCCAACATGTCTGACATGCTCACAAAAGCTCTGCCCAGGGCCAAGTTCTGTGACTTCAGAACTAAGATTGGATGCATTGCCAAACTTAAAATGGAATAACTGAAGCAGCTTTGATCAAGAACCTGTGATATATCATCACTCATGTCCTTGACCATGGGGAGCTATCTGCCTTCTTGTTGTTCCTGAAGCTCCCTGCAGATCCCATTCAGTCCATTTATCGACCCCATAGTTATCCCCAGCATTGATCTTGAAATCCTGACTTATGATACTTTATAGATGATACTGGAAGTATCTCACTATATCCTTCCATCTGGAATGATAGCCATGAGCCAGCGGGGGACGTCTACTTTGAAGTTGTTTATTAATGGAAATCAAACAGATTGCTATCAGTCCCCTCTTAGATAAACAAAGCCATATGGCTGCACCTTCCTGGCAGCTCCACAGCTGGAATCCAGTCCTATTGTGAAAATAGATGACCTGTACTGCCACTGGCCCCTGTCCTCCTCTGAGTGTACTTGCACATGCCAGGCATCACTCTTTGACTCAGTTTGACCAGACAGAAGCCTTTCCCCTTGTGCTTCCATATGCACCGGATGTTTATTTTCACTCTAGCCTCCCTTCCCTAGAACCTCCTAATTCCAGGGATTCTTGTATATCAAGAATACCAGGAATTGGGGGGGATGTTATTGACCGGTTCTCCCGGCTCAGCTAGAGTGTCTTGGGGCACCAGGCCTTCCGCCTGGAAGCTTCCATAGTAGTGCCTCCACCCGTTAGGGCCGGCACCTACCGGCGGCAGTACCCTGAGGTACTGTCGCCCTTTCCCTTCTTATACCTAGCTGCCGCCTGGCTTGCTATCACGATTGTAAACGTAGCACCTTCTGACATTCCCTGTAACAGTCCTCACGAGATAATACTCCGGAAGCTAAAGCAACTCTTCGCCTTTCTAAAGACAAAAAAACTTAATTGGCTTTTTTCTCCATGCCTCTGTACTTCGCTCTGTGTTTTGTTAAGCTTTTTAAATTATTGTTTCTTTCGATTTTTGTAGGTTACCTCCTGGACCAGGTTCTGAGTTTTTTGCTATCCCTATCCTTATAAACTGTCTAGCTGCTCGGCGCTGTTCGGTCTCGACAGTATTTTTTACTGAGTACCGGTGTGTTACAGTTTTCCTTCCTTCGGCGTTTGCAATTCGTTGGGGTTCATTTCACCAGTCCTTGTTTTTAAATTGCCTTTCCTGTTTGTAAGGTAAGGCAAGTCTCTTCGCCTATTTGAATACCCCTGACTGTAAAATACATACACCTCATATAAACAAATTCGATTGTATCAATGCTGTAAAAAAGGATTGGCTGGTCGTTTTTACAGTCTCGCAGTGTCTATAATTCGAACATATCATTCAAACTTAAAGGCAGAAGCAACATTAAAACATACCTGAAACCAATCAAATAATCAAATGGCAACTAGGCAGCACCCCAAACCGCAGCAACACCAGCACCCAGCACCAACCGCCTGCAACAACCAGCAACAACCAGCAACCCAGCACCAGCACCCAACAACCAGCACCCAACCGCCAGCAACAACCAGCAACAACCAGCACCCAGCACCAACACCAGCAACAACCAGCAACAAATGGCAACTAGGTCCGAGACCCTCCCACCTATCTCAATTTACACACCACCATAATCAATCTGCCCCCCCACGCACATCAAACCTGACCTCACCCAGTCGCTATCTAACGCCATCTTACACCAACCAACCTCACCCAGTCGTCATCTCCAGTGTCCAGCACTGTCTCATATCTCCCAGCGACACCTGAAGTGACCGGCCCATGGTCATGCGCAGGTGGCATGGGACGAAGGCCTCGGTCAACGCTGACCCTTAGGTATGGCGGCACCTAATCCTTGTAACCTGTATAACCTGTGTCTGAGTCTCTGCTACATTGAGGACGTTTAACAACTGATTGCTAGGCCTCCCCGCTGGACCACCAGCCCCCACCAGTCTACCCAAGACCCCGCTGGACCGCCAGTAAGTTGCTCCGCAACAAACCCCTCTCTGAGTCTACCCAGACCCACCCGGAACACCAACCACCCCACTGCGTCACGCCAACAATTCCCTTCTCCCTAATCCCGCCGTCACCTTACCTCTCCGGCCCCGCAAGCCACCTGTAACCCCCCCCCCCCCCCCCCCCCCCCCCCCCCCCCCCCCCCTCTCTTCAACTACGAGTCGTCCCAGCACTTCAATGAATCCACTGTCGGCGTCTAACGCCGCAGAGTTTCATCACTGGCTCAAGAACATCTCTCAAGAAGTTAAGGTGATGGAGGAAGAAAGTAGAGACCCCCCAGACAAAACTAGCATTATAACTAGCATCTGGATCATGCACAACATAACATGTCCCCTGCTCTCAGACTACAGTACATCAACTTTAGACACCTAGACTTATTGTTTTGGCTGCGAGATGTGTATGCAGACTGGTACTTTGACAGCATAGGATCCATCACAGATCTGGTGCCATACCCACAGCTCAACATGATGCATTTTTTGCCCCCCTTGAGTGATGATTTAATATCCCCTCGGGCCAACAACAAGCCCAAACAGCCAGAGCTAGAGACAAGCACCAGTCAGCCAGATCTAGACAATAGCCCCAAGCAGCCAGAGCCAGACACACAACCATGCACTCACTATGCACTCATGCTACTAACACAAGAACTGACACAACGCCACCCACGCAGCAATATGACTACATAAAACTGGATGCATGGACAAACAGGGGTGGCAAAAACACTCCCAATAGACTGGAGACGCAGGCCTTCTATGTTATGACCATAAAGACACGTGCTGGCCCATAACAAATATCCTAACACGGGAAGGAAGGCCTCTGGCCACAAGAAAGCACCGACATCAAACCGAGGATCCTGGCACGGGCACTACATCAGAGTGGGGAAATTGTGAGACATTCAGCGAATGGGCGGAAAACATCTTGGCTCGGGTGTTCGCCGCCTTAACTCATATAAGCCCACACCCAACTTGTTCTCAACCATGGCAAGGGGGGGTCATACCATCAACAGAGGGAATTGCCCGCGTGGGCATGGAAAGTTTAGTTCACATCGGACAAAGGACGCTCAGGACCATAAAAAACAAGTAACAAAGTAATATCATTTCAGGTCAATCCAAAGCTGCTCCTGTGAAAAACCTAGTCCCTTTAGTCAAAGCATGATCCTACCCGTCTCGAGAGTGAGTCGTGTGCTATACACGGGCACGGTGGCATGTAGCAATGGCAGCTTATCATCCAGTAAAAACCCACCTATGACAGCTGAAACTTCGAACAACCAATAGATTAGTACATCTAGCAATAAGCTCATTAGCCAGATGCGGGGCGAGAAGACTGGTCCTGGGGAATGGAGAACATCACTCACCAGGCAGTTGTAGTAAAATGAGTAAACGGCACAACCTGAGATAATGCATTCTATCTAAATGGACAAAAAACCCTACACCACAGTCTCACAAAGAGCACAGGCCTATGGAATCATCCACATTTGACAGAGTGGCAAGATGAAAGTCCCCTAGCCTGAACGACAGCCTCTACTTCCAAGGGCATTCTGTGTGAGGGTATACTTGGACTCCAAACATACTCTATGTCACATAGTTCACGAAAACCAAAGTGTCATGTAGGCAGTGCTTACAAGTGCGACTGAGCTTTGAACGGTAATGAGTGTCCTGGGCGGGGGGGGACGCACGCCAAAACGCGAGATTGGACTATTTTTTATGCTGACATGGTCAGAATACATATTTGCAACAATATCAAAAATTGGGTGGTGCAAAAGAAGGAATCACCCTCACTTACACAGTAACAAAACCGAGGGAACCCCTGCTAAACAAATGGTTCAGGCAGAATGCGCACTAAACAGAACGTTTGCATGACGTTCACGTCCACGCACCACAGCTCTTCGGCGATCTCCTCGGGTAAATTTCCCCAACAGTACTGGGGGGGAAATGTGCTAAAGTGGTCAAGTCGCGTCGAGTGTATCCACGAGTAAACCCATACCCCAACCGTCTTGAGGTCAAACAAGACCAACCATATGATCTGATCCAGATGGATGTCAAACCTAACTACTGAGGCGTCACCAATCAGGCTATGTGATGCACGACCAAGGTACAAAGAGAACACTTCCCACCCCATCACATAGGGTAATTGTTCACTATTTTCATCAAAAACATTCACCCTCACCAAATCACTAGGACAGCATTTGGATCCGCTCAAGAACTGCAGAAAAGCCACCAGAGTGAGTAGACATCCATCACAATTTTTTGGGACGACAGGAGAGCACGAAAAGTCACGCGAGGGTCAATGAATGGTAATGGGTGTAAACACACACTGCAGGAAAGAAGACACAAAAAAGGAGATTAGCCGCAAGGTGGCAGACGCCTGTTAGAAACGGTAAGGAACCGAATCACAGGAGATGATATCCCTGTAGAAATATGATGAAGGACAGACGCCTCCTTTCGTTACCGCCTGCACATCCGGGTGCCCACACCGTGTGCATAGAACTGATAGAAAGGAGTCAGCAGGGAGCGTCCTGGCCGAGGACACAGGTCGCTAAATAAATCAGACGCCAACTCACAAGGTTGTTGGGACTTACCATGACAACACTCTCTTCTAAGACCCAGAAACAATTTTACCACCTACTTACACTCAACCACCATCCAGCGGGGTGCTAGGGGGGCTCCCACCAGCATTCAGTACAAAACGAAAGAAAAACACCGGGTCAAACCAACAGTTTGTCGACAAGGAAGATGACACATACCTCAGGAAATTGAAAATCCCAATAACCCTACATCTCCACCGACACCAAGAGCTACCAGAAAAGATCCAGCCACACTCCTATCCACTGAGGTTCCACCACCAAAAACCAAAAGTGGACCATCGCCTAGTATATAGAACCGGTCTACTTAAGTGGGCATAGACAAGGACCGGCAGTCCCCCTAACTCGCTAGCGCTTGACTAGGCTGCAGGGAGGCACCGAAGTTAATCATTTCCCGAAAAATTAATGAGGAAACCCTGTCTGGCCCTCAAGCCAAAGAATGGAGGTCAGCTATGAAGAAGAACTAGCAGCTCTTGCACAAGATGAACACCTGGTCCCTCTAGAACTCCCATCAGGAGCAAAAGCCATAGGAACAAGTGGGTATTTGACATCAAACAGTCAGTTGGTGGAGAAATTGTCAGGTACAAAGCAAGATTAGTTGCAAAAGGGTATGCCCAACGCCCAGGAATGGACTATGATGAAGTTTTTTGCACCAGTGGCCAAGCATGCTACCATCGTACATCCTCTCAATGGCAGCAGACCCAAAGGCATACCTAGCCCAGTTAGACGTTTCCACAGCCTTACTCAATGGAACAGTTGAAGAAGAATTGTACTGCACCCAACCACCAGGATTCGAACAGGACCACAGAGTCTGCCGTATGTGGAAATGCCTCTATGGTCTTAAACAAGCCTCTAGACAGTGGTACCTCAAGGTAAAGGAAGATATGACAGCTATTGGATTCAAGAAGTAGACGTAGACCAAGGTCTATTTGTGCTCCCCAGCTCAACAAACAAACCCATTATCTGGGTACTCCTCTGGGTTGATGACTTCCTTATGCTGTCCTTTGACAAAACCATCCTAGACAAGTACAAAACCACCATCATGACGCTTTACAAGACTAGAGACCTAGGTGACCCCTCAGTTTTTGTTGGCTATGAAATCACAAGGAATGCATCAGCTGGCACTCTCCACATCTGCCAATCAAGGTTCATCCAGGACCTGCTGCGAGCCCACAACATGCTTCCTGAACCCAACAGCACCAGATTCCCTGTGCCCCTTCTACCAGATGCTCCGCTGCCCTATTCCAGAAAAGATGCCCCAGACACAGGTCTCCCACTTGCCCAAATTGTAGGCTCCCTCAACTACCTGGCAGTCAACACAAGACCAGACATTGCCCAAGCAGTCAACAGATTGGCCAGGCACAGTGCACACCCGTTGCATGATCACATGGAAGCTGCAACAGGTATCCTCAAATATCTGTCTAACACTCCAGACCATGGTATCACCTACACCTTCTCCAACAAACCTCTCATTGGTCACTGTGACTCTGACCATGCTGCCTGTCCAATCACAAGAAAGTCCACAACAGGCTACGTCTTCCTCAACCAAGGGGGAGCAATCTCATGGGCATCTAAGATCCAGGCATCTACCACAGCATTGTCCACTACAGAAGCTGAGTTCATGGCAGCTACCTCTGCTGCCCAAGAGGGAATGTGGTTGAGAAAGCTACAACACTCTGCCACCGGCATAGTTCCACCTCCCCTCACCGTCAATGGTGACAACCAAGCTGCCCTGAGTGCCTGGAACCAAGAGAAGCTGTCATCCAGACTGAAGCACATGGAGACCAGGTTCTACTTCCTCAAAGAGCAGTCCAAGAAGGAGGGCATCAAAATGAACTGGATTCCAACTGCTGCCAACATGTCTGACATGCTCACAAAAGCTCTGCCCAGGGCCAAGTTCTGTGACTTCAGAACTAAGATTGGATGCATTGCCAAACTTAAAATGGAATAACTGAAGCAGCTTTGATCAAGAACCTGTGACATAGCATCACTCATGTCCTTGACCATGGGGAGCTATCTGCCTTCTTGTTGTTCCTGCAGCTCCCTGCAGATCCCATTCAGTCCATTTATCGACCCCATAGTTATCCCCAGCATTGATCTTGAAATCCTGACTTATGATACTTTATAGATGATACTGGAAGTATCTCACTATATCCTTCCATCTGGAATGATAGCCATGAGCCAGCGGGGGACGTCTACTTTGAAGTTGTTTATTAATGGAAATCAAACAGATTGCTATCAGTCCCCTCTTAGATAAACAAAGCCATATGGCTGCACCTTCCTGGCAGCTCCACAGCTGGAATCCAGTCCTATTGTGAAAATAGATGACCTGTACTGCCACTGGCCCCTGTCCTCCTCTGAGTGTACTTGCACATGCCAGGCATCACTCTTTGACTCAGTTTGGCCAGACAGAAGCCTTTCCCCTTGTGCTTCCATATGCACCGGATGTTTATTTTCACTCTAGCCTCCCTTCCCTAGAACCTCCTAATTCCAGGGATTCTTGTATATCAAGAATACCAGGAATTGGGGGGGATGTTATTGACCGGTTCTCCCGGCTCAGCTAGAGTGTCTTGGGGCACCAGGCCTTCCGCCTGGAAGCTTCCATAGTAGTGCCTCCACCCGTTAGGGCCGGCACCTACCGGCGGCAGTATCCAGAGGTACTGTCGCCCTTTCCCTTCTTATACCTAGCTTGCCGCCTGGCTTGCTATCACGATTGTAAACGTAGCACCTTCTGACATTCCCTGTAACAGTCCTCACGAGATAATACTCCGGAAGCTAAAGCAACTCTTCGCCTTTCTAAAGACAAAAAAACTTAATTGGCTTTTTTCTCCGTGCCTCCTGTACTTCCTCTGTGTTTTGTTAAGCTTTTTAAATTATTGTTTCTTTCGATTTTTGTAGGTTACCTCCTGGACCAGGTTCTGAGTTTTTTTGCCTAAACCCTATCCTTATAAAACTGTCTAGCTGCTCCGGCGCTGTTCGGTCTCGACATATTTTTTAACGAGTCACCGTGTGTTTTAGCAGTTTTGCCTTCTTCCTTCGGCGTTTGCAATTCGTTGGGCTCAATTTCACCCTCCTGGTTTTTTAAATTGATGCCTTTCCTGTTTTGTAATTAAGGCAAGTCTCTTCGTCCCCATTGTGAAATACCCTGGACTGTAAAATACATCCACCCTCATATAACAAATTCGAATTGTAAACATGCGGTAGAAAAGGATTGGCTGGTCGGTTTTACAGTCTCTCTCGCATTGTCTATATTCAAACATATCATTCCAAACTTAAAGGCAAGAACAACATTAAAAAAAACCATACCTGAAACATCAATAATCAAATGGCAACTAGGCAGCATCCAACCGCCAGCAACAACCAGCACCCAGCACCCAACCGCCAGCAACAATCAGCAACAACCAGCACCCAGCACCCAGCACCCAACAACCAGCACCCAACCGCCAGCAACAACCAGCGACACCGCACCCCCCGCACCCAACAAACCAGCACAACCAGCAAACAAATGGCAACTAGGTTCGAGACCCTCCCACCTATCTCAATTTACACACCACCATAATCAATCTGCCCCCCCACGCACATCAACCTGACCTCACCCAGTCGCTATCTAACGCCATCTTACACCCACCAACCTCACCCATCGTCATCTTCCATTTCCAGCACGTCTCATCTCTCCCACGACACCTGAGGTGACCGCCCATGTCATGCGCAGGTGGCATGGTAGACGAATGCCTCGGTCAACGCTGACCCTTAGGTATGGCGGCACCTAATCCTGTGTAACCTGTATAACCTGTGTCTGAGTCTCTGCTACATTGAGGACGTTTAACAACTGATTGCTAGGCCTCCCCGCTGGACCACCAGCCCCCACCAGTCTACCCAAGACCCCGCTGGACCGCCAGTAAGTTGCTCCGCAACAAACCCCTCTCTGAGTCTACCCAGACCTACCCGGAACACCAACCACCCCACTGCGTCACGCCATCAATTCCCTTCTCCCTAATCCCGCCGTCACCTTACCTCTCCGGCCCCGCAAGCCACCTGTAACCCCCCCCCCCCCCCCCCCCCCCCCCCCCCCCCCCCCCCCCCCCCCCTCTCTTCAACTACGAGTCGTCCCAGCACTTCAATGAATCCACTGTCGGCGTCTAACGCCGCAGAGTTTCATCACTGGCTGAAGAACATCTCTCAAGAAGTGAAGGTGATGGAGGAAGAAAGTAGAGACCCCCCAGACAAAACTAGCATTAGAACCAGCATCTGGATCATGCACAACATAACATGTCCCCTGCTCTCAGACTACAGTACATCAACTTTAGACACCTAGACTTATTGTTTTGGCTGCGAGATGTGTATGCAGACTGGTACTTTGACAAGCATAGGATCCATCACAGATCTGGTGCCATACCCACAGCTCAACATGATGCATTTTTTGCCCCCCTTGAGTGATGATTTAATATCCCTTCGGGCCAACAACAAGCCCAAACAGCCAGAGCTAGAGACAAGCACCAGTCAGCCAGATCTAGACAATAGCCCCAAGCAGCCAGAGCCAGACACACAACCATGCACTCACTATGCACTCAATGCTACTACACGCCACACACGCAGCATATACAAAAACTGGATCATGGACACAGGTGCAACCTCCCACATGACTGGAGACGCCAGCCTTCTTTTTGACATAAAAGACATCGCTCCCATAAAAGTCCTAACAGCCTCTGGCCACACCTACATCACCAAGTCTGGCACAGCCCTCATCAGAGGGGGAAATGGGAAACTTCACAATCTTCTCAATGTCCACCTTAACTCAGATAAGCACACACCCAACTTGTTCTCCATGGCATCAGCCATCAAAATGTGCCCAACATGGAAATTAAGTTCACATCTGACAAAGGCACCATGACCATCAATAACAAAGTAATCATTTCAGGATCCAAAAGACGGCTCCTGTACCTAGTCCCTGTAGTCAAACATGATCCTACCCTTCTCAGAGGATCTGAATACACCACTGCTGTAGCAATGGCAGCTGTCTCCAGTAAAACCCCTATGACAGCTGAACTTCAACACATCAGATTAGGACATCTAGCCTACAGCTCATTAGCAAGAATGGCCTCAGAAGACATGGTCATTGGGAATGACATCACCTCATCCGCATTTAGTAAAATGAGTAAGCAAACCTGTGAGATATGCATTCTATCTAAGATGGACAAAAAACCCTACCCCACATCTCACACAAGAGCTACCAGACCTATGGGAATCATCCACACTGACATGAGTGGAAAGATGAAAGTCCCTAGCCTGAACGACAGCCTCTACTTCCAAGGCATTCTAGAAGATTACTCCAAATACTCTATTGTCACATTTCACAAAACCAAAAGTGCAGTAGCCAGTGCTACAATCACTGAGCTTGAACGGTATGAGGTCCTCACGCACCCAAAACAAAATTGGAACTATTTTTTGCGACAATGGATCAGAATACATTTGCAACAAATTCAAAAATTGGTGCAAAAAGAAAGGAATCACCCTCAACTTCACAGTTCCAGGAAACCCCTCTACAAATGGTGCAGCAGAGCGCCTGAACAGAACTTTGCATGACAGGTCCACAGCTCTTCTCCTCTCCTCTAAATTTCCCAACAGGTACTGGGCAGAAATGGTCAAAAATGCAAGTATCCTCAGAAACCTCTCCCCAACCTCTGAGTCAAACAAGACACCATATGAGCTATTCCATGGTGTCAAACCTAAGATAGATCACCTCAGGACTATTGGATGCACAGCATAGGTACACGTCCCACCCAAATCAAGGGATTTCAAATTTTCACCATCAGCCAAGATCACTAGGCTCATTGGATACTCAGACTCCAGAAAAGCCTACAGAGTAGTAGACTCCAAACACAATTTTTTGACGCCAGAGACATCACCTTCAATGAATTTGAAAACCTGGCAGGACAAAAAGGATTCCCAGGTGCAGACGCTGTAGTACTAGGAACCCATGAAGATGATATCCCTGTAGAAATTGATGAAGACGACCCTCCTGTTCTTCCCCCTGCCATCCCCACCCAGTCTGAACTCATAGAAAGAGAGTACATCCTGGCCAGACAGGCTAAATATCAGACCAACCCACAGGTGTGGGGACTACCAGACAACCTCTCTTCTAACCCAGAAACAGTTTACCAGCCTACTTACACTCAACCAGCATCCACTCTCCAACCAGCAGCCAGTACACCTCATAACCAAACAGTTGAACAAGGAGATGAACACATACCTCAGGAAATTGAAAATCCCAATAACCCTACATCTCCACCACACCAAGAGCTACCTCCAGCCACACCTCCTAGCCCTGAGGTTCCACCACCCCCAGAAGTGGACCCATCCCTGGTTGAACCTAGACGTAGTGGCAGAGACAGACACTCCCCTAACTTCCTAGCCTTACTAGCTGCAGACCAAGTTATCATTCCCAAA
This sequence comes from Chlamydomonas sp. ICE-L, assembly GCA_013435795.1. NCBI lineage: Eukaryota > Viridiplantae > Chlorophyta > Chlorophyceae > Chlamydomonadales > Chlamydomonadaceae > Chlamydomonas > Chlamydomonas sp. ICE-L. Next base: position 101,510 of record JACBWV010000537.1, on the reverse strand, counting down.
AATGAAAGAGAAGCCCTTTCTGGCCCTCAAGCCAAAGAATGGAGGTCAGCTATGAAAGAAGAACTAGCAGCTCTTGCACAGATGAACACCTGGTCCCTCTCAGAACTCCCATCAGGAGCAAAAGCCATAGGAACCAAGTGGGTATTTGACATCAAACAGTCAGTTGATGGAGAAATTGTCAGGTACAAAGCAAGATTAGTTGCAAAAGGGTATGCCCAACGCCCAGGAATGGACTATGATGAAGTTTTTGCACCAGTGGCCAAGCATGCTACCATTCGTTACATCCTCTCAATGGCAGCAGACCCAAAGGCATACCTAGCCCAGTTAGACGTTTCCACAGCCTTACTCAATGGAACAGTTGAAGAAGAATTGTACTGCACCCAACCACCAGGATTCGAACAGGACCACAGAGTCTGCCGTATGTGGAAATGCCTCTATGGTCTTAAACAAGCCTCTAGACAGTGGTACCTCAAGGTAAAGGAAGATATGACAGCTATTGGATTCAAAGAAGTAGACGTAGACCAAGGTCTATTTGTGCTCCCCAGCTCAACAAACAAACCCATTATCTGGGTACTCCTCTGGGTTGATGACTTCCTTATGCTGTCCTTTGACAAAACCATCCTAGACAAGTACAAAACCACCATCATGACGCTTTACAAGACTAGAGACCTAGGTGACCCCTCAGTTTTTGTTGGCTATGAAATCACAAGGAATGCATCAGCTGGCACTCTCCACATCTGCCAATCAAGGTTCATCCAGGACCTGCTGCGAGCCCACAACATGCTTCCTGAACCCAACAGCACCAGATTCCCTGTGCCCCTTCTACCAGATGCTCCGCTGCCCTATTCCAGAAAAGATGCCCCAGACACAGGTCTCCCACTTGCCCAAATTGTAGGCTCCCTCAACTACCTGGCAGTCAACACAAGACCAGACATTGCCCAAGCAGTCAACAGATTGGCCAGGCACAGTGCACACCCGTTGCATGATCACATGGAAGCTGCAACAGGTATCCTCAAATATCTGTCTAACACTCCAGACCATGGTATCACCTACACCTTCTCCAACAAACCTCTCATTGGTCACTGTGACTCTGACCATGCTGCCTGTCCAATCACAAGAAAGTCCACAACAGGCTACGTCTTCCTCAACCAAGGGGGAGCAATCTCATGGGCATCTAAGATCCAGGCATCTGCCACAGCATTGTCCACTACAGAAGCTGAGTTCATGGCAGCTACCTCTGCTGCCCAAGAGGGAATGTGGTTGAGAAAGCTACAACACTCTGCCACCGGCATAGTTCCACCTCCCCTCACCATCAATGGTGACAACCAAGCTGCCCTGAGTGCCTGGAACCAAGAGAAGCTGTCATCCAGACTGAAGCACATGGAGACCAGGTTCTACTTCCTCAAAGAGCAGTCCAAGAAGGAGGGCATCAAAATGAACTGGATTCCAACTGCTGCCAACATGTCTGACATGCTCACAAAAGCTCTGCCCAGGGCCAAGTTCTGTGACTTCAGAACTAAGATTGGATGCATTGCCAAACTTAAAATGGAATAACTGAAGCAGCTTTGATCAAGAACCTGTGATATAGCATCACTCATGTCCTTGACCATGGGGAGCTATCTGCCTTCTTGTTGTTCCTGCAGCTCCCTGCAGATCCCATTCAGTCCATTTATCGACCCCATAGTTATCCCCAGCATTGATCTTGAAATCCTGACTTATGATACTTTATAGATGATACTGGAAGTATCTCACTATATCCTTCCATCTGGAATGATAGCCATGAGCCAGCGGGGGACGTCTACTTTGAAGTTGTTTATTAATGGAAATCAAACAGATTGCTATCAGTCCCCTCTTAGATAAACAAAGCCATATGGCTGCACCTTCCTGGCAGCTCCACAGCTGGAATCCAGTCCTATTGTGAAAATAGATGACCTGTACTGCCACTGGCCCCTGTCCTCCTCTGAGTGTACTTGCACATGCCAGGCATCACTCTTTGACTCAGTTTGGCCAGACAGAAGCCTTTCCCCTTGTGCTTCCATATGCACCGGATGTTTATTTTCACTCTAGCCTCCCTTCCCTAGAACCTCCTAATTCCAGGGATTCTTGTATATCAAGAATACCAGGAATTGGGGGGGATGTTATTGACCGGTTCTCCCGGCTCAGCTAGAGTGTCTTGGGGCACCAGGCCTTCCGCCTGGAAGCTTCCATAGTAGTGCCTCCACCCGTTAGGGCCGGCACCTACCGGCGGCAGTATCCAGAGGTACTGTCGCCCTTTCCCTTCTTATACCTAGCTTGCCGCCTGGCTTGCTATCACGATTGTAAACGTAGCACCTTCTGACATTCCCTGTAACAGTCCTCACGAGATAATACTCCGGAAGCTAAAGCAACTCTTCGCCTTTCTAAAGACAAAAAAACTTAATTGGCTTTTTTCTCCATGCCTCTGTACTTCGCTCTGTGTTTTGTTAAGCTTTTTAAATTATTGTTTCTTTCGATTTTTGTAGGTTACCTCCTGGACCAGGTTCTGAGTTTTTTTGCCTAAACCCTATCCTTATAAAACTGTCTAGCTGCTCCGGCGCTGTTCGGTCTCGACAGTATTTTTTACTGAGTACCGGTGTGTTACAGTTTTCCTTCCTTCGGCGTTTGCAATTCGTTGGGGTTCATTTCACCAGTCCTTGTTTTTTAAATTGCCTTTCCTGTTTGTAAGGTAAGGCAAGTCTCTTTCGCCTATTTGAATACCCCTGGACTGTAAAATACATACACCTCATATAACAAATTCGATTGTATCAATGCTGTAAAAAAGGATTGGCTGGTCGTTTTTACAGTCTCGCAGTGTCTATAATTCGAACATATCATTCAAACTTAAAGGCAAGAAGCAACATTAAAACATACCTGAAACCAATCAAATAATCAAATGGCAACTAGGCAGCATCCAACCGCCAGCAACAACCAGCACCCAGCACCCAACCGCCAGCAACAATCAGCAACAACCAGCACCCAGCACCCAGCACCCAACAACCAGCACCCAACCGCCAGCAACAACCAGCGACAACCAGCACCCAGCACCCAACAACCAGCAACAACCAGCTACAAATGGCAACTAGGTTCGAGACCCTCCCACCTATCTCAATTTACACACCACCATAATCAATCTGCCCCCCCACGCACATCAACCTGACCTCACCCAGTCGCTATCTAACGCCATCTTACACCAACCAACCTCACCCAGTCGTCATCTCCAGTGTCCAGCACTGTCTCATATCTCCCAGCGACACCTGAGGTGACCGGCCCATGGTCATGCGCAGGTGGCATGAGACGAAGGCCTCGGTCAACGCTGAACCCTTAGGTATGGCGGCACCTAATCCTGTGTAACCTGTATAACCTGTGTCTGAGTCTCTGCTACATTGAGGACGTTTAACAACTGATTGCTAGGCCTCCCCGCTGGACCACCAGCCCCCACCAGTCTACCCAAGACCCCGCTGGACCGCCAGTAAGTTGCTCCGCAACAAACCCCTCTCTGAGTCTACCCAGACCTACCCGGAACACCAACCACCCCACTGCGTCACGCCATCAATTCCCTTCTCCCTAATCCCGCCGTCACCTTACCTCTCCGGCCCCGCAAGCCACCTGTAACCCCCCCCCCCCCCCCCCCCCCCCCCCCCCTCTCTTCAACTACGAGTCGTCCCAGCACTTCAATGAATCCACTGTCGGCGTCTAACGCCGCAGAGTTTCATCACTGGCTCAAGAACATCTCTCAAGAAGTTAAGGTGATGGAGGAAGAAAGTAGAGACCCCCCAGACAAAACTAGCATTAGAACCAGCATCTGGATCATGCACAACATAACATGTCCCCTGCTCTCAGACTACAGTACATCAACTTTAGACACCTAGACTTATTGTTTTGGCTGCGAGATGTGTATGCAGACTGGTACTTTGACAACATAGGATCCATCACAGATCTGGTGCCATACCCACAGCTCAACATGATGCATTTTTTGCCCCCCTTGAGTGATGATTTAATATCCCTTCGGGCCAACAACAAGCCCAAACAGCCAGAGCTAGAGACAAGCACCAGTCAGCCAGATCTAGACAATAGCCCCAAGCAGCCAGAGCCAGACACACAACCATGCACTCACTATGCACTCAATGCTACTACACGCCACACACGCAGCATATACAAAAACTGGATCATGGACACAGGTGCAACCTCCCACATGACTGGAGACGCCAGCCTTCTTTTTGACATAAAAGACATCGCTCCCATAAAAGTCCTAACAGCCTCTGGCCACACCTACATCACCAAGTCTGGCACAGCCCTCATCAGAGGGGGAAATGGGAAACTTCACAATCTTCTCAATGTCCACCTTAACTCAGATAAGCACACACCCAACTTGTTCTCCATGGCATCAGCCATCAAAAATGTGCCCAACATGGAAATTAAGTTCACATCTGACAAAGGCACCATGACCATCAATAACAAAGTAATCATTTCAGGATCCAAAAGACGGCTCCTGTACCTAGTCCCTGTAGTCAAACATGATCCTACCCTTCTCAGAGGATCTGAATACACCACTGCTGTAGCAATGGCAGCTGTCTCCAGTAAAACCCCTATGACAGCTGAACTTCAACACATCAGATTAGGACATCTAGCCTACAGCTCATTAGCAAGAATGGCCTCAGAAGACATGGTCATTGGGAATGACATCACCTCATCCGCATTTAGTAAAATGAGTAAGCAAACCTGTGAGATATGCATTCTATCTAAGATGGACAAAAAACCCTACCCCACATCTCACACAAGAGCTACCAGACCTATGGGAATCATCCACATTGACATGAGTGGAAAGATGAAAGTCCCTAGCCTGAACGACAGCCTCTACTTCCAAGGCATTCTAGATGATTACTCCAAATACTCTATTGTCACATTTCACAAAACCAAAAGTGCAGTAGCCAGTGCTACAATCACTGAGCTTGAACGGTATGAGGTCCTCACGCACCCAAAACAAAATTGGAACTATTTTTTGCGACAATGGATCAGAATACATTTGCAACAAATTCAAAAATTGGTGCAAAAAGAAAGGAATCACCCTCAACTTCACAGTTCCAGGAAACCCCTCTACAAATGGTGCAGCAGAGCGCCTGAACAGAACTTTGCATGACAGGTCCACAGCTCTTCTCCTCTCCTCTAAATTTCCCAACAGGTACTGGGCAGAAATGGTCAAAAATGCAAGTATCCTCAGAAACCTCTCCCCAACCTCTGAGTCAAACAAGACACCATATGAGCTATTCCATGGTGTCAAACCTAAGATAGATCACCTCAGGACTATTGGATGCACAGCATAGGTACACGTCCCACCCAAATCAAGGGATTTCAAATTTTCACCATCAGCCAAGATCACTAGGCTCATTGGATACTCAGACTCCAGAAAAGCCTACAGAGTAGTAGACTCCAAACACAATTTTTTTGACGCCAGAGACATCACCTTCAATGAATTTGAAAACCTGGCAGGACAAAAAGGATTCCCAGGTGCAGACGCTGTAGTACTAGGAACCTATGAAGATGATATCCCTGTAGAAATTGATGAAGACGACCCTCCTGTTCTTCCCCCTGCCATCCCCACCCAGTCTGAACTCATAGAAAGAGAGTACATCCTGGCCAGACAGGCTAAATATCAGACCAACTCACAGGTGTGGGGACTACCAGACAACCTCTCTTCTAACCCAGAAACAGTTTACCAGCCTACTTACACTCAACCAGCATCCACTCTCCAACCAGCAGTCAGTACACCTCATAACCAAACAGTTGAACAAGGAGATGAACACATACCTCAGGAAATTGAAAATCCCAATAACCCTACATCTCCACCACACCAAGAGCTACCTCCAGCCACACCTCCTAGCCCTGAGGTTCCACCACCCCCAGAAGTGGACCCATCCCTAGTTGAACCTAGACGTAGTGGCAGAGACAGACACTCCCCTAACTTCCTAGCCTTACTAGCTGCAGACCAAGTTATCATTCCCAAAAATGAAAGAGAAGCCCTTTCTGGCCCTCAAGCCAAAGAATGGAGGTCAGCTATGAAAGAAGAACTAGCAGCTCTTGCACAGATGAACACCTGGTCCCTCTCAGAACTCCCATCAGGAGCAAAAGCCATAGGAACCAAGTGGGTATTTGACATCAAACAGTCAGTTGATGGAGAAATTGTCAGGTACAAAGCAAGATTAGTTGCAAAAGGGTATGCCCAACGCCCAGGAATGGACTATGATGAAGTTTTTGCACCAGTGGCCAAGCATGCTACCATTCGTTACATCCTCTCAATGGCAGCAGACCCAAAGGCATACCTAGCCCAGTTAGACGTTTCCACAGCCTTACTCAATGGAACAGTTGAAGAAGAATTGTACTGCACCCAACCACCAGGATTCGAACAGGACCACAGAGTCTGCCGTATGTGGAAATGCCTCTATGGTCTTAAACAAGCCTCTAGACAGTGGTACCTCAAGGTAAAGGAAGATATGACAGCTATTGGATTCAAAGAAGTAGACGTAGACCAAGGTCTATTTGTGCTCCCCAGCTCAACAAACAAACCCATTATCTGGGTACTCCTCTGGGTTGATGACTTCCTTATGCTGTCCTTTGACAAAACCATCCTAGACAAGTACAAAACCACCATCATGACGCTTTACAAGACTAGAGACCTAGGTGACCCCTCAGTTTTTGTTGGCTATGAAATCACAAGGAATGCATCAGCTGGCACTCTCCACATCTGCCAATCAAGGTTCATCCAGGACCTGCTGCGAGCCCACAACATGCTTCCTGAACCCAACAGCACCAGATTCCCTGTGCCCCTTCTACCAGATGCTCCGCTGCCCTATTCCAGAAAAGATGCCCCAGACACAGGTCTCCCACTTGCCCAAATTGTAGGCTCCCTCAACTACCTGGCAGTCAACACAAGACCAGACATTGCCCAAGCAGTCAACAGATTGGCCAGGCACAGTGCACACCCGTTGCATGATCACATGGAAGCTGCAACAGGTATCCTCAAATATCTGTCTAACACTCCAGACCATGGTATCACCTACACCTTCTCCAACAAACCTCTCATTGGTTACTGTGACTCTGACCATGCTGCCTGTCCAATCACAAGAAAGTCCACAACAGGCTACGTCTTCCTCAACCAAGGGGGAGCAATCTCATGGGCATCTAAGATCCAGGCATCTGCCACAGCATTGTCCACTACAGAATCTGAGTTCATGGCAGCTACCTCTGCTGCCCAAGAGGGAATGTGGTTGAGAAAGCTACAACACTCTGCCACCGGCATAGTTCCACCTCCCCTCACCATCAATGGTGACAACCAAGCTGCCCTGAGTGCCTGGAACCAAGAGAAGCTGTCATCCAGACTGAAGCACATGGAGACCAGGTTCTACTTCCTCAAAGAGCAGTCCAAGAAGGAGGGCATCAAAATGAACTGGATTCCAACTGCTGCCAACATGTCTGACATGCTCACAAAAGCTCTGCCCAGGGCCAAGTTCTGTGACTTCAGAACTAAGATTGGATGCATTGCCAAACTTAAAATGGAATAACTGAAGCAGCTTTGATCAAGAACCTGTGATATAGCATCACTCATGTCCTTGACCATGGGGAGCTATCTGCCTTCTTGTTGTTCCTGCAGCTCCCTGCAGATCCCATTCAGTCCATTTATCGACCCCATAGTTATCCCCAGCATTGATCTTGAAATCCTGACTTATGATACTTTATAGATGATACTGGAAGTATCTCACTATATCCTTCCATCTGGAATGATAGCCATGAGCCAGCGGGGGACGTCTACTTTGAAGTTGTTTATTAATGGAAATCAAACAGATTGCTATCAGTCCCCTCTTAGATAAACAAAGCCATATGGCTGCACCTTCCTGGCAGCTCCACAGCTGGAATCCAGTCCTATTGTGAAAATAGATGACCTGTACTGCCACTGGCCCCTGTCCTCCTCTGAGTGTACTTGCACATGCCAGGCATCACTCTTTGACTCAGTTTGGCCAGACAGAAGCCTTTCCCCTTGTGCTTCCATATGCACCGGATGTTTATTTTCACTCTAGCCTCCCTTCCCTAGAACCTCCTAATTCCAGGGATTCTTGTACATCAAGAATACCAGGAATTGGGGGGGATGTTATTGACCGGTTCTCCCGGCTCAGCTAGAGTGTCTTGGGGCACCAGGCCTTCCGCCTGGAAGCTTCCATAGTAGTGCCTCCACCCGTTAGGGCCGGCACCTACCGGCGGCAGTACCCTGAGGTACTGTCGCCCTTTCCCTTCTTATACCTAGCTTGCCGCCTGGCTTGCTATCACGATTGTAAACGTAGCACCTTCTGACATTCCCTGTAACAGTCCTCACGAGATAATACTCCGGAAGCTAAAGCAACTCTTCGCCTTTCTAAAGACAAAAAAACTTAATTGGCTTTTTTCTCCATGCCTCTGTACTTCGCTCTGTGTTTTGTTAAGCTTTTTAAATTATTGTTTCTTTCGATTTTTGTAGGTTACCTCCTGGACCAGGTTCTGAGTTTTTTTGCCTAAACCCTATCCTTATAAAACTGTCTAGCTGCTCCGGCGCTGTTCGGTCTCGACAGTATTTTTTACTGAGTACCGGTGTGTTACAGTTTTCCTTCCTTCGGCGTTTGCAATTCGTTGGGGTTCATTTCACCAGTCCTTGTTTTTTAAATTGCCTTTCCTGTTTGTAAGGTAAGGCAAGTCTCTTTCGCCTATTTGAATACCCCTGGACTGTAAAATACATACACCTCATATAACAAATTCGATTGTATCAATGCTGTAAAAAAGGATTGGCTGGTCGTTTTTACAGTCTCGCAGTGTCTATAATTCGAACATATCATTCAAACTTAAAGGCAAGAAGCAACATTAAAACATACCTGAAACCAATCAAATAATCAAATGGCAACTAGGCAGCACCCAACCGCCAGCAACAACCAGCACCCAGCACCCAACCGCCAGCAACAATCAGCAACAACCAGCACCCAGCACCCAGCACCCAACAACCAGCACCCAACCGCCAGCAACAACCAGCGACAACCAGCACCCAGCACCCAACAACCAGCAACAACCAGCAACAAATGGCAACTAGGTTCGAGACCCTCCCACCTATCTCAATTTACACACCACCATAATCAATCTGCCCCCCCACGCACATCAACCTGACCTCACCCAGTCGCTATCTAACGCCATCTTACACCAACCAACCTCACCCAGTCGTCATCTCCAGTGTCCAGCACTGTCTCATATCTCCCAGCGACACCTGAGGTGACCGGCCCATGGTCATGCGCAGGTGGCATGAGACGAAGGCCTCGGTCAACGCTGAACCCTTAGGTATGGCGGCACCTAATCCTGTGTAACCTGTATAACCTGTGTCTGAGTCTCTGCTACATTGAGGACGTTTAACAACTGATTGCTAGGCCTCCCCGCTGGACCACCAGCCCCCACCAGTCTACCCAAGACCCCGCTGGACCGCCAGTAAGTTGCTCCGCAACAAACCCCTCTCTGAGTCTACCCAGACCCACCCGGAACACCAACCACCCCACTGCGTCACGCCATCAATTCCCTTCTCCCTAATCCCTCCGTCACCTTACCTCTCCGGCCCCGCAAGCCACCTGTCACCCCCCCCCCCCCCCCCCCCCCCCCCCTCTCTTCAACTACGAGTCGTCCCAGCACTTCAATGAATCCACTGTCGGCGTCTAACGCCGCAGAGTTTCATCACTGGCTGAAGAACATCTCTCAAGAAGTGAAGGTGATGGAGGAAGAAAGTAGAGACCCCCCAGACAAAACTAGCATTAGAACCAGCATCTGGATCATGCACAACATAACATGTCCCCTGCTCTCAGACTACAGTACATCAACTTTAGACACCTAGACTTATTGTTTTGGCTGCGAGATGTGTATGCAGACTGGTACTTTGACAACATAGGATCCATCACAGATCTGGTGCCATACCCACAGCTCAACATGATGCATTTTTTGCCCCCCTTGAGTGATGATTTAATATCCCTTCGGGCCAACAACAAGCCCAAACAGCCAGAGCTAGAGACAAGCACCAGTCAGCCAGATCTAGACAATAGCCCCAAGCAGCCAGAGCCAGACACACAACCATGCACTCACTATGCACTCAATGCTACTACACGCCACACACGCAGCATATACAAAAACTGGATCATGGACACAGGTGCAACCTCCCACATGACTGGAGACGCCAGCCTTCTTTTTGACATAAAAGACATCGCTCCCATAAAAGTCCTAACAGCCTCTGGCCACACCTACATCACCAAGTCTGGCACAGCCCTCATCAGAGGGGGAAATGGGAAACTTCACAATCTTCTCAATGTCCACCTTAACTCAGATAAGCACACACCCAACTTGTTCTCCATGGCATCAGCCATCAAAAATGTGCCCAACATGGAAATTAAGTTCACATCTGACAAAGGCACCATGACCATCAATAACAAAGTCATCATTTCAGGATCCAAAAGACGGCTCCTGTACCTAGTCCCTGTAGTCAAACATGATCCTACCCTTCTCAGAGGATCTGAATACACCACTGCTGTAGCAATGGCAGCTGTCTCCAGTAAAACCCCTATGACAGCTGAACTTCAACACATCAGATTAGGACATCTAGCCTACAGCTCATTAGCAAGAATGGCCTCAGAAGACATGGTCATTGGGAATGACATCACCTCATCCGCATTTAGTAAAATGAGTAAGCAAACCTGTGAGATATGCATTCTATCTAAGATGGACAAAAAACCCTACCCCACATCTCACACAAGAGCTACCAGACCTATGGGAATCATCCACATTGACATGAGTGGAAAGATGAAAGTCCCTAGCCTGAACGACAGCCTCTACTTCCAAGGCATTCTAGATGATTACTCCAAATACTCTATTGTCACATTTCACAAAACCAAAAGTGCAGTAGCCAGTGCTACAATCACTGAGCTTGAACGGTATGAGGTCCTCACGCACCCAAAACAAAATTGGAACTATTTTTTGCGACAATGGATCAGAATACATTTGCAACAAATTCAAAAATTGGTGCAAAAAGAAAGGAATCACCCTCAACTTCACAGTTCCAGGAAACCCCTCTACAAATGGTGCAGCAGAGCGCCTGAACAGAACTTTGCATGACAGGTCCACAGCTCTTCTCCTCTCCTCTAAATTTCCCAACAGGTACTGGGCAGAAATGGTCAAAAATGCAAGTATCCTCAGAAACCTCTCCCCAACCTCTGATTCAAACAAGACACCATATGAGCTATTCCATGGTGTCAAACCTAAGATAGATCACCTCAGGACTATTGGATGCACAGCATAGGTACACGTCCCACCCAAATCAAGGGATTTCAAATTTTCACCATCAGCCAAGATCACTAGGCTCATTGGATACTCAGACTCCAGAAAAGCCTACAGAGTAGTAGACTCCAAACACAATTTTTTTGACGCCAGAGACATCACCTTCAATGAATTTGAAAACCTGGCAGGACAAAAAGGATTCCCAGGTGCAGACGCTGTAGTACTAGGAACCTATGAAGATGATATCCCTGTAGAAATTGATGAAGACGACCCTCCTGTTCTTCCCCCTGCCATCCCCACCCAGTCTGAACTCATAGAAAGAGAGTACATCCTGGCCAGACAGGCTAAATATCAGACCAACCCACAGGTGTGGGGACTACCAGACAACCTCTCTTCTAACCCAGAAACAGTTTACCAGCCTACTTACACTCCACCAGCATCCACTCTCCAACCAGCAGTCAGTACACCTCATAACCAAACAGTTGAACAAGGAGATGAACACATACCTCAGGAAATTGAAAATCCCAATAACCCTACATCTCCACCACACCAAGAGCTACCTCCAGCCACACCTCCTATCCCTGAGGTTCCACCACCCCCAGAAGTGGACCCATCCCTAGTTGAACCTAGACGTAGTGGCAGAGACAGACACTCCCCTAACTTCCTAGCCTTCCTAGCTGCAGACCAAGTTATCATTCCCAAAAATGAAAGAGAAGCCCTTTCTGGCCCTCAAGCCAAAGAATGGAGGTCAGCTATGAAAGAAGAACTAGCAGCTCTTGCACAGATGAACACCTGGTCCCTCTCAGAACTCCCATCAGGAGCAAAAGCCATAGGAACCAAGTGGGTATTTGACATCAAACAGTCAGTTGATGGAGAAATTGTCAGGTACAAAGCAAGATTAGTTGCAAAAGGGTATGCCCAACGCCCAGGAATGGACTATGATGAAGTTTTTGCACCAGTGGCCAAGCATGCTACCATTCGTTACATCCTCTCAATGGCAGCAGACCCAAAGGCATACCTAGCCCAGTTAGACGTTTCCACAGCCTTACTCAATGGAACAGTTGAAGAAGAATTGTACTGCACCCAACCACCAGGATTCGAACAGGACCACAGAGTCTGCCGTATGTGGAAATGCCTCTATGGTCTTAAACAAGCCTCTAGACAGTGGTACCTCAAGGTAAAGGAAGATATGACAGCTATTGGATTCAAAGAAGTAGACGTAGACCAAGGTCTATTTGTGCTCCCCAGCTCAACAAACAAACCCATTATCTGGGTACTCCTCTGGGTTGATGACTTCCTTATGCTGTCCTTTGACAAAACCATCCTAGACAAGTACAAAACCACCATCATGACGCTTTACAAGACTAGAGACCTAGGTGACCCCTCAGTTTTTGTTGGCTATGAAATCACAAGGAATGCATCAGCTGGCACTCTCCACATCTGCCAATCAAGGTTCATCCAGGACCTGCTGCGAGCCCACAACATGCTTCCTGAACCCAACAGCACCAGATTCCCTGTGCCCCTTCTACCAGATGCTCCGCTGCCCTATTCCAGAAAAGATGCCCCAGACACAGGTCTCCCACTTGCCCAAATTGTAGGCTCCCTCAACTACCTGGCAGTCAACACAAGACCAGACATTGCCCAAGCAGTCAACAGATTGGCCAGGCACAGTGCACACCCGTTGCATGATCACATGGAAGCTGCAACAGGTATCCTCAAATATCTGTCTAACACTCCAGATCATGGTATCACCTACACCTTCTCCAACAAACCTCTCATTGGTTACTGTGACTCTGACCATGCTGCCTGTCCAATCACAAGAAAGTCCACAACAGGCTACGCCTTCCTCAACCAAGGGGGAGCAATCTCATGGGCATCTAAGATCCAGGCATCTGCCACAGCATTGTCCACTACAGAATCTGAGTTCATGGCAGCTACCTCTGCTGCCCAAGAGGGAATGTGGTTGAGAAAGCTACAACACTCTGCCACCGGCATAGTTCCACCTCCCCTCACCATCAATGGTGACAACCAAGCTGCCCTGAGTGCCTGGAACCAAGAGAAGCTGTCATCCAGACTGACATGGAGACCAGGTTCTACTTCCTCAAAGAGCAGTCCAAGAAGGAGGGCATCAAAATGAACTGGATTCCAACTGCTGCCAACATGTCTGACATGCTCACAAAAGCTCTGCCCAGGGCCAAGTTCTGTGACTTCAGAACTAAGATTGGATGCATTGCCAAACTTAAAATGGAATAACTGAAGCAGCTTTGATCAAGAACCTGTGATATAGCATCACTCATGTCCTTGACCATGGGGAGCTATCTGCCTTCTTGTTGTTCCTGAAGCTCCCTGCAGATCCCTTTCATTCCATTTATCGACCCCATAGTTATCCCCAGCATTGATCTTGAAATCCTGACTTATGATACTTTATAGATGATACTGGAAGTATCTCACTATATCCTTCCATCTGGAATGATAGCCATGAGCCAGCGGGGGACGTCTACTTTGAAGTTGTTTATTAATGGAAATCAAACAGATTGCTATCAGTCCCCTCTTAGATAAACAAAGCCATATGGCTGCACCTTCCTGGCAGCTCCACAGCTGGAATCCAGTCCTATTGTGAAAATAGATGACCTGTACTGCCACTGGCCCCTGTCCTCCTCTGAGTGTACTTGCACATGCCAGGCATCACTCTTTGACTCAGTTTGGCCAGACAGAAGCCTTTCCCCTTGTGCTTCCATATGCACCGGATGTTTATTTTCACTCTAGCCTCCCTTCCCTAGAACCTCCTAATTCCAGGGATTCTTGTATATCAAGAATACCAGGAATTGGGGGGGATGTTATTGACCGGTTCTCCCGGCTCAGCTAGAGTGTCTTGGGGCACCAGGCCTTCCGCCTGGAAGCTTCCATAGTAGTGCCTCCACCCGTTAGGGCCGGCACCTACCGGCGGCAGTACCCTGAGGTACTGTCGCCCTTTCCCTTCTTATACCTAGCTTGCCGCCTGGCTTGCTATCACGATTGTAAACGTAGCACCTTCTGACATTCCCTGTAACAGTCCTCACGAGATAATACTCCGGAAGCTAAAGCAACTCTTCGCCTTTCTAAAGACAAAAAAACTTAATTGGCTTTTTTCTCCATGCCTCTGTACTTCGCTCTGTGTTTTGTTAAGCTTTTTAAATTATTGTTTCTTTCGATTTTTGTAGGTTACCTCCTGGACCAGGTTCTGAGTTTTTTTGCCTAAACCCTATCCTTATAAAACTGTCTAGCTGCTCCGGCGCTGTTCGGTCTCGACAGTATTTTTTACTGAGTACCGGTGTGTTACAGTTTTCCTTCCTTCGGCGTTTGCAATTCGTTGGGGTTCATTTCACCAGTCCTTGTTTTTAAATTGCCTTTCCTGTTTGTAAGGTAAGGCAAGTCTCTTTCGCCTATTTGAATACCCCTGGACTGTAAAACACATACACCTCATATAACAAATTCGATTGTATCAATGCTGTAAAAAAGGATTGGCTGGTCGTTTTTACAGTCTCGCAGTGTCTATAATTCGAACATATCATTCAAACTTAAAGGCAAGAAGCAACATTAAAACATACCTGAAACCAATCAAATAATCAAATGGCAACTAGGCAGCACCCAACCGCCAGCAACAACCAGCACCCAGCACCCAACCGCCAGCAACAACCAGCAACAACCAGCACCCAGCACCCAGCACCCAACAACCAGCACCCAACCGCCAGCAACAACCAGCAACAACCAGCACCCAGCACCCAACAACCAGCAACAACCAGCAACAAATGGCAACTAGGTCCGAGACCCTCCCACCTATCTCAATTTACACACCACCATAATCAATCTGCCCCCCCACGCACATCAACCTGACCTCACCCAGTCGCTATCTAACGCCATCTTACACCAACCAACCTCACCCAGTCGTCATCTCCAGTGTCCAGCACTGTCTCATATCTCCCAGCGACACCTGAGGTGACCGGCCCATGGTCATGCGCAGGTGGCATGGGACGAAGGCCTCGGTCAACGCTGAACCCTTAGGTATGGCGGCACCTAATCCTGTGTAACCTGTATAACCTGTGTCTGAGTCTCTGCTACATTGAGGACGTTTAACAACTCCCAGTAACTCACTGTCATCAATAACATGCCTTATCATGGACAGCTCATTGAAACTGGTAGAGCTCGATGAAACGATGAAGGAACGGGTTCAAATCCCTACGTGTGCGTTTTAGTGTTATCGGTCGCTGTCAACCGCCATGGTAGCTTTGTCCAGGTTCCATACCGTAAAAAGGGGCTACCTTAATACCACGCCCTACCAGGCGGAATCATAACTTATTTGTCTTATCATGGGAAGCGCGTTTGTGTTGCGCTAGATTCCGGTAGACATCCAAAGACATACCGGTAGGGGTGACATCTTGAGGGGCTATTATAATTCAAAAATATCGATAACAGATGACCCCCCAGCATATACTACAATACGACGATACAACAGAGGACCGGAGGTCAACCACTAGACCTCAGCGGTCTGGAAAAATAGACAAGCTAGGCCCAGGAACAGACCCTCAGTATTTTTTTAAAGCACTACCGGTATTCGTTGCCAAAGTGACCAACAAACTGCAGTACGATACTACGATTAGCAAGTAGCACTAGTTGTTATCAGCATGGCTGAACCTGTACTCGTAGAACAGATCCTCAGTATTGTTTTAAAGCACTACCGGTATTCGTTGCCAAAGTGACCAACAAATAGTAGGGGGCCCTGGCGGGTCCCCTGGAGGTCGGCCCCAGGGGTGGTGTAATGTTCGTCAAGCAGCAGTGGCACCCTCCTAGGTGATGGATTCACAAGCAGTTGCTTACTTATCCGTTCAATTTAATATTGGGGGGGTCAAGAATCAATGTAGCATGGCATGGCATTATTATTCAACTGGTTTCCCTGTAAGACTAATCAACTTATTAGCTCACTGACTTCCCCAAGTTCCATGGAAGTAGGTGCAGCAACTCCCGAGGCTACTGTTGCTTCTTCGCAACCTGCAGGAAGAAACCTAGTGCGAAAGAGCAGATTTCCTTGTCAAGCACCATGCGCTGATGTAATGAGCTACGAGAGTCACGAAGAAGCGAATTATTCAAGGGGAATCGTAGACATGCTCCAGGTTCCCAGACTGAGTCCACAGTGATACGAACGCGAAAAAGTGCCCTCAGAGGTAATCCGCCCCCGACGGGAATCGAACGGGAGTCGGAAAGAGTTCAGGCCAGGCAGATTAACCGGCAATTTTGACCGGCGATCTTGGGAAATGTGAAGATTTGAAAAACAGCACGATATCGCGTAAGTATCGCATAGGTCTGTCCCCCTAACCCGACCAACTGCAGTAACGCCCATCAGCACGATTAGCAACTAGCACTAATTGTTACATCCGTGTAATGCAGTCACTCACAGGACGTGAAATTAAGGACACCACTGCGGAAGCCGGAGCTAGCAACTAGAAATTGAAATGGTTACATCCGTGTAATGCAGTCACTCACAGGACGTGAAATTAAGGACACCACTGCGTAAGCCGGAGCTAGCAAGTAGCACTAATTGTTATCAGCATGGCTGAACCTGCACTCGTAGAACAGACCCTCAGTATTTATCATAAGCACTACCGGTATTCGTTGCCAAAGTGACCAACAAACTGCAGTACGATTAGCAACTAGCACTAATTGTTATCAGCATGGCTGAACCTGTACTCGTAGAACAGACCCCTGAACTTCTCCACAAACACCGTCACCACCAGGAGGGCCACGCCCAAGGCAGCATGGCCGATTGCTGGGCCAGGGGGCATGGCAAAGACTGCAGCAGTCACAGCTGTGGCACTGCTGCTGGCCATAGCTGCCTGAACAGCTACCGCAGCTGCACTGGCTGAGGCGGTCCAGGCGATGGCTGCAGATGTGTGTGTGTAGGTGTGTGTGTTGGTGAGTGTGTGTGTAGGTGTGCGGGTGCGTGTGTAAGTATGTGTGTGTTTAGGTGTGTGTGTGTAGTTGGCCATATTTGCCTGCACAACCGCCGCTGCTGCACTGGCTGAGGCGGTCCAGGAGATGGCTGTATATGTGTGTGTGTATATGTGTGTGTGTGTGTAGTTGGCCATAGTTGCCTGCACAGCCGCCGCCGCTGCACTAGCTGAGGCGGTCTAGGAGATGGCTGCAGATGTGTGTGTGTGTGTGTAAGTGTGTGGGTGTAGATGTGTGTGTGGGTGTGTAGCTGGCCATAGCTGCCTGCACAGCTGCCGCCGCTGCACTGGCTGAGGCGGTCCAGGAGATGGCTGCAGATAAAGAGATTGTTTTTCAGTACAGGAAGTGGGCTACCTGGTAGCCCAATGGGTTTAGGCCTCCTCCATGGACAAGCTCCTGGTAGCTTTTGAGCAGGCAGGCAGACAGGCATACAGCTCTTGAGCAGGCAGGCAGGCAGGCAGGCAGGCAGGCAGGCAGGCAGGTGAGCCAGCAGGAGTGCAGGCAGGCAGGTAGGCGGATGGGTGGGAAGGCAGGCAGGCAGCAGCAGACAGCTTTTGAGCAGGCAGGCAGGCAGGCAGGCAGGCAGGCAGGCAGGTGAGCCGGCAGGCAGGCAGGCAGGCAGGTAGGCGGATGGGCAGGCAGGCAGGCAGGCAGGCAGGCAGGCAGGCAGGCAGGCAGGCAGGCAGGCAGGCAGGCAGGCAGGCAGGCAGGCAGGCAGGCAGGCAGGCAGGCAGGCGGTCGGTCGGTCGGCCAGTCGGTCGGTCTGTGAGTGAGTGAGTGAGTGATGAGTGAGTGAGTGAGTAAGTGAGTGAGTGAGTGAGTGAGTGAGTGAGTGAGTGAGTGAGTGAGTGAGTGAGTGAGCGAGGACTGAGGTGGAGCTGGAGCAACTCAGACCCCGTGCAGGCCGTTGTGAGAGCTAGGAGAGCCTAGCAGCAGGAGCATGAAGGCCTATGCATAGCATTAAGTTAGATTTCAAGCGTCAGCTAGACACCGTTGCCCTCAGGCCAATGGTCCCTAGCTGACGCTTCCAGGTGTTGAATTACAACGGACATGGCTGTAGGAATAGACTAGAACAGACGATACTGATCTGAGGATTGAGAGGCTTGATGAGTTAGATTTGTTTGGTTGGTTTGCATGTCTGTTCCCCCTGGCCTCGTTTTGCTTGTTCTTCTTCCTGGCCAACCCCAAGTGCCTGAACTTAGTTGTTGAGTGCGTTACGGAACATTGCCCTTTAAATAGATCGATACTGCTTGCACACTTGTTCCTAGACATTGGATTTGATTGAGCTCTAGAACCGTCTGGGGCGCCGCCTCAGGTCAAAGCGTCCTGATGCCCTATGACCAGACACCCGAGCATAGCTTTGCGCCCTATTTACTGCGGACACTTTGACTAATATTTTAGCTACATTGACTTTATTTTTATTCTGCTTGAGCCTATGTGTCGCGGCTGGACCGCTGTTAAACAGTGTAAACCGATTATCTGAGTGAGTGAGTGAGTGAGTGAGTGAGACAGGTAGGGGTGGGGCGAGAGGGGAGACTTGGGTCAGGGGGAGTTTAACTGGAATAGGTGGTGGTGATTCACACATAAACACATACATATTGGAGAGACAGGGTGGAAGGCCATCAAACACACACCACCCAACCACTCCACACCCCACTCCACCACCCACCCCACCCCATCACCCACCCACCCCACCCACCCCACCCCATCACCCACCCCACTCCACTACCCACCCCACTCCACCACCCACCCAACCACTCCACCACCCACCGCACCACCCATCCCACTTCACCACCCACCCCCCCCCTCCACCCACCCCACCCCACCCAACCACCCACCCCACTCCACCACCCACCCACCCAACCACTCCCCACCCCCACTCCACCACCCACCCCACCCAACCAATCCACACCCCACTCCACCACCCACCTCACCCAACCACTCCACACCCCACTCCACCACCCACCCCACCCAACCACTTCACACCCAACCACCCACTCCACTCCACCACCCACCCCACTCCACCCACCCACCCCACCCAACCACTCCACACCCCACTTCACCACCCACCCCACCCAACCACTTCACACCCAACCACCCACTCCACTCCACCACCCACCCCACTCCACCACCCACCCCACCCAACCACTCCACACCCCACTCCACCACCCAACCACTCCACCACCCACTCCACCCCACCAAATGCACCCTTCGTGCCTCACACCATGCACACTGTTTCTTTTTTGGACTACTCATGGAAGTTTCCGGCCAGCCCCATTATCCAACCACTGGGTCAGACCCAAAGCTTGCAGCTGCATTGGAATGCCTGCCATGTCAGCTTTCATACGCACTAGCAAGCTTCAGGTTTGGCCCAAGCACAGGGAAAGGAAGCTAGCTAGAAGCTGCTATTCGTAGCCCCCAAAAGAAACAGTGATCATGCAAAGTTGTAGGTTGCCCTGTAGACAGCCACACACTTGGCCTTTTTAAAATGTTGGCGGCAGCTGTAGAGCTTAGCCTACCCCCACCACCACCACCCACCCACCCACCCACCCCACCCCATGCATCCCTTTGTGCCTCACCTTACACCAGGCACAGTGCTGCAGCAACCCCCACTACCCACTGGGCTTTTTGCATGTTTGGGCAGCCGTGGAGCTTATCCTGCCCACCACCACCACCACCACCACCACCACCACAACCACGCATCCCTCCATGCCTCACCTTGCACCATGCACAGTGCTGCAGCAACACCCACTTCCCATTCTGAATGTTGGCAGCAGCTGTGGAGCTAATCCTACCCACCCACCCACCCAACCCCAACCCCACCCCCACGAACACCCCCGCCACCCTACACACACACCCTCCCCCCACCATACACACACACCACGAATCCCTCCATGCCTCACCTTGCACCATGCACAGTGCAACAGCAACACCTATGTCACACTGCCCATTCTAAATGTTGGCAGCAGCTGTGGAGCTAAGGCTGCCCCCCCCCCCCCCCCCCCCCCTCCCCCCCACGCATCCCTCTGTGCCTCACCTTGCACCATGCACAGTGCTGCAGCAACACCCATGGCCCACTGGGCCTTTTGCATGTTGGCGGCAGCTTCGGAGCAGTGCCTGCCCCCCCCCCCACCACCACCACCACCACCACCACCCCACCACCCCACTCCACACACACACCACCATACACACACACACACACACACACCCAACCCCAACCCCCCCCCAACCCCAACCCCCCCATCCCCTCCCCCCCCTCAACGCATCCCTCCATGCCTCACCTTGCACCATACAAAGCGCTGCAGCACCACCCATGGCCCACTGGGCCTTTCGCATGTTGGCAGCAGCTTTGGAGCAGTGCCTACAGCCCTTGCTGTGCGACTCCCACCAGCCCCCCCCCCCCCCACACACACACACACACACACACACCACCACCTCCCCCCCACACCACCACCACCACCACCATACACACCCCCTACCCCCCCCTACCCCCCACACCCCCCACACATCCCTCCTTGCCTCACCTTGCACCATGCATAGCGCAGCAGCAACACCCATGGCCCACTGGGCCTTTCTCATGTTGGCGGCAGCTGTGGAGCAGAGCCTACAGCCCGTGCTGTGTGACTCCCACCAACCCCCCCCCCACACCACCCCCACCACCACCATCCCCCCCCCTCCCCCTCCCCCCCCCACACCACCACCACCACCACCACCACCACCATACCCCCCCCCCCCCCACACACACACACACACACACACACCACACCACCACCACCACCACCACACACACATCCCTCCTTGCCTCACCTTGCACCATACATAGCGCAGCAGCAACACCCATGGCCCACTGGGCCTTTCGCATGTTGGCGGCAGCTGTAGAACAGTGCCTGCAGCCTTTGCGGGTCCATCATCCTACCCACTCCTCACACCCTACTTCTTCCCATCATTTAAACCACCCACAAGCAAGCCCATAACCAAAAAATAGTTAACCACAAAGACACATGATAAAAATTTAAACTACTCGCAGCAAACCTCTCCCAGCCATTCTAAAATTAGTATGATATTCCCTTAATATCATAATAACAAAAGTATTATAATTGTATTAGACTTCTAGTCGCTGTTAACCGCCATTGGTAGCTTTGTCCAGGTAAAGTAGCAGCCTGTTCTCTACCGCCGTAAGACGGGGCTCCCTTAATACAACGACCCACCAGGCGTTCTCATTACCACTACTATAATTCCGGATTATGCGCCTACCTGGCAGCCTACGTGGGGACATAATCCTGGCGTATTACAATTCCGGATAAGGTGCCTACCTGGCAGCCTATCTGGCGACAGAATCCAGGCCTATTATAATTCCGAATTATGCGCCTACCTGGCAGCCTACGTGGCGACAGAGTCCTGGCTTATCATAATTCCTAATTATTATGTGCCTATCTGGCAGCCTACGTGGGGACAGAATCTTGGCTCATTATAATTCCAGAGTATGTGCCTACCTGGCAGCCTACGTGGCGACAGAGTCCTGGCTTATTATAATTCCTGATTAAGCGCCACAGAATCCTGGCTTATTATAATTACGTGCCTACCTGGCAGCCTACGTGGCGACAGAATCCTGGCTTTGTGGGTGTTGCGTACAGCATTAGGATCATCTTGCTCCCATTGAGGTACTCCTGTTCAATCTGGACCTGTGTGTGGTGTGTGTGGGGGGGGGGGGGGGGGGGGGGGGTTGTGTGTGTGGGTGTGTGTGTGGGTTGTGTGGGGTGTGTGTGGGGTGTAGGGTGTATGTGTGGGAGGGGGGGGGGGGGGGGGGGAGGTGAGGTGGTGCGGTGGGGATGTAGGTGCATGGGTGTGGGTGGATGGGTAGGCGGGTTGGTGAGGGGGGGGGGGGGGGGGGGGGGGGGGGTGAATGATGGTCAATCTGGACCTGTGGGCCATTCAGGTGGGGGTGAGGGTGGGGGACAAACGCTGCTTTCCAGGCAGGGGGTTCTATGTGTGTTTCTACACCTTTGCCTCCTCTCACCCGACATGCGAATACAAGGTTTAGGGTTTAGGGTGTACACCTTTGCCTTGTCTCGCCCGACATGCGTATACAGGGTTTAGGGTTTAGGGTGTACACCTTTGACTTGTCTCACCCGACATGCGTATACAGGGTCTAGGGTTTAGGGTTTACACCTTTGCTTTGTCTCACCCGACATGCGTATACAAGATTCAGGATTCAGGGTTTAGGGTTTAAGGGTTTAGCCTGATCTCATCTGACATGCGTATACAGGATTTATAATTTAGGGTTTATACCTTTGCCTTATCTCACCCGACATGCGTATACAGGGTGTAGGGTTTAGGGTTTAGGGTTTTCACCTTGACCTTGTCTCAACCGACATGCGTAAACAGGGTTCAGGGTTTACACCTTTGCCTTATCTCATATGACATGC
This sequence comes from Chlamydomonas sp. ICE-L, assembly GCA_013435795.1. Classification (NCBI taxonomy): domain Eukaryota; kingdom Viridiplantae; phylum Chlorophyta; class Chlorophyceae; order Chlamydomonadales; family Chlamydomonadaceae; genus Chlamydomonas; species Chlamydomonas sp. ICE-L. The sequence goes on along the minus strand of JACBWV010000537.1, from coordinate 78,768 downwards.
GTATATACCGCTGGAAAGCAGGGCATAACATTTTGTCATTTGGAGTTGCTCTTCTGACGCAATTGCCTCCTTTTGGGTTAAGGTTATGACTCAAAATGGAAATCATCATCGCGCAGCCGGGCTCCAAAACCTTGCGCGCTAGAGCGCAATAGTGCGCGTCATGCAGTACCCTGCACTCCCTGCTGGTAAGAATACCCACCGTTTGATCCTTGGCGACGCATGGGCCTAGGTAAACTAGACAGGAATACCTTCCCCACGCCCCCCCCCCCCCCCCCGGTTTGCCCTTCGCAGGGTTTGCGGGGTCAGTGCGTTGCACTAGTGTCGCACCGAGTCATTCAATTTGTGACACATTGCAAACAAATAAGACACCAAGATTATCTCACCTAACCAACAATAAAAGTAAATACAAACTAAAATATAAATAAATAAAAATGGAAATAAAACACCAAGACTGTCTTACCTAACTATAAAAACAAATAAATAACAAGTTCTATGCAGCGTCGTAAAAAATGGCGGAGAGTGTTCAACGGAGCGACAGGTGGCAACGGAAGCGAGTTAGTTACGAGCCGTTGGCTGACATATCAGTCTGTCGCAGAAGAGAGAGAGAGAGAGGGGGAGAGAGAGAGAGAGAGAGAGATAGAAGCGCGAGGCGATCGAGATGAAGAAAATCTACTATAGCGTATCATCTCGAGCTCTCTCTCGCTCGCTCTCTCTCTCGCGAGATAGCTAGCGATAGATCGCGAAGCGCGATCTAGCTCTAAGCTCTCACTCTCTCTCTCGATCTCTCTCTCTCTAGCTCTCTCTCATCTCTCTCTTCCTCTCTCTCTCTCACTGCCTCTCCTCTCTCTCTCCTCCTCTCTCTCTTTCTCTCGCTTTCTCATCTCTCTTTTTCGCTCTCGCGGTGCGCTCTCTCTCTCTCTCGCCCTCTCTCTCGCTCTCTCTCCTCGCTCTCTCTCTCTGGCGCTCTCTCTGCTCCGCTCTCTCTCGCTCTCTCTCTCTCTCTCGGCGCTCTCCGCTCCGCGCCTCGCTCCTACTCTGCTCTCTCGCTCGCTGCTCGCGCGCTCGCTCGCTCTCTCCTATCTCGCCGCTCTCTCGCTTCTCGCTCTCTCGCTCTCGTCGCGCGCGCGCTCGCGCGCGCGTGCACGCGCTCTCTCGCGCGCTCGAAGCGGCGCCTCCGAGCGCGCTCCGAGCGCGCCGCGCATCTCGGCTCTCCCTCTTCTCGCTCTCCTACGAGAGAGAGAGGAAGATGGATGTGGTGTATCATTGTGGTGTATCATACGGATATAACCATAAGATTCCCCAATCGGACAACACGTTTTCCTCATACACCACATTTGGTTTCGAGCTTGGTCGAGTGGGTCGACTGGATGGAAGTTGGGGCCTTCACCAGTACTACGCGGGTTCGATCCCGGGCTGGCGCATGATGGATACCCTTGCTAGGAGGGGGCCGGCTCGGCCGGACGTGCACATCTCATACCGGAGGTGGGCGTCTACCTTCGAAAGGGGGGTGAGTTGTGGTGTATCATACGGATATAACCATAAGATTCCCCAATCGGACAACACGTTTTCCTCATTCACCACACTGGAGCTCTGGGAGGAGCTGAGAGGTCTTATATTAATAGGCAGCTCCCATTTCTGGCTATTCAGTTTGAACTTGAACTTGGTTACATGGCTCCAACCAGCAGTTTTGCTGCTCGCCGTCTTCGGCAGGTACATAAGTACTTGGGAAAACGCCCGGTTATTCAGCCAAACACAACGCAACCTAGGGCACCTTGAAGCTGACAATCAATTGCACAGAACTGCCCAAATATCTGGGTGTAGCATAGTAGCTGGCTGAGGAAGCTTTGAAGATTTTCTTTTTGGCTTTTCTAAGCTTCGTAGAAGCTTAGAAAAGCCAAAAAAAATCTCTGCCGGATGCTAGACCGCATGATATATCAGATGTGGCTACACTTAACAAGGTTTTTACTAGTCCTAATGCTCAGAGGACTGTTGAAAGATGTCAGCGGAACTGGGTCACACAACACAGAAGGCTCCCCTGGAAATTATGGGCTATAAAGAAAGAAAGATACAAATTTCAGGGACATAGCTGGAACTTGCCAATCCGGTCAAAGAAGTGCAGCTTTCCCTCCATGCATGATATCTTGACCTGAACCATTGATGTGGAACAGTTGATACGGGCAGGAAATGAGGAAGTACTCAAGAAGTAGCATGTAGTCTGGCTTTAGCATGCTTAACCCTCCTCCCGGGACGTGTTCAGTTCGCCCCCAGGCCCCTAGGTTCATGCGGCTGAAAGAAGTCGGTTGTACACGCAGCTCCACTGTAGGCAGTACGAGCGAGTACGGGAGAAATTGATCCAAACTTCTTTAACCGCTTTTCATCAACCCTAACCATTATTCGGAATTTTCGAGACCAAGGAATAATCGGCCACATTTTACGTGGTCAGCTCACAGATGCCCGAAATGTCGGGACTTTTCAGACCGGGGTTACCGCTGTTGTCTTACGGAGCCCAAAATGTCGTGACTTTTCGGTTCCGGGCTCACCAGCTATTGTCTACCGGTGCCCAAAATGTCGGGACTTGTCAATCCCAGGGGACAACCAGCTATTGATGTTCGGTACACCAGCTGTTGTCGACCTGTGCCCATAATGTCAGGACTTTTCAGACCCAGGGGTTGAGTTAACAATCCGGCATCCACTTCGATGTGTCAACCAAAGAAAAAATTGCCGACGATGACAGGCGTTGAGTGATATAAAGTCTCGCTTTCCCTCTGCAATCCATAAGCTGGTCGTAAACATTGCCACCAACAGAGATTAAGGATATCCTTCGACGATAAAATGGACAAGCTTATGTGCGCCGTTTTCTGCATTCTCATGCTTGCGCTGGTCCCGGCTTCTCAAGCTATGATTTCAGGTAATTTTGCCTCGTTGCTTCATTGCTTGTTTTAGTTTTTCGACACGCTGCGTGTTGTGCGGCGCACGCGCACGTAGATTTTGGTGGGTCCGTTGCGTCGCACACGCAGATTTTGAAACCGGTTGCGTCTCATGGTGCAGACTTTTGAGCCCCCCAGAACAACCCTGGCTTGTACCCCACATGTGATCTTGAGGATGGTCTTGTCCCGGAGCTATCCGCAGACTGTAGATCGTTTGTTTCGATTTTCGCTTCGCCTTCTGGTTTATTGCTTCTTTATTTGCCTAACTGCCTAGCACTAGCTCATTCCAATCATACCGCTCATACCAGTCTGCTCAATTTTTGTAGCACAAATCGTGCAGGGCTGCATGAGTACAATTAAATCATCACCGTAGCACGAACTCAGGGCCCCCATAGTAAAACGATTGTGTGGGGTTCAGTTCATCAATGCTTTCTCTTGTCAGCCCTTCCTGCCACGATTGGGCAAGTCCCTTAAGCCTATTTAGCCTACCCCTGGACTATTAACATACATAAACAGCTGTGTACACAGACCTGGCCCCTGCTGAAGCCTACAAGCCCCACAAGGCACAATCTGATATTTCTAGGGAACGGCAGTACGATATCACATAATATCATGTCATCATATGATGACATGATATTATGTGGGCATGCTGGCATAATATAATCAGCATGCTGGCATCATGTCATCATATGACATGATGCCAGCATGCTGATTAGGCCAGATTTATCTTCTGTTTACAAATATCATATGATGCAATTTGTTTGATTTCATTTGATATCATAATCGCCTTCGATCAACATCATATGATATGCTGGTCCTTAAGTATTTTTCCAACCTCTCCCTTCATGGCAATGATGACTTCTCAGATGATACATAGAGAATAGACTTGTACGACTCAGTCCCTATCCCCCCCCCCCCCCCCCCCCCCACCCCCCCCCACCCCCTCCACCCCCCCCACCCCCACACACGCACACACGCACACGCCCACACCCACACCCACCCACCCGCATACACCCGTACACCCACCCACCTGCATAAGCAGCATAAAAATATGTCTCTCGTGGGCTTCTGCTAAACATACATACATGACTTGTGCAGTTTACGGACCTCAAGAGGCGCCAGTGCGACGCAGGGCGCAAGTGGATATTGACTTTCTCTGCACCAAGGCTTGAGTGCACCCTGCTGTTGTGTGGCTGTACTTTTGGGGGCATGGAGCCCTTCCTATCACGGTTGAGCAAGTCCTTTTAGCCTATTTGGCCCACCTCTGGACTGTAACCTACAAACATATATACATGCATGGAGGATGATACATTCATGGTTGATGATGGGCCACAGGGGAATTCAAAGCGCGCGCTTTTGCGCTTTTGAGCCCTGACCTTTTGACCCCCTCTGCGCTGTGAGCGCAGTTTTTTGCAACTCCCTGTGGGCGCAGTCAGCAATTTTACGCTTTTTGCACTACAAAGCGCATTTTTTTTGTTTTCAAGTGCGCTAAAGCGCCTGCCAATTTGGCAATTTGAAGTACCCTGGTGGGCCGACTAACCTGTTGATAATTAAAAGATTGTGGTAGCTGTACAGAGAGAGATAGAGGTACATGGTGGTCTGCCGTGAGGGGGGACTGTCGCTAGTTTGCAATTGAGTGAATATCAAGGATGGCTGGGAGATTGAATACCCAGGCGCGGTACGTATTACCGGGCTACATACTAGGTCCCGGATTCACATATTATAGATTGAACAACTTTTCCTTCGAACGCACTCATGTGTATATTGGTGCCCAATGCAGGTGTGTTAGTGCATCTGTCTGATTTTTTCTTCTTTCTTGCCCTCGTTGCAAAGTACCGGCCAGGAATATGTGGACACTAAAATGTATATACGTATTGCTTCATGTATACATGTATACATGTAGTGCTTTGTTAATATATATATGTAATGTATGATATATATGTATAATATATATACATATGTATGTATATGTATACATGTGTAAATACATGTGTGTGTATATATATATATAAAATATACATTATATACATATAACGTATGTGTACATATATATGTGTATACACATACCTATATGTATGTGTTTGTGTATGTGTATGTGTACATATATGTATATGTATGTGTACATGTATGTATGTGTATATATACATATGTATGCATATTTGTAGTGCTTGTTAATATATATTATTATTTCGCATCGATACCTGGGCAAACAATGCCACTGTCCAAGTCACATACCAATTCAAGTCACAAGTAACATACCAAGTCACATACCAAGTCACTTACCAATTCACATTTCAAGTCACAAGTCACATACCAAGTCACATACCAAGTTGCATACTAAATCACATACCAAGTCACATACCAAGTTGCATACTAAATCACATACCAAGTCACATACCAACCAAGTCGCATACTAAATCACATACCAAGTCACATACCAAGTCACATACCAAGTCACATACCAAGTCGCATACTAAATCACATACCAAGTCACATACCAACCAAGTCGCATACTAAATCACATACCAAGTCACATACCAAGTCGCATACTAAATCACATACCAAGTCACATGCATAGAAAATATGGCTAAAATACGAAACTAGGAAAGGAAAACGACAAATGAATCGTGAGGAGAGAAAAACATCATTCCCCCCCCCTCCCCTAAAAAACCGAAGGAGGGCTGACCCCCCACCACCACCACCACCTTAATTAGAAATACCAATTTTTTGAAACACTTAGATGTGGATTCTGAGGGTTTGCAATATGGCGCAAATAATGGCATCCTCGGAATTCCCACAGGGATTGTGCAATAGTCAAAAATCAGTTCTGCACCCCCTATGGGTTGCCCAAGTACCTTAGTCACCCTTCACCTTTGCAGGGGGCGGCCAGAAAATGGAGTTTTCATTACTTCAAACAAAACAGTAGCAGGACAGTTTTCTCAGCCCTACACCCCCCCCCCACACACACACACACACACACACACACACACACACACACACACACACAAACTCACCCCCACACAAACACGCAAACTCTCACACACACATTCACCCATACCCCCACATTACCCACCCATCCATACCCATCCATACCACCCATACTCACCCACCTACATTACCCACTCATACCCATCCATAGCACCCATTCATTCACCCAACCATTCACCCACTCATACTCACCCACCCATACCCAACCACATTATCCACCCATCCACCCCCCTGGGCCTCAAGTGGTGCCAATTAACTGCCCTTGTCATTCACACAGCCATTCACCCACTCTGGGCTGGTTCACATACTCTGGGCTGGGCTGGTTTGTTTGTTTGTTTGTTTGTTTGTTTGTTTGGGGGGGGGGGGGGGGGGGGGGGGGAGGTCTTGAGTAAAAAGATAGCAAAAAAACAAATGATGGCTGCCACCCCCACCCCCACCCCACCCCACCCCTAAATGAGGTGCTCAGGCCTGGGCTCCTCCTGTATAAATACCGGTAAACAAAATATATTATGTTCAAAAACACATAAAAACACACGCAAGTTAAATTAAATTAAAAGTTTTAAATTACCCACTTTTTCAGGGAGATACTCTACAAGTATGCTTGTAAACCCAGGCCCGAGAACACTGTCGTTGCTGACTTCTTGGAGTCCCGGATGAGCGGTGATGAAGAGGAAGAGGAAGATAAGGTGGGTCAGAGAGTGACAAAGAAGAAGATAAAGACCTTAAGAGGGATAAGGCCTTAAGAGGGAGATAAAGAACTTCGGAGAAAGATCGGGCCTTGAGAGTAAGATACACAGAGAATCTATCGCCTCATGTACCAGCATTTTTGCCACGCATCGCATGAAGACGGAGTCCCTACCGCCTGGAGGGTGGAAGACATTAAGAGGAAGATAAAGACCTTTAGAGGAAGATAAGGCCTTTCATCACCCATGCTACCCGCCTGTATTTTCGGATATGGAGTCCCACTGCAAAACGCCACTGCAAACTCTGGTTTCCGACACATTAATGCGTGGGCCATAATGTGTGGGCCATAATGTGTGGGCCAGTATGCCAACAACGATTGGTACGGGGACCAGATCATTGTGTGCTTGATAAAGCTCATTATCTGTTCAGCTACTGAGCTATATTTATATTTTTTCCATCATCCCTTTGTATCACGGTTGGGAAGTCCCTTTAGCCTAATTGGCCAACCCCTGGACTGTAATTTATCTTTTTGTGTGTATGTTGTACATACATGAAGAGAAATGTATGGGCCAGTATGCCAACAACGATTGTATTGGTACGGGGAACATGTCATAGAGTGCTTGTTAGCCCCTGCCTAGCAGTCTATAATTGCCTTGATTATTTGAGATTGGCCCAGTCTAGCATTGTTGGCTACCCCGCGGGCTGTTAACAGACATACAATGGTAAGCAGGCAGGAAAATGAGTTGTGGGTGAATAATGGTACAGCCAATGGAGCGCACATATATTTACAGTCCATGTTAACACTTCAGTTTTACATGTGTCATGGACAATACACACAGTACATAGTCAGAAACGAGCCATAGTTGACCCAACACAGCCAATGGAGTACATACACATATATTTACAGTCCATGTTAACACGTACGTTTTACATGTGTCATGGACAATACATGCAGTACATAGTCAGAAACGGGCCATAGTTGACCCAAGAGAACCCGGCACCACAACATCCAGGGGGGGGGGGGGGATGGGGGGGGTCTTCCAACAATCCTCCAGGTGGATCTATAAGCATATCCCCGTTTTGATGAATGGCTCAATGGTTGAGCTCCTTTAACGAAAAAGATGCAGGGTTCGAATCCCCACGGGTGTGCTTCAGTGTCCACGGTCTCTGTCATGTCTGCCATGGTAGCTTTCTAGGTTAAGTAGCAGCCCGTTCCCTACCGTTGTAAGACGGAGCTCCCTTAATACCACACCCCACCAGGCGCTATCATCACTTAATACATGCATATCCTTAACATCTGTCTCACGGGCTTCTGATTTTGACGAACAATTAATTTCCAAACTCGAAATTTAAAATCAGATTCAATTTTGACGTTTTGCACCCACCACCCACCACCCACTACCCACCACCCACCACTCACTACCCACCACCCACACACCCACGACTGACCATATTGTTTTGCACCCACCACCCACACACCTACCACCCACTACCCACCACTCACTACCCACTCCATTCGCTTGCGTTGCATGTAGGGCATGATTGAGAAAAAGATGGATCTCGTGGAAAAAGCACAAGAAACGATGATGAAGAAATCAGAGATGGTGACAATGGCATCAGAAAAGCTCGGAAAGTGAGGACGATGAGGATGCTGGGACACAGCATATGGCCGGTGGCCCCACATGATGTATATGAGGCAGAGACAGTCTAAATGAGTAACCGATGACAACGTAATCTACATTAGATTACTATGGCAATTGTGTGGTTCCTATACCTCTCTATACACAGGCAAATATAACGTTTTGGGAACCGATTGATTGGAGTTGTAGGGAGATGAGGAGAGGAAAATCATAATATCGTAATAGAGTACCCTGCCATATACACAGGCATAAGGCATACTATATGTATATATAGAGATATTCTTTTGATGCACTTAAGCATACAATTTACTAAAATTTACATGGTAACTATATATGCACTATGTTGGAGAGAGGATAGTTATAAGACCCTCTCAAGTTGTTGATGCATTCTGTTGAAATTAAATATTATGTGTGTTCTGTTTTTTTTAAGAAAGGATAGTTGGAAGTATGGAAGACCCCCCCTGAAGTTGTGGTGTGGGCCTGTCTGGGGTCAGCACTGGCCTGCCAATGACAGTATAATGTAATGCAATGTACAAATATATGTGTGGTGTAAATATCCCTTGGTTCTGTTGCTATTTTGCCTACCTATCTTCCTTGGGGCGACTCTGTTCCTTGGCTCTTGCTGGCTCTGGCTTGCTGTATATTGCTTTCAAGGCATTTTTTAAGGTTTCCGTTTTCGTACCACACTCTGCTATGTACCACGTTACTCCCATAATCCCTTTTAAGCTATTCCTATCACGGTTGGGCAAGTCCCTTAAGCCTATTTGGCCTTCCCCTGGACTGTAACATACATACATACATACATACATACATACATACATACATACACACAGTCCCATGCAACGGCTCTACTGATCTACTGATTTACCACACTCTATAACATTGAAGCCTCTGGATGCCCATGACTTTCTTTTCTGGTTTTCTTAGCTGATCCTAGATAGCTCTTTGAGTCTACCACTGTGCTACTCCCAAATAATTCAGCAGTTCTGGACAGCTGATTGTGCTAACTTCAATGTGCACTTGGTTAGATTTGGCTGGATAACCCTTTTTCTTGAATGTTTGATATTGGGCAACTTCCTTTGGCATATATATATATATATAGAGAGAGAGAGAGAGAGAGAGAGAGAGAGAGAGAGAGAGAATAAGAGTAAGGATATTGTAAGGGTTTTAGCATCCCCAATCCCTTAGGAACAAACCTCAAGGCCATCAAGCCACCCTAGCCAAAGATATGTAGGGCCCTCACTCGTACGATATCGTGTATCGTACAAAATCGTACGATATAACACGATACGAGACTTGACATCGTGCAATATTTCCAGTCATCGTGTTTACGGCTCTATGAGTGGCTTTTGAGGCAATTTTTGAATATTTTGGGCTAGATGAGGCATGTGCACTGCTTTTGGTTACACTCCTATTGGCAACCCGTTATTATATATACATGCACCTAGTACACCCACTAAATCATGTGGCCCACCTACCAAGTCATGTGGCAGGTCATGCACCAAGTACACCCATCAAGTCATGTGGCAGTTCATGCACCAAGTAAACCCATCAAGTCATGTGGCAGGTCATGCACCAAATACACCCATCAAGTCTTGTGGCAGGTCATGCACCCAGTACACGCACCAAGGCATGTGGCAAAGAATTCAGGCAGTGTGGTGTCAGCGGATAGGGACAGTAACGGAAGGGAATCATGGAGAAGTTCAGACTAAGAGGCTGACACTCCAGAGATCTAGAAGAAGAGTAGACAATCTAGGGTACAGAGGGTGTTGAAGGACACGGCTTCGAGTGCTCTCTAGACACCTTGCAAGGTGTATACAGAGCACTCCAAGCTATGTTGTTCAACAGAAGGAGTAGGTGTAACTGGGAACCGGGGAAGGACCCAGAAGGTAGGCAGAAGGACTAACAGACTAAAGGACAGTAAGGCAGGTTGACAGCAAACAGTACACCCACCAAGTCATGCGGCAAAGGATTCAGGCAGGGTGGAATGGTAGGTAGTGTGGGTGACCCCCAAAGTCAGTAAAAGTGATTCGTGTAGTGAGCACGAGGGTCATTTCGCAGTTTTATTTTGTTAAGATTTGTGTTGGTCAAATTGGGTAGCAGAAGGTACGACGCAAGCCTGATTCAAATTGGGTAGCAGAAGGTACGACACACGCCTGACTCAAATTGGGTAGCAGAAGGTACAACGCAAGCCTGATTCCAGGACACTGAGTTATCACAGTATGAGCACGATGTGTCCCTGATGATTAAGCTTTTATTACGATTGGGCTATTGCATCGTGGATTTCGATAACACTTACGTATCAAAAAGTAGAGTTGGTAGCGAGGTAGCGAGGTAGTAACATACGCGGGCGGGTGACATTGCGAAGTAGAAACATAAGATAATATAAGACAGGATCTTACTACGGTGACTACAGCTAGCTCCGGCTTACGCTATGGTATCCTTAATTTCACGTCCTGAGAGTGACTTCATTCCTCGGATGTAAAAATTTCAATTTTAATTTCAATTTCAACAGGATCTTACTCGATATAAGATAACATAACCAGGGTACTTTGGTACTATTGACCAAATAGGCCAGCGCCTAAGCACACTCAGAAACAAAAATACTCATTTCCAGTGCAAAAACTGCGTTTTAAAGTGCGTTGGTGCGTTCTAAAGTGCTTTTTTTAGTGCGAAAACTGCGTACTCTAGGGCAGTAAGCGCAAATATTGCTTGCTGCGCCCACAGGGGTGTGCAAAAAACTGCGCAAAACGCGCAGTGGGGCTCAAAAAGGCAGCGCGCCAGCGCGCTCGCTTGGAAGTACCCTGAACATAACCAGTATAGTATAATTTTGAAGTACCCTTGACACTGCTTCTTTTTGGGGCTATGCGCAGCAGCTTCTAGGCGGCGCCCTTTCCCTGCCCTTGGGCCAAACCCGAAGCTTGCTAGTACGTACTAAAGCTGACATGGCAGGCATTCCAATGCAGCTGTAAGCTTAGGGTTTGACCCAGTGGCTGGATAATGGGGCTGGCAGGAAGCTGCCATGAGTAGCACAAAAAAGAAACAGCGACACTTGAACAACCCTGGTGACATGGACAAGTCTTTATACTGCATAATCCGCTTATTATGCTCCCTGGTTTCTGTTAGTTATGATAACACCTGGTGGGGCGTGGTATTAAGGGAGCCTCGTCTTTCGGCGGTAGGGAACGGGCTGGTACTTTACCAGGACATGTGCAACCATGGCAAAAAAAAAACACCAAAACTCAGCTTGGTTTCAGTTACTAAAGGTAACTAGAGGTGTCTGCCCTATTTGTTAGTTGGGGTAGTTGGTTCGGGTTCTCACTGGTTGTTGGCTACCTGATGCCTGCTTGGTGGTCCTTGTTCTCGTTTTCCTGCTTTCCTGGTCTGTTGATGAATGGATGTTGCTTTATCTGCTGAACAGAGCTTCAAAGCGAGTTGCGAGTTGAGACGCGAGTTGAGACGCGAGTTGAGACGCGAGTTGCAAGATGAGTTGCGAGTTAAGTTGCGAGTTGGGAGTTGAGCTGAGTTGCGAGTTGCGGTTGTCTGTCGCTTGGAACGGTGTCTGTCTAGAACCGTCCATGCGGCATCCTCAGGTGGCGTGAGACGAAGGCTTCGGGCCTCGTCGACCCCTAGCCACCGACCCCTAGCGGTGGACCCCTAGGTTAAATTGCTCCGCCGCCTCTATTGAGGGCGGTAACAGGAGGTGGCATCCTCTGCGAAAAGTTAAAATATGCCGATCGATTTATTCCGAGTATATAGGAAGTATATGAAATGCATATTTGCAGTTTATTTAGCATTTTTTAGATTTTCGGTGCACCTCGTGTGTGCGAGTGGTGGTGGTGGTGGTGGTGGTGGGGGGGGGGGGGGCTTTTAGGCATGGCGTTTTGTTTTTTACTCCTGGCGGTAACCACTGTATCGCACGGGGGGGGGGGGGGGGGGGGGGGGGGGGGGGGGGGGGGGGTTTGAAGAAGGTGTGTAGCCCAGAGTTGGCTGAAAAACATATAACAATCAAATCCAACTCTGGCGACCAATACAACCTCAGCCGGTGATCACATCATGAGCAGCCTAAAGGCTGATAGCTAATGTAATCAATTTTTAAACATCGCAGACAGGATAATATTGTTAATGATTTTCGTTTGCCAACAGTCTCCTTGCCCTCTACAAATATTTTGTATACGTTTACATCGCCCTGGTTCTTTAGGACCCCCAACTCTGCTGCCTGAGACGCAACCAATTGTTTAGCCTGCATCCTGCGCGGCACGGGCCCTTCCTTCTGGTCAACGGACCCTCCCCACGTTGCGTCCTGATTCAACGGACCCATCGACGTTGTGTCTACGATGGAGGACGCAGCGTCCTGAACAACCCTGGTTGTAACCCCTATACCGACCTATAACTATCATGCAGCGAGCAAGCCTTCCCTCAGCAGACTTCGATAAACTGTTGGTGAGATCTAGACATGTCTATAATCGGTCTGAATTCAAACCCCGTCCCACTCCCTGGTTGGCTATTGCACGGGGGGAAGTCTTGCATTCTGCAGACGGTCAGAAGCCGAATTGCCGGCTTACAGGTTGGGATCGGCATATCATATGACGTTGACCAAAGTCGAGTATGATATCACATGATATCATGCAAATTACATCATATGATATTGTATATTAATGGCAAGTTTGGCCTAGCCAGACTGCCGGCATCGTATGATATCATGATCCTGTGAGTAACTGTATTACACGGATGTAACAATTTCAATTTCTATGACGCCGAATTGCCGGCTTATAGGACCTTGTCATAATTCGTCTTCAATGGATAGATGGAAAAAATGAAGAAAAAGTGTTTTGTTCGCGTTTACATTTTCCTGGTTGAAACCTTTTTTTACTGCCGAAGACGGCGAGTAGCCAAATTTCTGGCTTGAGCTATGTAACCAAGTCCAAGTTCACCTTCCGGTAGAGGGATTTAGAAAAAATACAAACCGGTACCGGTATTGTATCTCTCCAATTTCCCATTTGTCTTCGTCTATCAAACTGACAAATGAATGCATGCTAACAATTGGGAAATCTCTCCCAATCCCTCTCTCCCTATTCCCCCCCCCTCTCTTTCTTTCCCTTTCTCTCTGGTGAACGGTACTAGACAAATACTTTGATGCAGTACAGCCGCAGAGTACCCTAACCGCCCTCATTGACAGCGGTCAGCTGAGTCAGAGCTAAACTAAAACTTAACTATATCCTCGTATCCTGGTCTATTAATTCCTTCATTCCTAAACTGGTGCTTTTCTGGGTAGAAATAATGTGAGGTGCTGAGGAGGGGACTATTGGGATGGAGTCAGCATGCCCACATTTCTCAACGCATGCCAGCTGTGTGCCAAGCAGGGTGCTACATGACACGCGCCATTGCGTGCTACCACGCAAGGTTTGGGGAGCCCCCCCTGGGCGAGATTGGCGCCCCCCCCACACACACCTGGGCACAGCGCAGAGGTTTCCGTTTTCAGTTGAGCCAAAAGCGCAGCCCAAAAGGAGGCAGTTGCGTCAAAAAGCGCAACCCAAAATGACCCAATGTAGTACCCTGGTGCCAAGACCACAAGGTCTATTAATTCCTTCTTTCCTAAACTGGTGTCACTTATCAACCTGAGGGTTCATGCGCTGGTGGCAAGGGACCAAGGCCTCGGTCAACCTGAGGGTTCATGCGCTGGTGGCAAGGGACCAAGGCCTCGGTCAACCTGAGGGTTCATGCGCTGGTGGCAAGGGACCAAGGCCTCGGTCAACCTGAGGGTTCATGCGCTGGTGGCAAGGGACCAAGGCCTCGGTCAACCTGAGGGTTCATGCGCTGGTGGCAAGGGACCAAGGCCCTCGGTCAACCTGAGGGTTACGATGCGCTGGTGGGCAAGGGGGGACAATGGCCTCGGTCAACCTGAGGGTTCATGCGCTGGTGGCAAGGGACCAAGGCCTCGGTCAACCTGAGGGTTTCATACGCTGGTGGCAAGGGACCAAGGCCTCGGTTCAACCTGAGGGTTCATGCGCTGGTGGCAAGGGACCAAGGCCTCGGTCAACTGAGGGTTCATGCGCTGGTGGGCAAGGACAAAGGCCTCGGTCAACCTGAGGGTTCATGCGCTGGTGGCAAGGGACCAAGGCCTCGGTCAACCTGAGGGTTCATGCGCTGGTGGCAAGGGACCAAGGCCTCGGTCAACCTGAGGGTTCATACGCTGGTGGCAAGGGACCAAGGCCTCGGTCAACCTGAGGGTTCATGCGCTGGTGGCAAGGGACCAAGCCCTCGGTCAACCTGAGGGTTCATACGCTGGTGGCAAGGGACCAAGGCCTCGGTCAATTGGCATGGGCCGAAGGTCTCGATCAACGCCGTACCCTTAGGCCTGCCGGCACCTCATCCGGTGTAACCGGCGTAACAGTGGAGTCTCTGCTGCATTTAGGGCGGCAACAAACGTAAACACATTAAGTCAACACTACAAATCATTGTTTTCCTTGCCCCCCCCCACCACCTCCCCCCCCCCCCCCCCCCCCCCCCCTCACATACACACAGAAACACACACTCCTAGTGTTGTGAGTGGCCTCGATCCAGTTTCTGCTTGATGATCTTCAGCCTGTGCTCATACTCGTCATCAGCAGATGGAGGCGGCTGACCCTGCTTCCCAGAATTGCTCACTGGCTGTTCCTTGGTCCACACACACACACACAAAGACATGCAAACAAACCCACCCACACACCCACACACAAACACACACTCCTAGTGTTGTGAGTGGCCTCGATCCAGTTTCTGCTTGATGATCTTCAGCCTATGCTCATACTCGTCATCAGCAGATGGAGGCGGCTGACCCTGCTTCCCAGAATTGCTCACTGGCTGTTCCTTGGTCCACACAAACACACACAAAGACATGCAAACAAACCCACCCACACACCCACACACAAACACACATTCCTAGTGTTGTGAGTGGCCTCGATCCAGTTTCTGCTTGATGATCTTCAGCCTGTGCTCATACTCGTCATCAGCAGATGGAGGCGGCTGGCCCTGCCTCCCAGAATTACTGACTGGCCTTTCCTCGGCTAAAAGGATAGATCGCCGAGGTGGTAGAGGAGGGTCGGGTACTCGTATGGATCCAGGTACCGGACTTGGCGTTGTTGAGAGTAAGTGGGGGGGCAGGGAAGACTCTCTGCGCAGCTCTTCTTGATGCGGTTGGTGATGCTTTTTCTTGTGATCCCTCTTTTTGTGATCCTTCTTTTTGTGATCCTTCTTTTGTCGAGCCTTTTTTTGTTGCTCCGGCTGCAGCTGCGGCTGCGGCTGTTGTTGAGGCTGCTGCTCTTGTTGTGGTTGCTGCTGTAGGTCTATCTGCTGGTTGGCTTGGCTTGCCACAGGCTGCTCCTCTTCAGTGTCATCCAACATGCTGCCGTACGCTAGCACTTGTTTACTGAGGACAGGGTCCGCATACAACTGCTCCGAAGTCATGCTTTCTCCTGTGTATTCCTTCCCATCCCAATACTTGAACACAGCCTTGTCCTCTAACCAGTACCAGTTGGCAGGGATGCCCTGCGTGAATGTATGAGTGCGTGTGAGTGTGTGTGTCCGCTCTCTTCCTCACCCCAGAACTAGTTGGCAGGTATGCCCTTAGTGCGTTTGTGAGTGAGTGTGAGTGCGTGTGTCCGCTCTCTTCCTCACCCCAGAACTAGTTGGCAGGTATGCCCTTAGTGCGTTTGTGAGTGAGTGTGAGTGCGTGTGTCCGCTCTCTTCCTCACCCCAGAACTAGTTGGCAGGTATGCCCTTAGTGCGTTTGTGAGTGAGTGTGAGTGCGTGTGTCCGCTCTCTTCCTCACCCCAGAACTAGTTGGCAGGTATGCCCTTAGTGCGTTTGTGAGTGAGTGTGAGAGAGTGTGTGTGTGTGAGTGTGTGAGTGTGTGTGCGTGTGTGAGAGTGTGTGTGTGCACTCTCTTCCTCACCCCAGTACTAGTTGGCAGGTATGCTTTGCTTGAATTTGTGTGCGTGTTAGTGTGTGTGTGTGTGTTAGTGTGTGTGTGTGAGTGTGTGTGTGTGAGAGTGTGTGTGTGTGAGTGTGAGTGTGTGTGTGTGAGTGTGTGTGTACGCTCTCTTCCTCACCCCAGTACCTGTTGGCAGGTATCCAAAACAGGAATAGTGCTGTACAACAAGCGCAGGTACTTGTTGGAGAAAGGGAGCTGCCTAGAAGCTGGTATGAGTATCCAAAACAGGAATAGTGCTGTACAACAAGCATTGGTACTTGTTGGAGAAAGGAAGCTGCCTAGAAGCTGGTATGAGTATCCAAAACAGGAACAGTGCTGTACAAGAAGTACAGGTACTTGTTGGGGGAAAGGGAGCTGCCTAGAAGCTGGTATGAGTATCCAAAACAGGAACAGTGCTGTACAACAAGCACAGGTACTTGTTGGAGAAAGGGAGCTGCCTAGAAGCTGGTATGAGTATCCAAAACCAGGACAATAGCTGTACAAGAAGTCCATGTACTTGTTTTGGGAGTAAAGGGTAGCTGCCTAGAAGCTGGTAATGAGTACCCAAACAGTAACAGTGCTGTACAACAGCCAGGTACTTGTTGGATAAGGGTCGGCCTAGATTGTATGAGTATCCAAAACGTGCCAGTTCTGTAGCCAGAAGTACATGTTACGTTGTTGGGTAAAAGGAGCTGCCTAGAAGCTGCTATGAGTATCCAAACCAGGAACAGTGCAGTACAACAAGTACAGATACTTGTTGGGGAAAGGGAGCTGCCTAGAATCAAATACCCTTGGGTAAAGTCCGGACCTCTTTGACCCCCCCCCCCCCCCCCCCCCCCCCCCCCCCCCCCCCCCCCCCCCCCCTCCCCACCCCCCCCCCCCCCCCCCCCCCCCCCCCCCCCCCCCCCCCCCCCCCCCCCCCCCCCCCCCCCCCCCCCTGTCGAACACAACTCACATACAGTTAGATGCCTGGCCGCATCAAATTGGACCTTTCGCATGCGTTCTGCATTTGCGCCACTTCCCCGAGTGGCAGTATTTCCCTTCCCCAGGTAACCTTCCCCAGGGCAATCGAATGGGACAGTTCCCTTAAACCCACACCCTGTTGTAAGGTGTAAGATTTTTACAATTTCCCAGCAGGACTGGAACGGTGAGCAACTGCAACATGCAGACACAGGATCAACAGATGCACCAGCTGTGAGATAGCCTACCTCTGTATCATCTGCCAGTGACTGAACTGCAACAGACAGTGAACTAGGCAGGACAGGCACGGTCAGCAACTGCAGCATCCAGACACAGGATCATTAGATGCACCAGACATGCAGACATAGGATCAACAGATGCACCAGCTGTGAGATAACCTCCCTCTGTATCATCTGCCAGTGACTGAACTGCAACAAACAGTGGACCAGGCAGGACAGGCACGGTGAGCAACTGCAGCATGCAGACACAGGATTAACAGATGTACCAGCTGTGCGATACCCTACCTCTGAATCATCATCTGCCATAGACTCTTGCTTTTGCTCCTGCTCCTGCGCTTGCTCTTGCTCTTCCTCCTGCTCTTGTCCTTTCTCCTGCTCTTGCTTTTGCTCCTCCTTGGGTGTGTGGTGGTGTGTGTGGGTGTGTGTGTGTGTGTGTGTGTGTGTGGGCTGTGGGGGGGGGGGGGGGGGGGGGGGAGGGGGGGGTTGGGGGGGAGGAGTGGGGGGGGGATTGAGGAAGGGTGCGGAGTGGGTGGGTGGGTGGAGGCTGCAGAGTGTGTGGGGGGTGGGGATTGGGGGAGAGTGCGGAGTGGGTGTGTGGGTGGAGGGTGCTGAGTGGGTGGTGGGGTGGTGGGGATTGGGGGAGGGTGCGGAGTGATGGGAGGAAAGGGCATGGGTGGGCTAGTCAGCTAGTGGGTTGGTGTACTATCCCCAGTCCACCCTATATTATCCGTGTGTACTACAGCCAGGTGTACTAGACCTATCCGTAGCCCCAGCTCACCCTCCATCCTCCACCCGCCACCCTTCGACACATTTCCCTCCGTCCCGGTAACCCTCCACCCTGTGACCTCCACCCTTCACCCCCCCCACAGACCTGTCCCCGCTCCTCCACCCGCCGAACCCCATAACCCCCACCCAAGCGGCCCGGAACCCCCCAGGCACTCATAACCTACCCCCACCTGCTGAGGTATATTAGTCAGGGTGACCACTTGGGCAGTTAGGTTTAAAACCCTAAACCCCTAAACCAACATACCTGGGGAGGTAGGTTAGCAGGCATCACTTGGGCAGTTAGGTTTAAAACCCTAAACCCTGAAACCAACCAACCTGGGAGGTAGATTAGCATGCACACTTGGGCAGTAAGAACAACGTCTGCATACAGTTCCTCTGCTGTCATCTTCGATTATCTCCATCTATTTTGCCTACCCCTGAACCGTATCTGTATCTGAGGCAGACTCATGGTATTTTTGGCACCAACCTGCGGAGGCAGATTAGCAGGCACCACTTGGGCAGTACGACTGAGTCAGCATACAGTTGAATCATCCACCCTCTCAAATCCCCGCCCCCCCTCCACTCCCCCCCCCCCCCCCCCCCCCCCTCGCCCACCCGCCCCACTAACCGGGGAGGTAGTTAACAAAAAAGGGGCCAAAAAACACCACGTTGGGGCAGTAGAACATCGTCCGCATACATGTTTCCTTGCTGCATCTGTTCCCCATTGTATTTCTTTCCAATTCCGTACTATGAAAACGCTCTCCCCCCCCCTCCCTTCCCACCCATTACCAGTTCGAGGATGCCCTGCGTGCGGTGTGATTGCGTGATTTGTGAGTGTGTGTGTTTGTGTGAGAGAGAGCAGCGTGTGTGTGTGTGGTATCCTCACCCCGTACCATTTGCAGGGGCTGCTCTGCAATGCCTATGTGAGTGAAGTGTAGGTTGCGTGTGTGTGTGTTGTGTGATTGTGTGAGAGAAGAGTTGTTGTGTGTTTATCCCTCACCCCCGTCCCAGTTCGCAGGGAATGCCTGCATGGCCATTGTTGCGTGCGTGTGCGTGCGTCCTTTGTGTTTTTGGTGTGGTGTGTGCGCGCTCCTGTGTGTGTGTTGTGTATCCTCACCCCCTTACCGTTCGCCGGGCTAGACCCTGGTTAGGCTCTGCATGCCGTGTATTGAGTGTAGTGTGGTGTGGGGTGTGTGTGAGGTGTGAGAGGAGTGTGTTTGGTGTGTACCTCATCCCCCAAAATTACCGTTCGCAGAACACAACACACACACACCATGCCGATGTGAGGAGTGTGAGTGTGCGTGTGTGTGTGTGTGGGTGTGTGTGTGAGAGAGAGTGGTGTGTTGTTAGCCTCACCCCCGTACCAGTTCGCAGGGATGCCCTGCATGCCGATGTGAGTGAGTGTAAGTGTGCGTATGTGTGTGTGTGTGTGTGAGTGTGAGAGAGAGAGTGTGTGTGTGTTGTATCCTCACCCCCGTACCAGTTCGCAGGGATGCCCTGCATGCCGATGTGAGTGAGTGTAAGTGTGCGTATGTGTTGTGTGTGTGTGGAGAGAGAGAGAGAGTGTGGGTGGTGGTGTTATCCTCACCCACCCCTTACCAGTTCTCAGGGATTCCCTCATTCCGATGTGCGTGAGTGTAGTGTGCGTAATGTTGGTTGTGTGGTGTGTGAGTGTGAGAGAGAGAGGAGTGTTTGGTGTGTCCTCACCCCCCCGTACCATTTTGCAGGGATCCCTGCAATGCCGATGTGTTTAGTGTGACGTGCGATTTTTTGGTTTGAGTGTGTGTGTGTGTGTGTGTGTCCTCACCCCAGTACCAGTTGGTAAGGATGCCCTTTGTGCGTTTGTGTGTGTGTGTGTGTGTGTGTGTGTGTGTGTGTGGATGTGAGTGAGTGAATGTGAGTGCTAACATGAATGCATGCATACATACATACATACATCTATATATATAAAGACATTCACGGATTTCTGAGAAAAGTTCGCGAACTTTTCATGCGAACTTTTCATGCCGACGCTAGCTGGCATTTGCTTAATTACCGAGATACTCATAGCGAATCACCCACCCTCGCTATCAGCTGAATTCGCGGTTAGTATAGCTTATCATGACTGAGTCGACTCCGAGTGCGTAAAATTCAAATCCCCCAGTTCAGCTTTCAGGATGCAACTTCCACTCCTCCGCATCAAGATTACACCTGCGCGCCATCGCCCTTTCCGCCTTTTTGACTGAGCCGAATACCCATCCAACTGCCTACCGAGATTTCGAAAATGACAGAGCAGGTGAATGCGGAGCGATAAATCACCTTCCGCATTCGATCTGGGCGTCAAAACCAAGAATGGTGGCTCAGACTAAGGTCTATAATCTTCTGCTCCTCGATGCCATGAATGGCACAATCAGCTAGAAATGTATGCAAAAACGGGCTACGAGTACAGCCATCCGCACTCTTCACAGCGGAAAGTCGAAGCTCTACATGCCGAAGAGCATAGGAGCGATGCAAATCAGAGACGGCATTTGGCAAATGCTGTAGGTCAGCCTGGACGAGCTGGGAATGGAAATGGATACTCGCAACTTTATCGCAACCCCGGAACTTCAAATCTCTTTCCCCAATCATGCGCAATTCTCTCACCAGCGATTTTTGTGCCTAGGCATCCATACCTCCCTCCCCTGTTCCTCACCCAGACTCTCGCATGAAGAGCCAGGGGCATTCGAATTCTTCACATACATTCTGATTCGGTTCCTATTCTTGTTCCTTCTCTCTCCTCTTCTCTTCTCCCTTCTTTTCTTTTTCCCCATACTATCCTCACGCTCGTCCGACCATGCGAGCGTTCTGGGTCTCATTACCATGGTTGCACTTCAATTCGGTCTCTCCATGCCGCACTTTCACCATGCCTGTGCATCAATTGTGTCACGGTTGGCAGCCAGTGGATGCGAGCAGAGCCATTTCCTTCCCATTTCTCACACTTGGGACCGCACCTATCCTATGCAATCCTATCCATGCAATCTTCTTTTCATTGTATCCATGATCGTTAAGCACGGCGCTGCGATTTTTGATTCAGCAGGTGTTGATCGGACGGAAGTCGAAGATTTCTACCATATAATCGGCGATATGGCCCTTGCACCCCTCATCCAATCTCTTTCTATTGTTTTCAAGCATTGATACATCGGTTGCTTAGTATGTTGCGATACAAGACTGGCTGGAACTCCCTGGTCAAAGCACAGCTGGCAGGTTGACCCACCATGGGTGGGGATGCTTGGGGCGAGGGGAGGGGGAAGAAAGAGAAAGTGTGTGCATGGGGTGGGGTGAGGGGCAAGGAGGGATTCAGAAATGTGTGGAGCTGTGTGGTCTTGGCTTGTGGGTTGAGTTGGATGGTTTGTGTGTATACATCTGGGTAGGGGGGGGTCATGCATGACGTAACCTGATATGTACCCAGGTTCCTGGGGTGCTGGGGGTGGGGTGGGGGTTAATTTGTTTAGTAGGAAAGGAATGGGCATTTGTTCGGGGGATATTTTTCAAAGGGGACATATCCTGACTGTGTGCATGTGAGGAATTGGGGGGGGGGGGGGGGGTACGTTCAAAGGGGGCGTGCACTTTATGTACCCAGGCCAGACAGAACAGGACCCAGGCCTGGTGGGTGGTGTGGCGGGTGGCCTCGGGCCACACGGGCCTTTACTCAAATACCTACTACATACATACATACATACGCCACATGCATATGTGCGCCATCCCTGGACTACGGTATCCCTGGACTGTAACACTTTTGCATGCACAAACCTATGTAGGGGGTAGGGGGGCCCACCATTTTTAGATTGAATCATTCCTCATATCACTCAAACCCACCCACTGTCAAACAACCATCACCACTCAAATCAGCCTCATACACGCACAAAACCCACCTCACTGTCAACAGACCATCGCCACTCAAAATCATCCTCATCACTCAAAACCCACCTCACTGTCAACAGACCATCACCACTCAAAATCATCCTCATCACTCAAACCCAAACCCATCAAAAAAACACCCGCACCTCACTTCAACAGACCATGTCACTCCAAATCATCCTCATCACTCCAAACCCCACCCACTGTCACAGACCATCACCACTCAATCATCCTCATCACGGTCAAACCCACCTCAACGGGTCAACAGACCATCGCCACTCAAAATCATCCTCATCACTCAAAACCCACCTCACTGTCAACAGACCATCACCACTCAAAATCATCCTCATCACTCAAAACCCACCTCACTGTCAACAGACCATCACCACTCAAAATCATCCTCATCACTCAAAACCCACCTCACTGTCAACAACATCACCACTCAAATCATACTCAATCACTCAAACCCCACCTCACTTCACTGTCACAGACCATCACCACTCAAAATCATCCTCATCGCTAAAAACCCACCTCACTGTCAACAGACCATCACCACTCAAAATCATCCTCATCACTCAAAACCCACCTCACTGTCAACAGACCATCACCACTCAAAATCATCCTCATCACTCAAAACCCACCTCACTGTCAACAGACCATCGTCACTCAAAATCCTCCTCGTCAAAAAACCCACCTCACTGTCAACAGACCCTTGTCACCCCAAAACCCACCTCACTGTCAACAGACCCTTGTCACCCCAAAACCCACCTCACTGTCAACTTGAAATTGACCTTGGTTAGATACCTTCAGCCGGTATTTTGGCTGCTCGCCATCTTCGGCAGTAAAAAAAGGCAGTAAAAAAACCCACCCTAACTGTCAACAGACCCTCGTCACTCAAAAACATCCTGGTCACTCAAAACCCACTTCACTGTCAACAGACCCTTGTGGCTCAAAATCATCCTCGTCAAATAACCCCCACCTCACTTTCAACCTGAACTTGGTTACAAAGCTTCAGCCAGCAATTTGGCTGCTCGCCGTCTTAGGCAGTCAAAAAACCCACCTCACTGTCAACAGACCCTTGTGGCTCATCCGCAGCCTCCCGTGCATCTTTTTTATCCACATCCACATCCATGGGATCGTAAGGACTGCAGGGGCGTGCAACTGACGCAACGCCGTCTGGGGGAGGAGGGGTGGGGTCGTCCGGAAGAGGTGGGGGAGGTGGAGGAACAAAAGCAATACGCCCTGCAGCAACAATGATGGTAGTGACAAGACATGGGCAGTTGGATATGGTGTTGTGTGTGTGGGAGAGGAGGGGTGGAATCGTCCGGAAGAGGTGGAGGAGGTGGAGGAACAAAAGCAATACGCCCTGCAGCAACAATGATGGCAGTGACAAGACATGGGCAGTTGGATATGGTGTTGTATGTGTGGGAGAGGAGGGGTGGAATCGTCCAGAAGAGGTGGAGGAGGTGGAGGAACAAAAGCAATACGCCCTGCAGTAAAAATGATGGCAGTGACAATAAATGCGCAGTTGGAAATGGTATTGGTTGTGTGGGAGAGGAGGGGTGGGATCGTCCAGAAGAGGCGGAGGTGAAGGGGGAAGACGATTATGACTACACCCTGCAGCAACAATGATGGCAGTGACAACAAATGAGCAGGGGGAAATTATCTTGTGTGTGTGGGAGAGAAGGGGTGGGATTGTCCTATAGAGGCGGAGGTGGAGGGGGACGACAATTATGACTACACCATGCAGCAACAATGATGGCAGTGGCAACAAATGCGCAGTTGAAAATGGTATTGGTTGTGTGGGAGAGGAGGGGTGGGATCGTCCTATAGAGGCGGAGGTGGAGGGGGACGACGATTATGACTACACCATGCAGCAACAATGATGGCAGTGGCAACAAATGCGCAGTTGAAAATGGTATTGGTTGTGTGGGAGAGGAGGGGTGGGATCGTCCTATAGAGGCGGAGGTGGAGGGGGACGACGATTATGACTACACCACGCAGCATCAATGATGGCAGTGGCAATAAATTAGCACCTGGAAATGGTGTTGGTTGGTGTGGAGAGGAGGGGTGGGATCGTCCTATAGAGGCGGAGGTGGAGGGGGAAGACGATTATGACTACACCACGCAGCATCAATGATGGCAGTGGCAATAAATTAGCACCTGGAAATGGTGTTGGTTGCGTGGGAGAGGAGGGGTGGGATCGTCCTATAGAGGCGGAGGTGGAGGGGGAAGACGATTATGACTACACCACGCAGCATCAATGATGGCAGTGGCAATAAATTAGCACCTGGAAATGGTGTTGGTTGTGTGGGAGAGGAGGGGTGGGATCGTCCTATAGAGGCGGAGGTGGAGGGGGGAAGACGATTATGACTACACCACGCAGCATCAATGATGGCAGTGGCAATAAATTAGCACCTGGAAATGGTGTTGGTTGTGTGGGAGAGAGGGTAAGACGATTATGACTACACCACGCAGCATCAATGATGGCAGTGGCAATAAATTAGCACCTGGAAATGGTGTTGGTTGTGTGGTAGAGGAGGGGTGGGATCGTCCTATAGAGGCGGAGGTGGAGGGGGAAGACGATTTGACTACACCACGCAGCAGACAATGATGGCAGTGGCAACAAATGCGCAGTTGAAATGGTATTGGTTGTGTGGGGAGAGGGAGGGTGGGGATCGTCCTATAGAGGCGGAGGTGGAGGGGGGAAGACGAGTTAGGACTACACCACGCAGCATCAATGATGGCAGTGGCAATAAATTAGCACCTGGAAATGGTGTTGGTTGTGTGGGAGAGGAGGGGTGGGATCGTCCTATAGAGGGCGGAGGTGGAGGGGGAAGACATTATGACTACACCACGCAGCTCAATGATGGCATGGCAATAAATTAGCACCGTGAAAATGGTGTTGGTTGTGGGGAGAGGAGGGGTGGGGATCGTCCTATAGAGGCGGAGGTGGAGGGGGGAAGACGATTATGACGACACCACGCAGCATCAATGATGGCAGTGGCATAAAATTAGCACCTGGAATGGTGTTGGTTGTGTGGCGAGAGGAGGGGTGGGATCGTGCCTATAGAGGCGGAGGTGGAGGGGGAGCGTTTATGGATACACCATGCAGCCCAACAATGGATGGCAAGTGGCAACAAAATGCGCAGGGAAAAGGGTATTTGGTTGGGTGGGAGAGTGTGGAGGGGGTGGGATCGTCCTATAGAGGAGGAGGTGGAGGGGGATGGAGGAAGACGATATGACTACACCACGCAGCATCAATGATGGCACAGTGAGTGGCAATAAATTAGCACCTGGAAATGGTGTTGGTTGTGTGGGAGAGGAGGGGTGGGATCGTCCTATAGAGGCGGAGGTGGAGGGGGACGAAGATTATGACTACAACACGCGTAGCATCAATGATGGCTATGGCAATAAATTAGCACCCGGAAATGGTGTTGGTTGCGTGGCGAGGGAGGTGGGCATCGTCCTATTAGAGGCGGAGGGTGGAGGGGGACGACGATTATGACTACACCAAGCAGGCATCAATGATGGCAGTGGCAATAAATTAGCACCTGGAAATGGTGTTGGTTGTGTGGGAGAGGAGGGGTGGGATCGTCCTATAGAGGCGGAGGTGGAGGGGGAAGACGATTATGACTACACCCACGCAGCATCAATGATGGCAGTGGCAATAAATTAGCACCTGGAAATGGTGTTGGTGTGTGTGGGAGAGGAGGGGTGGGATCGTCCTATAGAGGCGGAGGTGGAGGGGGAAGACGATTATGACTACACCACGCAGCATCAATGATGGCAGTGGCAATAAATTAGCACCTGGAAATGGTGTTGGTTGTGTGGGAGAGGAGGGGTGGGATCGTCCTATAGAGGCGGAGGTGGAGGGGGAAGACGATTATGACTACACCACGCAGCATCAATGATGGCAGTGGCAATAAATTAGCACCTGGAAATGGTGTTGGTTGTGTGGGAGAGGAGGGGTGGGATCGTCCTATAGAGGCGGAGGTGGAGGGGGAAGACGATTATGACTACACCACGCAGCATCAATGATGGCAGTGGCAATAAATAGCACCTGGAAATAGTTGTTGGTCGTGGGGAGAGGAGGGGTGGGATCGTCCTATAGAGGCGGAGGTGGAGGGGGACGACAATTATGACTACACCATGCAGCAACAATGAGGCAGTGGGCAATCAATAGCACCTGGAAATGGTGTTGGTGTGTGGCGAGAGGAGGGGTGGGATCGTCTATAGAGGCGGGGAGGGGAGGTGGAGGGAAGACGATTATGACTTACACCACGCAGGCATTCACTGATGGCATTGGCAAGAAATTAGCACCTGGAACTGGTGTTGTGTTGGTGGTTGGGGGCGAGGCAGGGGGTGGGATTCGTCCTATAGAGCTTTATGGGTTTAGGCCTCCTCCAGGGACAGCTTTTGAGTGCCTTTCTAGCTTTAGGGTTTAGGCCTTCCTCCAGGGACAGCTTTGCGTGCCCTTTTTTAGCTTTATGGGTTTAGCCTCTCCCGGGACAGCTTTTGAGTGCCTTTTCTAGCTTTATGGGTTTAGGCCTCCTCCAGGGACAGCTTTTGAGTGCCTTTTCTAGCTTTATGGGTTTAGGCCTCCTCCAGGGACAGCTTTTGAGTGCCTTTTCTAGCTTTATGGGTTTAGGCCTCCTCCAGGGACAGCTTTTGAGTGCCTTTCTAGCTTTATGGGTTTAGGCCTCCTCCAAGGACAGTGTTTCAGTGCTTTTTCTAGCTTTATGGGTTTAGGCCTCCTCCAAGGACAGTGTTTCAGTGCTTTTTCTAGCTTTATGGGTTTAGGCCTCCTCCAGGGACAGCTTTTGAGTGCCTTTTCTAGCTTTAAGGGTTTAGGCCTCCTCCAGGGACAGCTTTTGAGTGCCTTTTCTAGCTTTATGGGTTTAGGCCTCCTCCAGGGACAGCTTTTGAGTGCCTTTTCTAGCTTTTTGTAGCTTTTTAGGGTCACTTTGTTTCAGGGTCACTTTGTTTCAGGGTCACTTTTTGTAGGGTCACTTTTTGTCACTATTTAGGGTCACTTTTGTAGGGTCACTTTTTAGGGTCACCTTTTTTAGGGTCACTTTTTTTTAGGGTAGCTTTTTAGGGTCACTTTTTTTTACTTTTCTTGTAGCCATAATTTCGCTGTAATAGGGGCAGAACTAGCAATTGATATATATAGCGAAAAAATAAATCCCTGCGTGAATCGCCATGGTACCTTTGTCCAGGTTAAGTAGCAGCCTGTTCTGTACTGCCGTAAGACGGGGCTCCCTTAATACCACGCCCCACCATGGTTCTCATTACTTTTTATCAAAGTAAAAAGTAATGAGAACTTACTTGTATCTTTTTTTTCTTTTCTTCACAAAACCCACCTGGGCTATCTCCTGCACCTTCCGCATCAGCCAGAGCAGCAGCATGGTTGGGACGTGGCGTCGCTTTTGTAGCCAGGTGATTGGCGTGCCAATACAGCCATGCATTGCCTAGCTGGCGCTGTAGGTCAACAGTCCTTCTGGCTTCCTCTCGGGACTGCTCCACAAACAGAACCCTGTCAGCCTCTTTACCAGGCCCCTCTTCAGGGAGTTGGAAGTATGCTGCAAGGACAACAGTGTGTGCGTGTGTGTGTGTGTGTGTGTGTGTGTGGTGGTGGTGGTGGTGGTGGTGGTGGGGGGGAAGGGGGGTACGGATGCACAAATCTACGTATGTCTGTTATTATTCATTAATAGGCCCTTCCTCAGGGAGTTGGAAGTATGTTGCAGGGCAAGGGGAAACAGGAGGAGGGAGGGGGGGGGGGGGGGGGTGGGGGGGGGGGTGGGTATGACTGCTCTACAAACAGAACCCTGTCAGCCTCTTTACCAGGCCCCTCTTCAGGGATCTGAAAGTATGCTGCAGGGAAAACAGGGTTTGTGTATGGGTGGGGTGTGGGGTTTGGGATGTGTGGGGTGGAGGTGGAGGTGTATGAACACACAAATGTACGTATGTCTGTTACTATTATTTACCAGGCCCCTCTTCAGAGAGTTGGAAGTATGCTGCAAGGAAAACAGTGTGTGTGTGTGTGTGTGTGTGTGGTGTGAACGCACGAATCTACGTATGTCTGTTACTATTCTCTACCAGGCCCTTCTGCAGGGAGTTGGAAGTATGCTGCAGGGCAAGGGGAAACAAGAGTGGGTGGGTGGGTGGGTGGGTGGGAAATAACTTTACATATCACAAATACCATCTACACCTTTACATACGATACCTTAACATATCATACATACTATAACATATACTATAAGTAGGGTTGGGCCGGCGTATGAACGTAGAATCATACGTTCATATAATCATACGAATATTCATACGTATGATTTTTCTCGAAACGTATAATCATACGTATGTACAAACGTATGAGTAGTGTACGTCGAAAAGTACAGCTCACTCCCCGGCATTTAAATTTCTCGTTTTTCATTCAATAAAAGTACAGCTCACTTCTCGGCATTCAATAAAAGTACAGCTCACTTCCCGGCATTCAATAAAAGTACAGCTCACTTCCCGGCATTCAATAAAAGTACAGCTCACTTCCCGGCATTCAATAAAAGTACAGCTCACTTCCTGGCATTCAATAAAAGTACAGCTCACTCCCCGGCATTTAACTTTCTCGTTTTTCATTCAATATTTGATTTTGATAGCTCATTGGAAAGCTACTAACCTCCTCTATCACATTATGCAATAAAATTAACCTTTCAATCGTACAATGGTTTTCAAAGTTGGACTAAAGTTTCATTTAGATAGCCAGATATCAGGCACATATATCAGAGTGTCACCTGGCCTTCCATTCCATTGAGCTCCCATGAGGGCGCGGTGGATTGATGGTGCAGGCCTAGTGCAATGTGAACATGGACACTATTGCAATATAGTTATGCAGTTATATTATTATACACGTATGCAGCCATATACACACAGCTGAGGGCCAACCTCTCCTTTGAAAGGGGGGAGAAGACGATCTACATAGCTGCCAATGCTGACCTTGCCGACAAAGTCTATGTTGATGAGGAGGTAGCCTTGGATGCCATGGGCCTTGAGGACCGAACCAGTAGCTGACTTAGGGAGCTGTCTATGAGCTGCGACATACTCACTTACCTTTGACACCTGTAGCTGAATCAGGGAGCTGCCTAGAAAGATGCCTTGAGCCTAGTGCAACGTGAACATGGCTACGTAGACAGTTGTCAATTATTATTGGCAGTGAATGGCTCCCTATTGTCAATTACTCTTATTGGCAGTGAATGGCTCCCTATTGTCAATTACTCTTATTGGCAGTGATTGGCTCCCTATTGTCAATTACTCTTATTGGCAGTGAATGGCTCCCTATTGTCAATTACTCTTATTGGCAGTGAATGGCTCCCTATTGTCAATTACTCTTATTGGCAGTGAATGGCTCCCTATTGTCAATTACTCTTATTGGCAGTGAATGGCTCCCCATTGTCAATTACTCATATTGGCAGTGAATGGCTCCCTATTGTCAATTACTCTTATTGGCAGTGAATGGCTCCCAGTTGTCAATTACTCTTATTGGCAGTGAATAGCTCCCAGTTGTCAATTACTATTGGCAGTGATTGGCACCGCGCTTCTCGATCGACGCGCTTCTGGTCATGATTTATGTTTTGAGATTTGGACAATCTAAACTTGATATGTGATGCCAATGAAATTAGCTACGCGGCAATATCTTTGAACCCATGTAAAAGTATTTCTCGAGAAGTGTCTAATTTCCCTCATACGTTTTCATAAGTTTATACGCATACGTTCATAAGTTTATACGTTTATACGGCATATACAAATCAAAAGATACGTTTGCTTCCCAACCCTAACTATAACATATCATAACATACCATAACATATCATACATACCATACATACCTTTACATACTATACACACCTTCGAAGCTTGCCATCGCCTCATCAGGGACCACCTTATTCGCTGCCTGAAACTGCATGTGCCTAGCATACATACCAAACATACCACACACACCTTTACATACATACTATACACACCTTTTAAGCTTGCCATGGCCTCATCAGGGACCACCTTAATCTCTGCATGAAACTGCATGTGCCTATCAAACATACCATACAAACCACACATACCTTTACATACTATGCACACCTTTTAAGCTTGCCATGGCCTCATCAGGGACCACCTTAATCTCTGCCTAAAACTGCATGTGCCTATCACACATACCATACAAACCACACATACCTTTACATACTATGCACACCTTTTAAGCTAGCCATGGCCTCATCAAGTACCACCTTACTCTCTGCCTGGAACTGCATGTGCCTATCATACATACCATACATATCATACATACTTTGCATACTATACACACCTCCCAAGCTTGCCATGGCCTCATCAGGGACCACACATACATACTTTTACATACTGTACACACCTTCCAAGCTTGCCATGGCTTCATCAGAAACAACCTCATTCTCTGCCTGAAACTGCATGTGCCTATCATACACACCATACATACATTCTTTTACATACTAAACACACCTTTCAAGCTAGCCATGGCCTCATCAGGTACCACCTTATTCTCTGCCTGATACTGAATGTGCATACCACACACACCTTTACATACTATACACACCTTTTAAGCTAGCCATGGCCTCATCAGGCACCACCTTATTCTCTGCCTGATACTGAATGTGCATACCACACACACCTTTACATACTATACACACCTTTTAAGCTAGCCATGGCCTCATCAGGCACCACCTCATTCTCTGCCTGATACTGAATGTGCATACCACACACACCTTTACATACTATACACACCTTTTAAGCTAGCCATGGCCTCATCAGGCACCACCTTATTCTCTGCCTGATACTGAATGTGCATACCACACACACCTTTACATACTATACACACCTTTTAAGCTAGCCATGGCCTCATCAGGCACCACCTTATTCTCTGCCTGATACTGAATGTGCATACCACACACACCTTTACATACTATACACACCTTTTAAGCTAGCCATGGCCTCATCAGGCACCACCTCATTCTCTGCCTGATACTGAATGTGCATACCACACACACCTTTACATACTATACACACCTTTTAAGCTAGCCATGGCCTCATCAGGCACCACCTTATTCTCTGCCTGATACTGAATGTGCATACCACACACACCTTTACATACTATACACACCTTTTAAGCTAGCCATGGCCTCATCAGGCACCACCTTATTCTCTGCCTGATACTGAATGTGCATACCACACACACCTTTACATACTATACACACCTTTTAAGCTAGCCATGGCCTCATCAGGCACCACCTTATTCTCTGCTTGATACTGAATGAGCATACCACACACACCTTTACATACTATACACACCTTTTAAGCTAGCCATGGCCTCATCAGGCACCACCTTATTCTCTGCCTGGAACTGGAGGTGTTGTCGTTCGTAAAGCACATGGTCTGGGACCACCAGGACCATGGCTTCGGTGTGAAAGCCAGCAGCACGGAATGCGCTCAGCTTGTTCCATCGAGGTCCTGACATCACACTGGAGGGGGTGGGGTGGGGTGGGTGTGAGGGCCGGGGTGTGGGTATGGGTGGGGGTGTGAGGATGGGTGTGGGTATGAGACCACCAGGACCATGGCTTCGGTGTGAAAGCCAGCAGCACGGAATGCGCTCAGCTTGTTCGGTCGAGGCCCTGACATCACACTGGAGGGGGTGGGGTGGGGTGGGTGTGAGGGCTGGGGTGTGGGTATGGGTGGGGGAAGGTGGGTGGGGGGGCCGGGTTGGGGTGGGGGTGGGGGGGGATGGGTGTGGGTGTGGGTGTGTGAGGGCCCGGGTGGGGGGATGGGTGTGGGGTGGGTAGGGGAAGGTGGGTGTGGGTGTGAGGGACGGTGTGTGGGAAGGTGAGGGTTTGCGTGAGGGGTGGGGTGTGAGGATGGGTGTGGGTGTGAGACCACCAGAACCATGGCTTCGGTGTGAAAGCCAGCAGCACGGAATGCGCTCAGCTTGTTCGATCGAGGCCCTGACATCACACTGGAGGGGTGTGGGGTGTGGGGTGTGGGGTGTGGGGTGTGGGGTGTGGGGTGTGGGGTGGGAAGTTGTGTGTGTGTTTGAGGGGTGGGGTGGGGGGAGGGGTGTGTGGGGGGGACCACCAGGACAATAGCCATGGTGTGAAAAACAGCAGCACGGAATTCTATCAGCTTGTTGGATCGAGGCCCCGACATCACACTGGAGGGGTGTGGGTGTGGGGTGTGGGGTATGAGGTGGGAAGTTGTGTGTGTGTGTGAGGGGTGGGGTGGGGGGAGGGGTGTGTGGGGGGGACCACCAGGACAATAGCCATGGTGTGAAAGGCAGCAGCACGGAATTCTATCAGCTTGTTGGATCGAGGCCCCGACATCACACTGGAGGGGTGTGGGTGTGGGGTGTGGGGTGTGAGGTGGGAAGTTGTGTGTGTGTGTGAGGGGTGGGGTGGGGGGGAGGGGTGTGTGGGGGGGACCACCAGGACAATAGCCATGGTGTGAAAGGCAGCAGCACGGAATTCTATCAGCTTGTTGGATCGAGGCCCCGACATCACACTGGAGGGGTGTGGGTGTGGGGTGTGGGGTGTGGGGTGTGGAGGTGGGTGTGGGGGCTGGGGTGTTGGTATGGGAGGGTGGGGGGTAGGGTGGACCGGGTTGCGTGTGTGTGTGTGTGTGTGTAGACGTCAGTGTCAGAGTTGGGCGACTTACTTGCTCTGGTCTAGGATGTAATTCCGAGGAAGCGTGACTGCACGGTTGATGAGCGCCTCAAGCAGTTCATTCCAAGCATCCATGAGCTTTTGGTCGGTGTCCATGTACAAGGGGTTGCGGCCCGAGGAGACCACTAGCTGCACATGAAGGGGGAAACAATTTAATGGCACAATGGGGGTGGGAGGAGGGCGGTGTGTGTGTGTGCTTTATAAGCGCCTCAAGCAGTTCATTCCAAGCATCCATGAGCCTTTGGTCGGTGTCTATATACGAGGGTTTGCAGCCCGAGTAGGCCACTAGCTGCAAATGAAGGGGGAGGGGAGGGGGCCGGTGTGTGTGTGTGTGTGTGTGTGTGGTCCATAAACAAGGGGTTTGCGGCCCGAGGAAACCACTAGCTGTACATGAAGGGGGAGGGGAGGGGGCCGATGTGTGTGTGTGTGTGTGTGTGTGTGGTCCATAAACAAGGGGTTGCGGCCCGAGGAAACCACTAGCTGTACATGAAGGGGGAGGGGAGGGGGCCGATGTGTGTGTGTGTGTGTGTGTGTGTGTGTGTGTGTGCGGGAGGGGGGGGGGGGGGGGGGGGGGGGGGGGGGGGATCCATATACAAGGGGTTTGCGGCCCGAGGAGACCACTAGCTGCACATGCAGGGGGAGGGGAGGGGGGCGGTGTGTGTGTGTGTGTGTGTGTGTGTGCGGAAGGGGGGGGGGGGGGGGTCCATATACAAGGGGTTGCGGCCCGAGGAGACCACTAGCTGCACATGGGGATGGGGATGTGGATGAGGATGTGGATGGGGAGGGTAGGCTGGGAAATGATTTAATGACACAAAGGGGGGCGGCGTGTGGTGGTGTGTGCGGAAGGGGGGGGGGATTGAATGGCACGCTGGGGAGGGGAGGGGGCAGGTGTGTGTGTGTGGTGGTGGTGGTGGGGGGGGGGGGCAGATGGGGTGAGGGAATGAGGAGATGTTGTTGGTGGTGGTGGTAGTGGTAGTGGTGGGGAGTGAGGAGACCGCCAGCTGCTCATG
>JACBWV010000537.1:0-42500 GCA_013435795.1 Chlamydomonas sp. ICE-L | reverse complement strand
CCTGACCCCCGTCCCCGGTCCTTACCCTCATCTGCTCCAGCAGGGGGGCTATGCCCAACAACATGGCCCCCTGACCCCAGTCCCCGTTTCTTACCCTCATCTGCTCCAGCAGGGGGGCTATGCCCAACAACATGGCCCCCTCACCCCGTTCCCGGTCCTTACCCTCACATGCTCTGACAGGGGGTCTATGCCCAACAACATGGCCCCCTGACCCTGTCCCCGTTTCTTACCCTCATCTGCTCCAGCAGGGGGGCTATGCCCAACAACATGCCCCCCTGACCCCCGTCCCCGGTCCTTACCCTCATCTGCTCCAGCAGGGGGGCTATGCCCAACATAATGTAGCGCCTATCGGCCTTCTTGATCGCCACCTCCCTCGCCTTTGTTGTCTTACCACTGCCTGGCAGCCCGACCATCATCAGAAGCCACGGGGATTTGCCTGGTTTGACTGCGCGCACCGGCACCATGGCTTTGTTGGGTGCTCGGTTAGCTCTCTGAGAGGGAGAGGAGGGGGTGGGTGGTGTGGAGTGGAGTGGGGCAGGGTGGTATGGGGGCAGGGTGGGTTAGTATGGCGGGGTGAGTGGGCCTTGACTGCGCGTACCGGCACCACTGCTCTGTTGGGTGCTCTGTTAGATCTCTGAGAGGAAGAGAAGGGGGGGTGGGGGGGGGTGGAGTGGAGTGGAGTGGAGTGGAGTGGAGTGGAGTGGATTGGGGTGGAATGGAGTGGAGTGGAGTGGAGTGGAGTGGAGTGGGGCAGGGTGGTATGGGGCAGGGTGGGGTGGTATGGGGGGGTGAGTGGGCCTTGACAATGTGTACCGTCACCACTGTCTTGGTAAGTGCTCTGTTAGCTCTCTGAGAGGGAGAGGAGGGGTGTATGGAGTGGAGTGGAGAGGTGTGGAGTGGAGTGGGGCAGGGTGGGGTGGTATGGGGGAACGAGTGGGCATTGACTGCGCGTACCGGCACCACTGCCTTGTTGGGTGCTCTGTTAGCTCTCTGAGAGGGAGAGGAGTGGGTGGAGTGGAGTGGAGTGGGGTGGGGTGGGGAAGAGTGGAGGGGAGTTGGGCAAGGTGGTATGGGGCAGGGAGGTATGGGGTAGGGTGGGGTTGTATGGGGGGGTGAGTGGGCCCTGACTATGCGTACCGGCACCACTGTCTTGGTAAG
Source organism: Chlamydomonas sp. ICE-L (assembly GCA_013435795.1). NCBI lineage: Eukaryota > Viridiplantae > Chlorophyta > Chlorophyceae > Chlamydomonadales > Chlamydomonadaceae > Chlamydomonas > Chlamydomonas sp. ICE-L. The sequence continues at coordinate 41,342 of JACBWV010000537.1, read as the reverse complement.
TGCTCTGTTAGCTCTCTGAGAGGAAAAGGAGAGGGTGGATGGAGTGGAGTGGAGTGGAGTGGTGTGGAGTGGGGCAGGGTGGTATGGGGCAGAGTGGGGTGGTATGGGGGGGCGAGTGGGCATTGACTGCGCGTACCGGAAAAACTGCTTTGTTGGGTGCTCTGTTAGCTCTCTGAGAGGAAGAGGAGGGAGTGGAGTGTTGTGGTGTGGTTTGGTGTGGAGTGGAGAGGGGTGGGTTTGGGTGGTGTTGAGTGGAGTGGTGTGGAGAGGTGTGGAGTGGGGTGGATTTGAGAAGGGTGGATTGGTGTGGATTGGAGAGGAGAGGAGTGGAGTGTTGTGGAGTGGTGTGGAGTGGTGTGGAGTGGTGTGGAGTGGGGTGGTGTGGAGTGCTGTGGAGTGGTGTGGGGTGGTGCAGTGTGGGGTGGGGTGGAGTGGAGTGTTGTGTTGTGTTGTGTTGTGTTGTGTTGTGTTGTGTTGTGTTGTGTTGTGTTGTGTTGTGTTGTGTTGTGGAGTGTTTTGTTGTGGAGTGTTGTGCTGTGTTGTGTTGTGTTGTTTTTAGGGAGAGGCAAAGACCAATAGATCTATATAGATCTATCGGTCTATATAGACCTATATATATATATATATATATTCGCGAAGCCGATATATATATCGGTATCCCTTGTCCGAGGCCCCCCCCGGTCCCGATATATCTATATAGATCTATATGGGCAGTTTGACCTGTCAACTGTTCCTCGAACCTACTATTCGCTTTCTTCACATTGTTCCAAATACAAACGGCAATTATTATTCTGAATGAAGCCGGCTTACAAAGTTATAAGAGCGATCGGAAGTCGCCTGCATCCGTCTTGGCCATTCTTGAGAAAGCCCCACCAGCTTCTAACTGGAGAGCAAACTTCGATTAGCGGATTGAAGAAGGTGGACCTTGCCTGTTGTTTTGTTGCGCGTATGACATTGGCGTCTGTCCCAACAACATTAGCAACTCGACGAACGCGCACATGAAGGCATGCAAGGGGGGCTCAACAATCGAGCCGGCTGCATTGTGGAACTGGCCCTGGACAGCTCTTCTAAGAACACTCGCCAACTACAAGCTCGGCAGCCTGGGCCCAAGCTTGGGGTCGCATCTGGTGGGCTGCACAATGTGTCCATGTAATCCTACTAGTCTTCTACCCTAGCAAAGCAATCGCGGCATGATGATGAATTGATGATGATAATTAACTGTTCGGCAACTAGTAGCAGCTTCTAGGCAGCTCCCTGTGCACTAGCTGGCATTAGTTTTGGCTGAATAGCCAGCCAGGGGAGCTGCCTAATCGCTGCACAAATTAGACAGTTTAAAGACTTATCTAGGACCTGATGTATGCTGAACTGCTGATGGTGATGAACTGATGATGGGGATAGGGGGGACTAGGCCTGGGTTGGTTTGGAGGCTATATCGTGACCGTTTAGTATGTGACTGCGCTGGCAGCGAACTTCACAAGTGATTACTGAACTCAAAATAAATCCTGTATTATTTTTGAAGGCACAAGGAACCTTAATATGATGCAGACTACATGTAAAATAAATCCCAGATTTTTCAGAGGCCTCCTTGAGGTACCGATATACCAGATATAGATATATTTTGCTATATATAGATCTACATATATCTATATGTTGGGGCAATATAGATCTATTTGCCGCCCCCTAGTTGTTTTGTGTTGTGGAGTGGTGTGGTGTGATGTGGAGTGGTGTGGAGTGGTGTGGTGTGGTGTGGTGCGGTGTGGTGTGGTGTGGTGTGGGGCTACCTTACCATCCAGGGTTCATAGCCATTGAAATCTTCACTCAGGGACAAGGGTCGATTTGATGGAAGTATTCCCTGGAAGTCGCACTCGATAGAGATGTTCTTCACCAGGATATGGGGATAGTAGGCCTCGTGTTTTGTCTGGGGGTAAGGTACGCTGAAAGCCAAGCCAAGCAGATAGCCGTTGCGGGCAAAGGAGATGATTCCGGGCTCCTGATATTGGGACAACAAGATCAAGGTTTACGGGTGAGGGTACACTGTGCGCGTGTGTATGGGGTGGGTGGGGGTGGGGTGGGGTGCATAAGTGTGTGGCAGCTAAGCTAAGTCAAGCCACGCCAAAGCCAAGCAGATAGCCGTTGCGGGCGAAGGAGATGATACCGGGCTCCTGATATTGGGACAACAGGATCAAGGGTTAAGGGTGAGGGTACACTGTGTGTGTGTGTGTATGGGGTGGGTGGGGATCTAGACAGGTGGGGCGGGGTGGGCTGCATAAGTGTGTGGCAGCTAAGCTAAGTCAAGCCACGCCAAAGCCAAGCAGATAGCCGTTGCGGGCGAAGGAGATGATACCGGGCTCCTGATATTGGGACAACAGGATCAAGGGTTAAGGGTGAGGGTACACTGTGTGTGTGTGTGTATGGGGTGGGTGGGGATCTAGACAGGTGGGGCGGGGTGGGCTGCATAAGTGTGTGGCAGCTAAGCTAAGCTAAGTCAAGCCAAGCCAAGCCAAGTAGATAGCCGTTGCAAGCATAGGAAATGATACCGGGCTCCTGATATTTGGACCACAAGATTAAGGGTTACGTGTGAGAGTACGCTGTGTGTGTATGGAGTAGGTGAAGATCTAGACGGGTGGAGTGGGGTGGGCTGCATGTGTGTGCAAGCCAAGCCAAGCCAAGCCAAGCAGATAGCCGTTGCGGGCGAAGGAGATGATACCGGGCTCCTGATATTGGGACCACAAGATCAATGGTTACGGGTGAGGGTACACTGTGTGTGTGACTGTGTGTATGGGATGGGTGGGGATCTAGACAGGTGAGGTGGGGTGGGCTGCATAAGTGTGTGGCAGCTAAGCTACGTCAAGCCAAGCCAAGCCAAGCCAAGCCAAGCCAAATAGATAGCCGTTGCAAGCGAAGGAGATGCTACCAGGCTCCTGGTATTTGAATCACAAGATCAAGGGTTACGGGTGAGGGTACACTGTTTGTGTGTGTGTGGGGGGGGGGGGTCTAGATGGGTGGGGGTGGGCTGCATGTGTGTGTATGGGGTGTGTGGTGATCTATACTGGTGGGGGTGGAGTGGGCTGCATGTGTGTGCCAGCTAAGCTAAGCTAAGCTAAGCTAAGCTAAGCCAAGCCAAGCCAAGCCAAGCCAAGCCAAGCCAAGCCGAGCCAAGCCAAGCCAAGCCAAGCCAAGCCAAGCCAAGCCAAGCCATGTATATAGCTGTTTTTGGCAAAGGGAGTGACCCAGGGGGGGTACATGGCTTAAATAGGGAGACAGGACGGAATACGTTTTACGGGGTAGAACATTGGCATATAACACGTTTTAAGGGGTATTAAGTTGACATCGAACGCGTTTGAAGGGGTAGAATTCACCACCAATTCCCCCCCCCCTCCCAAATGTACCCACTACCACCCCCTTCACTACCATTTCCCCACCAAATGTGCCCACCAACATCCTCTTCACCACCAATTCCACCCCAAATGTGCCCACTACCACCCCCTTCACCACCAATTCCACCCCAAATGGACCCATTACCACCCCCTTCACCACCAATTCCACCCCAAATGGGCCCACTACCACCCCTTCACCACCGATTCCCCCCCCAAATGTGCCCACCAACACCCCCTTCACCACCATTTCCCCACAAAATGTGCCCACCAGCACCCCCTTCACCACCAATTCCACCCCAAATGTGCCCACTACCACCCCTGCACCACCAATTCCACCCCAAATGTGCCCATTACCACCAACTTCACCATCACCCCCCCCCCCCCCAAATGTGCCCACTACCACCCCCTTCACCACCGAGACTCCCTTCACCACTAACACCCCCTTCACCTGGGACAGGTCCACGAACACAGTGATACAGTCTCCGGGTCCAAATCCCTCTGCTGCGTAGGCGGCAGGCCCATCTGAGCTTAGCCTTCTACCACTGCTGCTGAACGCCCACGAGTTTTGACACTGCACAAGAGATATGTGGGAGGGGTCAGGGGGAATGCTCAGAGTAGAGGGGGTGGGGGGAATGGGGGGGGAAGACTTGGGATGGTGTTGATTGACGGGGGTGGAGGGTTGGGTTTGGTTTGGTTAGGTTAGGTTAGGTGGGTTGGGTTGGGTTGGGTTGGGTTGGGTTGGGTTGGGTTGGGTTGGGTTGGGTTGGGTTGGGTTGGGTTGGGTTGGGTTGGGTTGGGTTGGGTTGGGTTGGGTTGGGTTGGGTTGGGTTGGGTTGGGTTGGGTTGCGATGGTTGTTAGGGGGGGGGGGGGGGGGGGGGGGGGGGGGTATATTAGTATATAATGATATTTAGTCAGGAGTATCCGATAACATAACTACTATAATTATATCACATGACTGAGAGAATTTATAATGTTAAGTGTAGTATGTATAGTATATTTTATATCGCATGACTGGGGGAGCATATACTATGAAGTGTAGTAAATAATTATATTATTAGACTGGGAGATTATAGAATGTTAGTGTAGTATATAATATACTTTTGATCACACAATTGGAGAGTACATATTGTGAAAAGTTTACGTGGACTCCAGGGAATATTTTCAAACCTTAAAGTGGTTTTTTTCGAGTTGGATGGTTTCAGGCCTCCTCCAGGGACAGAGTGTACAGCTTTTCGAGTTTGATGGTTTCAGGCCTCCTCCAGGGACAGAGTGTACAGCTTGTAGGGCCATTATGGGCCTTTTAGAGCCATATATTTGGGTTCTGTATAGCGGCAATTGGGGCCACATTGGGGTCAACAGCAGTGATCACTATATAAAGCGGAAACAAGTTCTATGCAGCCTCGCATGCGACGATAAAAATTGGCAGAGAGTGTTCGCCATGGAGCGACAGATGGCAACGGAAGCGAGTTGGTTACAAGACCGTTGGCTGACGTGACAGGCTTCAGTTTTTTCGGCTGGTTGGACGGACAACGGGGTAACACTGGGGGCTCACGCCCCCTTGAAGAGGGGGCTCCGCAAAAAACAACTGGTGGACTACTGGACTCATGCGGGTTGCTGGATCAAGGGAGAACAGGGGGCTTTTAATTGAAATTGAAATTGTTACATCCGTGTAATACAGTTACTCACAGGACAGGGGGCTTTTATATTTAAAGCTTAACCTCTGAGCATCCGCTCTCTCCTTAAAGTTGTTGCATTTTCAATACTCACAGGGGATCTAATAACATGGAATTCTAGCAAATGTTAATGAGTGTTAGATACTTGATACTCATGACTTATCTACTAGGCTTTGCATGGCTCCTACAGGCCTCCCCCAAGCTAACATGAGCCAATTTGGCCCTTTTCACACCAAAAGTCAAATATAGCTGCTTGCTGAAAAATCGAGGTTGACCTTGATTGTACCTCGGTCGAAATGGCTCAGCCGAACTTTTGATCCATCTACAATTAATTGAAAGGATTCTGGGACCTGGGAAAAGGTCTTCAGAACCCTTAAAACCCTTAAACAACCCAAAAATTGATTTCTGGCTTTTGACACATTCAAGCCCGGACCGACATAATCTGTGAAGAAGAAGAAAAAACTTTTTGGGCAGTCGCAATGAGTCGCAATCGCTCAGAAGCTCGCAACGCAATAATTATGGTCACTGGGTGGCTCATGTTAGCTTGGGGGAGGCCTACAGGCAGGCTGTTACAAATGGCAGCCACAAGCACATGCACACCCACATGCACACAACCCACACCTGCTTGTAAATACAGCCCCTTCTGAAAGTCCATAAGTATTTTGATTATTTGAGGTTGGGCAAGTCCCTTGAGCCTAATTGGTGACCCCCTGGGCTGGAACACGCTCACACCTACACCTGCCTTACCTCTCCCAGCAAATTGACAGGTGTGTCACCCCTGGAAATGCCAACTCTTGCCTGGAACCCTGTCCTCAGGCCAGGTTCCCCCGGAGGCGTGGAAGGGACATTGACTGGCATGGGTTGGCCTAGCTTGACAGAGAAGTAGCATTTTCCTGATGCCAAGCCAGTATTGGCCCGGGCCCCCGAAAATAAGTAGCCCACAGCCGGAGGGCCGGGCATTCGCTGACAAGAGCATCTGTCCTCACTGAAATCTAGCTCCAGATTTGCGTCTAAGGGCTCCAGGGTGACAGGTTGGCCGGCCATGGGAGATGCGCTACGCTATGCGGGATGCGGATGAGCCGGGTAGGGAGTTAAGAGGGAGACATTATCCTGAGGGATTTGAGGAATCGGAGGGCGCAGAGGAAATAGATGGGGTTTCTAATTGTAGCAGTGGTACAAGCCCCGGGCTGCAAAACAGCCCAGGCATAGATCTCGAGCGATTGAAAGAGAGGGATATTATATGGATTAGAGTTTGTCGAGCTGGCGCTGATGTGGGAATCCTGAAAAGACTGCAGATCAATTTTCTTGTTCGTATCTTGTTTCGTGCAGTCACGCTTGAAATTACCTCGATTGGAAAAGTGTACGGGGGCAAGCAGCCTGAGCCAACCTGGAGCCAACCTGGAGCCAACTTGGAAAACGGGATCCGGACGGGTCCGAGCCCCCTGGGGTGGGAACGAGTCACTGCCCCAACTGTCACGGCCCCAGCTGGCGCTATGTGGTCGTCCCCATTTGTTCCGAAGTGTTGTGTTTTGGAAAGCACTCTCGGCTTCAAGAAAACGTATCCACCATTGCATGCTCTTACCGCCTCTAGCATTTCTCTGTTGAAATCGTTTGGCTCTAACTGTGACAGCCCGCAGTTGAATCATAATACCCTTCCCTTGAATCCAACCTAGTAGCTATGGTGCGCCGAACTCCTCCCTCCTGTTACCTTGCTGCAATCTCACCGGTATCCGTAATGCATGTTTATAAATTATCCGTGCTAACGCGTTCCTCGCTCACGATTGTAGGCGAAGCATCATCCCGATTTGATCTTGTGCCTGAAGCAGCCGGGAATTGGTAAGTGCGTCAGTTCTGGTGAAGATGGGCGGGGGAAGAGTGCGGAAATATTGGCTTGGCTTCATACGGACTATGCAGGATCTAACAAGCTTGCTTCCTTCCCCCCATTTGCAGCCATCGGTCGGTTGTGCGAGAAGTGCGATGGAAAATGCCCTATCTGTGACTCCCTCGTGCGGCCAGCCACTCTAGTGCGAGTCTGTGACGAGGTATGATTGGTTGAGTTCACTATGGCCCTCATTCTGGTTGGCTTGGTGGTTACCCCCTAAGTTGCATTCCTCATACTGAATGGGTTCGGTTCATTTTGGGCCTCATTGTGGTTGGGTCGGTCGTAGCCCCTTAGTTAGCAGTCCTGTGGTCCCCAGAGGCTAATGGTATTGTTCTCAATCATCTGCACTCGCTCCGCACATAACTCTTTACTTCCTGGGAATTTCCTAGATTTATTTAGTTCTCTCTTATTACCAGGCGTGAGGTTGAGGGGGTCAGCCCGTTTGCTTGCACTGGGGCCATCCACCAACACTGTGTTTAACATAAATAAATGAATAGTACGTCTTATTACGAGGCATGAGGTTGATGGGGCCAGCCCATTTGCTTGCACTGGGGCCAACTACCAAAGCATGCACAGGTGTAACTCACACATGCATATGCAAATGCTTGTGCTTGCCAATTTATGTGCATAGGACATGCATGCACACAGACGCATACATATAGAACGCACATGCTAACACACATACACAGACATGAACACACAAATGCATGCAAGCACCCACAAACATGCACACTTACGTACATGCATGCATACATACATACATACATACTACTATGGTCGCAGTGCAACTATGGAAGTTACGAAGGCAGATGTGTTATCTGCGGAGGAGTGGGAGTCTCGGATGCATACTACTGCAAGGAGTGCACGCAGCTTGAGAAAGACGTGAGTGAGCAGGGGTCTAGGATGTGTGTTAGCCTCTTTAGCAATTTACAATGGTCTTGTGGTAGACCAGATCGCTAAAGAATGAAGAGTCGGGGGTTCGACTCCCCCTTCGGTCGCTCTTGGCGTTGCAGGTCGTCGTCAACCGCGATGGTAGCTTGTCCAGTTGAGGTAGCAGACCGCTCCCCACCCGCGTACGACGGGCTCCCTTAACACCACGCCCCACCAGGCGTTATCATAACCTTTAGGATGTGGGCGTGGGGTGATTGGGGTCTACTTGGGGTGGGGTGGGGGGTAACTTGGGGGGGGGTGGGGTGCGGGATACTTGGGGTATGGGGGAAGTGTGTGTGTGCAGAAGGGGAGAGTTGTGTGTGTGGGGGGGGGATTGGGTGATGAGGGAGGGAGGGAGTTGACAGTCAATACCAAGGTGGGGAGGGGGGGGGGGGGGGGGGGGGGGGGGGGGGGGGGGGGGGGGCGTAGGTGACAGGCTATACCATTCTGCACCTCCAGGGATGAACCCATTTAGCCATTTTTGGGCGGAGCCCCCCCTTCTGGAGGGCGGGAGCCCCCATAGTCACCCCGTTTGAGCAACCGACTGACCAACCAACAACAAGAACCCCTGGTCCTAACTGGCCCCTGGCCCTGTCGTAAACCCTGGCTTCGGTGCGCTGTACTCGATTCCGGTGCCACCTGTCACTCCGATAGCCAACACTGTACGCCAATTTTGCGCCTCGCTTGTGTCGCGCCTAGGACGTGTTGGACCTATGTCCTTCCCAACTCAATGTCTCGGTCTTATTGATAGGGAACAGCAACATGATATCATATGATATCATGTCATCACATGATATCATATAATATCATATGATGCCAGCAGTCTGACTAGGGTTAAGTTACCCTTTACATACAATATCATATGTTTCAATTTGTATGATATCATATGATATCATGCTTGCCTTTGGTCAGTATCATATGCTTTGCCGATCCCTACTTATTTATGGCTGTGTCTGCAATTCAGTGTGTGGATCTAGCACCGACTTTGTGCTTGCAATTGTGAAGCTACTGCCAACTCAATGATTTGGATATTTTGTATCACCGTGCCCGACCGTGAGAACAAGTCAGTGTGTGAATCTAGCACCAACCATGTGCTTGCAATTTTGAAGCGAACCCCAACTCAACGTATTGGACCTAACTTAAAGCCGTGCCTGACTGTTAAAACAATTCAGTGTGTGAATCTGGCACCAACTCTGTGTGTGCCATTGTGAAGCAAGAATCTGACTCCATGTTTTGATCCTATTTACAATAGTAACAACAATTCAGCCCTTTCAGTGATATACAATGGTCTAGCGGTAGACCAGATTGCTTGAGGATGAAGAGTCGGGGGTTCTACTCCCCCCTCAGTCGCTCTTAGCGTTGCAGGTCGTTGTCAAGCGCGATGGTAGCTTTTCCAGTTGAGGTAGGAGACCGCTCCCCACCCTAGTACGACGGGCTCCCTTAACACCACGCCCCACCAAGCGTTATCACTAATTTTTTTACAACAATTCAGTGTGTGGATCTAGCACCAACCATGTGCTTGCAATTTTGAAGCGAACACCAACTCAATGAATTGGACCTTATTTATGACTGTGACAAGACCGCGAGAACAGGTCAGTATGTGAATTTAGTACCAACTCTGTGTGTGCAATGGGAAGTGGATTCCAACTCCATGTGTTGATCCTATTTAGGACTGTAACAACAATTCAGTGTGTGAATCTAGCACCAACTCTGTGCGGGCAACAGTAAAGCGAGATTCCGAACTCCATGTTTTTAATCCTATTTAACAACAATTCAGTGTGTGAATCTTGCACAAACTCTGTGTGTGCAACTGTGAAGGAAACACGAATTAAAATATCGTATATATGGGGCAAGAAAAAAAATGGTATCGCATGTTCGATATAAATTGAAATTATGAAGGGGACTCTTACTCCATTTATCGGGTCCTATTTAACAAAAAATCATTATGTGAATCTAGCACCAACTCTGTGTGTGCAACTGTGAAGGAAACACCAACTTAATAAATCAATCGTACGCCTTATTGCGAGGCATGAGGTTGAGGGGGCCAGCCCGTTTGCTTTCACTGGGGCCAACCACCAATTTATAGGTTACCAATACTTTGTATGTATATATATATATATATATATATTTATATATTAAGCGAACACTAACTCTGTGTGTTTAACCATGCAGAGAGATGGCTGTCCGAAGATTGTTAACTTGGGATCTGCGAAGACAGACTTATTCTACGAGCGGAAAGTGAGTCCATGTGTGTGTGTCGGTGTGTGTGTTTGTGTGTGTCGGTGTGTTCGTGTGTGTGTCTAGTGGTGTGCGTGTGTAGTGGTATGTGTGTGTGGTGGTTCGTGTTTTGTGTGTGTGTCTGGGTTTGTGTGTGTGGTGGTGTGTGTGTGGTGCGTGTTCGTGTGTGTGTGTCAGGGGCGGCAGGGGTGAACCACCTGCATCAACATTCAGAGCGTGTGTATGTAATGCTCAGCGCTGCCTCTGTCAGTTTATTTTCTTCTTCGGAATTCTTGAGGCCATGTTGGTAGCCACAATTGGCAATTAAAACACATGTAGATATTTTGAGACCCCAGCTATAAGCCTCAGACTCTCATAATTCCTTGGGGACGTGGTTAAGAAGTTGTCCCCACAATCTGGTCAAGTTCAGACTACTGCCTCCTCCTATTCAAAGGAGAGAGTTCAAAGTTCTCTTTCGCGCGCGGACATGGTGTGCTTTCAGAAACAGCTTCTCCCACTGTTTGGAGAACAGATAGCCTCCCCACAATTGCAAGATACCCACCTGCATGGACACCCACCCACCGACATGTATGTTTGCGGTTGGTTGGTGCGTGAGCAAGGGAAGGTAGTGGATCGGCAACCAATATTGGTGTTTAGAACACTTGTATTATCATAGTGATGCTGTACTGCCCTGCTGTACTGTACTGTAGGGTTATGTATCACATGTCAATGTCGACTTCACTGCTGAGATGTCCCGCAATACTACCCTACTGTACTGTAAACCCTGGCCAATTTCACTGCCGGGATGTCCAGCCGTACTGCCCCACTGCACTGTACTGTAGGGTTTGTGTGACATGTCAATGTCAACTTCACGGCTGAAATATCCCGCTGTACTGCCCCACTGAACTGTACTGTAGGGTTTAGTGTGACATGTGAATGTCAATTTCACTGCTGGGATGTCCCGCCGTACTGCCTCACTGAACTGTACTGTAGGGTTTTGTGTGTCATGTGAATGTAAATTTAACTGCTGGGATGTCTAGCCGTACTGCCCTGCTGTACTGCACTGTACTGTACAGAAGGGTTTTGTGTGACATGTCAATATATTAGTTACCTTGGTGTTTTGGGGGGTGTTTTGGGGGTGCTCCATTAGAGTCATGATAACGCCTGGTGCGGCGTGGTATTAAGGTAGCCCCGTCTTACGGCGGTAGGGAACGGGCTGCTATTTTACCTGGGCAAAGCTACCATGGCAGTTGACAGCGACTGCGAACACTAAAGCGCTCCTGTAGGGATTAAAACCGGGCACCTTTGTTGTTCTAGGAGCTCTGCCACTGAGCCATTCGTCAAACGAGGGTGCTCCATTAGAGTCTTATGGGGGCGTCTTGATAGCCCAACAGACTGCTAGTAGCACCCTCCATGCATTCACCCATCCATCCATCCACCCATCCATCCACCCATCCATCCATCCACCACCCACCATCCACCACCCTCCCAACAGCCACACAGGTACTACGCCTGTTATCAAACACCCAAGCCACCACCCTCCACCCAACCACCACACACCACACACACATACACACACCACCCTAACACCACCCTCCACCCAACCACCACACACACACCACACACACATACACACACCACCCTAACACCACCCTCCACCCAACCACCACACACACGTACACATACCACCCTAACACCACCCTCCACCCAACCACCACACACCACACACACATACACACACCACCCTAACACCACCCAACCACCACACACCACACACACATACACACACCACCCTAACACCACCCAACCACCACACACCACACACACATACACACACCACCCTAGCACCACCCAATAGCCCAAAGACTGCTAGGAGCACCCCAAAAGCTACCATGTTCTCCAGGCAGCAAGCCAAGCAGAACATCAACATGGCTCTAGCTCTGACTTGGCTGGTTCTATGCACAAGGAGTACAAGAGGATTCTCAGCACCCCAAAAGCTACTACCATGGTGCTACGTCAAGACACTGGTTCCTTTACTAATAGGGTTTGGAGTTCAAGGCTAGCCGCAGACCAAATTAGCCCTAATAGGGCTATTAGCTAGATTAGCCCTAATAGTGTGCAACTAATTTAGCCACACTTAGCCAAAACAACCCTGGAAAGTGCCATGTGCCTACGAGAGTGTTGTTATGCATCCTACTAACTTTAGTGGCAATTGTCTATGACCTGGCCAGCATGAACTCATGATGAGTTCATAATGAAGTAGCTCATAACTGCAGGAGCAAACAGTGATTGCTATATGCAGGAGCAAACAGTTCACCGTCCAGTTGCGGTGAAGGCAGTATTAGGGCTATTAGGGCTATTAGGGGATACCAGTGAACTGCAGGAGATAACAGAGATCACTATATGTATCAACGCGTTACTTTTCTGGGAAATAAGTACATAAGTACATAAGTACATAACAGAATATGGCAAATATCCAGAATGGGTCTGTCCAAACTCTAGACCACTGTTTATTCGTTGGGCTATGCAGGGCTACGTACGACGACTTGTTATTTATTTTCTCTTCACCTCTAACTAGCGCTATAAATACAGGATTTTTGTAAGCGCTAGTATTGCTTAACTCCCCCCCCCACCCCACCCCACCCCACCCCCGCCCCCTACCCCCTACCCCCTCCTAATCATATGTTAACTTACAAAAAAACCCACCCCACCCCACCCCACCCCCGCCCTCTACCCCCTACCCCTACCCCCTACCCCCTCCTAATCATATGTTAACTTACAAAACCACCCCACCCCACCCCACCCACCACCCCGCCCTCTACCCCCTACCCCTACCGCCCTACCCCCTCCTAATCATATGTTAACTTACAAAACAAAACCACCCCACCCACCCCACCCCACCCCACCCCCGCCCCCTACCCTACCCCTACCCCTACCCCCTCCTAACCATATGTAAACTTAACGTAACTTAACGTAACTTACAAAGAAAAACCTCCTAACCATATGTTAACTTAACGTAACTTACAAAGAAAAACCACCCCACCCCACCCCGCCCCACCCCACCCCACCCCCCCGCCCCCTACCCCTACCCCCTACCCCCCTCCTAACCATGTGTTAACTTACAAACAACAAAAAACCCACCCCACCCCACCCCCGCCCCCTACCCCCCCTCCTAACCATATGTTAACTTACAAAAAATAAACACCCCACCCCACCCACCCCCTACCCCCTACCCCTACCCCCTACCCCCCTCCTAACCATAAGTTAACTTCCAAAAACAACCACCCCCACCCCACCCCACCCCACCCCCGCCCCCTACCCCCTACCCCCTCCCAACCATATGTTAACTTACAAAAAACCCCACCCCACCCCACCCCACCCCCGCCCCCACCCCCGCCCCCACCCCTCTACCCCCTCCTAACAATATGTTAACTTACAAACAAAAAAAAAAAAAAAACCCACCCCCGCCCCCCCCTACCCCCCCACCCCTACCCCTACCCCCCTCCTAACCATATGTTAACTTACAAAAAAAAAAAAAAAAAACCCACCCCACCCCCGCCCCCCTACCCCCTACCCCTACCCCCTACCCCCTCCTAACCATATGTTAACTTCAAAAAACTGCTTATAATCTCTATCCCCTTGCAGAAATTTGGGAGAGCTTCACACTCTTGGCATCTTCAAGACAGTGCTAAACTGCTACCCCCCCCAACCCAACCCAACCCCCTCTTAACCATGTTTACTTCGAAAAACTACTTATAATCGAATCTCTATCCCCTTGCAGAATTATAATTCCAATCTCTATTCCCTTGCGGAAATTTGGGAGATTTTGACACTCTTCGCCTCTTCAGGACAGAGCTAAACTGCTACCCCCCCCCCAACCCCCAACCCCCTCCTAACCACCCAACCCCCTCCTAACCATACGTTTACTTTAAATAAATAATTATAATATAATCCCCTTCAATTTGGGAGAGCTTGACACTCTTGACATCTTCAAGACAGAGCTAAACTGCTACCCAACCCAACCCACCCCCCAACCCCCTCCTAACCATTTACTTTAAAAAAAGTACTTCTAATCTAATCTCTATCCCCTTGCAGAACTATAATTCCAATCTCTATCCCCTTGCAGAAATTTGGGAGAGCTTGACACTGTTGGCCTCTTCAAGAGAGGCCTTCCACTGTTTCTTTTTGGGGCTACTCATGGCAGCTTCCTATCAGCTCCATCAACCAGCCACTGGGTCTAGCCAAAGCTTTCTGCTGCATTTGAATACTTGTCATGCCAGCTTGAAGTCGCACTAGCTAGCTTCAGGTTTGGCTCAAGGAAAGGGGAAGGGAGCTGCCTAGAAGCTGCTACTCATAGCCCCCAAAAAGAAACAGTGGCTACCTGCAGGCTGCTGACAACTCGTTGTGTGTGCGTGACCACGTGTGTGTGTGTGTGGGGGGGGGGGGGGGGGGGGGGGGGGGGGGGGGGGGGGATTCACAGTGCAGGGTTTGGGCCAGATAGGTGAAGCCAGCCCTGACATAGCTGGTACACACATGGGCGGTACACGAGCCAAATACGTTAGGCCAGCCTTGACATGGGCGGTACACACATGGGCGGTACACAAGCCAAGTACATGAAGCTTGCCCTGACATGGCCAGTACACACATGGGCGGTACACGAGCCAAATACGTTGGGCCAGCCTTGACATGGGCGGTACACACATGGGCGGTACACAAGCCAAGTACATGAAGCTTGCCCTGACATGGCCAGTACACACATGGGCGGTACATGAGCCAAATACGTTGGGCCAGCCCTGACATGGTCGGTACACACATGGGCGGTACACGAGCCAAGTACATTAAGCTTGCCCTGACGTGGCCAGTACACACATGGGCGGTACATGAGCCAGATAAGTTAGGCCAGCCCTGACATGGCCGGTACACGAGCGATTAGAGAATAATTTACACAATTACAGGAGTTTGTGTAGTACTCATTGTGTACCTCGGCCAGGGTTGTTCTGCACAGCCGGTTGTGTTATGTTCTGCCGGGGTTGTTCTGTTCTGCCACAGCCTGTTTCAAAATCTGTGTCTGCGGCGCAAGAACTTTGTTACATAGCTTCAGCCAGGAATTTGGCTGCTCGCTGATGCAAGACGCAGCGGTTGGATAAATAAATAAGTAGTACACCGTGTTACGAAGCGTGAGGTTGAGGGGTTGCTTTCACTGTGGCGAACCACCTATAGGGGAGGGGGGGGGGGGGGGGGGGGGTAAAGGATGAGTACGTGCTTTTTCACGAACTGAAGCGGCAATACGATTTGTGGGGGGGGTCGATCGGCATTACACATGGGGGGAGGGGGGGGACGTCCTACACGAACCAAATACCGTACGTGCCTTAAGTATTGGCAAGATTAAGTATTTGAAAATGTCATTTCCCCCCCTAAAAGTGGGTCTCAGAAAAGAATTGCAAGACTATCTTGGCAAAGGGGTTTATGGCTTTGACTGACTCAAGTTCAAACCTGAAATCTAGTTGGCAAATCGTCTTTTTGCTTGCAAGTTATTGTAGCATTTCCTTGTTACATGTTCACCAAGTGGACTCCTCGGTTATCATCAAGTTTCCTAGGGTTCACTGCAGGGTACTACCATTGACCAAATTGGCCAGCGCTTAAGCGCACTTGAAAAAACAAAATTGTGCTTGATAGTGCAAAAAGCGCAAAAATTGCTTGCTGCGCCCACAGGGGGTTGTAAAAAACTGCGTGAAACGCGCAGTGGGGCTCAAAAAGGCAGCGCGCAAACACGCGCGCTTTGAAGTACCCTGGTTCACTGCACTTGGAGATTGCCAGTCAATGGATCTTCAAAGATGCCGATATCAAATTTACCTGATTCAATCTTGCTCAGTGACGTCTGATTGTCCTGAAGATTATCAGGGACGTGATTTATAAGTTTTTAACACCTCATCTTTGAAAGCATCCTTGTAATCCACGAGACCAACATGTCTCGTTGCTATCTCTGTTTGCCATCGTAACATTCTCTAGCAAGGCTTTTTCACATAATCATCGTCCTTTCGGTCAATGTTTTTTATTCTAAAAGCCTGCAAAAGCCAAACATTGTCTCGATAATTGAACCCATGTAGGTGGTATGTTGAGTTCATTAAGGACCAAGTAGGTAAACTTCTCTCCAGTGTTCTCTCTAACACAAAGAGCCCTTTTCATTTAAAAAAATCTGGATACCGTATGGTCGCGGTTCGGTTGCTGGTAGGTTATGGGGTCCTTCCTGAACAACCCTGTCGGCAACATGTCACTTACCGGCAACGTGCGTGCCAATAATTTCTGCCGCATTTCCCCCCTCCAAGAGAATTGCAAAATGATGACAGCTCGCAACGCTGCGCTGACGACTATGGGAATTGAACACACGCTCTTTCGGACTCGTGCCTAAAACCAGCGCCTTAGACCGCTCGGCCACGTCGTCGATGACGTCAGCGCGAGTTCTAAACAATAAACTATCTCCAGCCCCCGTCGCAGTGTCTTCGACGGCGGTTAGGTGGTTTAGCTTAGCAATATAATCTTAATTCGCTAGTTTCTCTATGCCTTTGTAGTTCGCATTGCTTGTTGTCAAGCCTTTTATTTGCTCTTTCGTACGCTTTTTTGGAGGTCACCTCCTAGACCAGGTTCTGAGGGGTATGTTGCCCAAACCCTCACTGTTATAAAACTGTCCAGCTGCCTCGGCGCTGTTCAGTCTCGGCATTGATTTTTGCTGAGTATGTAACTATATCCTCTCTCTAGTTTAGCCACTTCCGGACCTCGCCAGGCCACTCTGTATGACTTGTGGGGCCTTCCACCTCCTCAGGTGCCAGCTGTTCGCCCCCTCTCGGAGCGGGCTGGAGCACTTGATGTGGCTGATTTCTGGGCTCGCATTGCTGATTTTGTCGCTACAGAAGAGCCCCATCATGAGTGGGAGGACACGGTGGGAGATGATCACCCCTTCATCAGCCATGGTGGTTCCCGTGTTAACATGGGATGTTCCCAACCCTCCACATATGTCAGTGGCGGATCCTCCGATGGCCCAGGACCATTCCCCTAACCATTTACTTCTCTCCCAGAATGAGCTTCTTCCCCTGATCCTCCCTGACAGCCTGGATGACTAGCTTGGATTTGTTCGTGTCCCTTTGTAGCAACCGTCTTGTTTGTGGCGGTGTAGGTGATGGGGGTAGCTTCTGTTTTCACTTCTCGAGTCTCCGTTTGACTCTTGACCTGTTTGATTGCTCTCCTGTGCCCTCTCTCCGTCCTTTAGCTTCAAGGTTTCTTGACAGATAGGCTATGGACTCTCTTAGCTTTTCCCCGCTGGTCTTGGTCTTTCGCTTTTCCACACGCTTTTTGTCGTGTTATTAGTTCTGCTTAGGTTGTTAAGTGTCCTTTCTTAACTGTGATTTTCCTTGTGGCGTTTTGGCTGACGGCTTGGTCTTGTGTTAGCCTTTAGATAGGGAGTGTTAAGGCCGCCTTCTTAGAGCTCTTTGCCTCTCTCCTTGTTTGTTTGGTGAATTTTCTGTGCCTTTTGTCCTTTACGTCTTCTTGTAGAATCTCGCTTTTTAGGCCCCGGCAACTCTCAGCCCTCCTACAATATACACTTAATTCGCTAGTTTCTCCGTGTTTGCCTTCGTAGTTCGATTTGCTTGTTGTCAAGCCTTTTAATTTTCTCTTTCCTACGCTTTTTTGGAGATTACCTCCTGGACCAGGTTCTAAGGGTTATGTTGCCCAAACCCTCACTGTTATAAAACTGTCCAGCTGCCCTGGCGCTGTTCAGTCTCGGCATTGATTTTTGCTGAGTATGTAACAATATCCTCTCTCTAGTTTAGCCCCTTGTAATCTTTTTTTAGTGCGGTTAGGTTCAGTCTCGGCATTGATTTTTGCTGAGTATGTAACAATATCCTCTCCCGCGGTTAGGGCCCCTTCATCTCCTTTGGGCTCAGCCCTCTTCTCTTGTGTTTGTTGGGCTTGGTGCTCTGGATTGCCTGCCTCGGCATCCCTCCCCTTCACGCTCCCCTTTCCGCTCTTCTTTACGCCTCTAGTTTGTTTCCTTTTTTGGACTTGACCTCGTTTGTTTTTAGGTTTGAGGGGTGCCTTAAAAACCCTCGTGCTTCCATGTTATAAAATTTGATGGTCGGCAGGCTGTGCTGCTGTATGTCCAGTCTCGGCAGTGATTTGCTGAGTTTATGTAACGAACCATCTCTCTCTCTCTCCTTTGGTTTGAGGGGGTGCCTTAAAAACCCTCGTGCTTAAGTGTTATAACATTTGATGGTTGGCAAGCTGTGCTGCTGTCCAGTCTCGGCAGTGATTTGCTGAGTTTATGTAACGAACCCTCTCTCTCTCCTTTCCGTGTTATCAAAATTTGATGGTCGGCAGGCTGTGCTGCTGTCCAGTCTCGGCAGTGATTTGCTGAGTTTATGTAACGAACCCTCTCTCTCTCTCTCTCTCTTTCTCTCTTTCTCTCTCTCTCTCTCTCTCTCTCTCTCTCTCTCTCTCCTCTCTCTCTCTCTCTCTCTCTCTCTCTCTCTCTCTCTCTCTCTCTCTCTCTCTCTCTCTCTCTCTCTCTCTCTCTCTCTCTCTCTCTCTCTCTCTCTCTCTCTCTCTCCCCCCCCCTTTCCGCCTCTCTTTTCGCTGTAGCCCAGCTGTGCTGATTTTGTTGGTTTCGTTTCTCTAGTTTGAGCTCTTGTTTGTTGCTTCTAGTGTACGGGCAGGGCTTCGTGTTGGCAGCATAATATTTCAGATGCTTATAGCCAACAGGTCTGCCCTATGTGGTGGATTCTCTTGCCCTGTCATGTGCGCCTGCTTGCTGAGTCTTGCTAGGATTGGTTTCTGTACTCTCTGTTTTTCGTCTGGAATCGCCCTTTTCTTGTTGGGGTGCCTATGGTTGCTCTTCTTGGCACCCAGGTCCTTTCCTGCTAGATGGTTCTGCTGGGTTGAAGTGTGCTTTTTCCCTGTTAAGGGCATTATCGCTGCATATTAAGGTGCTCATAGCGCGTGCCCTTAATAAGTCTTTAGCTCTTTGGGCTCAGCCCTCTTCTTTTGTGTTTGTTGGGCTTGGTGCTCTGGATTGCCTGCCTCGGCATCCCTCCCCTTTACGCTCCCCTTTCGCCTCTAGTTTGTTTCCTTTTTTTGACTTGACCTAGTTTGTTTTCTGGTTTGTGGGGGTGCCTTAAAACCCCTCTTGCTTCCTGTTATAACATTTGATGGTTGGCAGGCTGTGCTGCTGTCCTGTCTCGGCAGTTATTTTCTAATTTTATGTAACGAACCCTTTGTCCGACATTTGTTTTGATGAGGAGTTTCACCCAATCAATAGGGTGGGTCTCCTTAGTCCTTACATGCATGTATGTTACAGTCCAAGGGCAGGCCTAATAAGTAGATGGACTTGCCCAACCGTGGCAGGAAGGGCTACACATAAAATAAAAAGTATAGATGAACTGGACCCCATGCTCCAATGATTGCAGGGAGAAGATGCATGGTGACCTGGGCACAAGCTTACACCGTCTGCAGCCCTGTGAATGAATTCTGTAATCGGGAGTGATCCCGTTTCGACGAATGGTTGAATGGTTGAGCTCGTTGAACCGATGAAGATGCTGGGTTCAAAACCCTACGGGTGTGCTTTAGTGTTTGCGGTCGCTGTCAACAGCCATGGTAGCTTTGTCCAGGTAAAGTACCGGTAGCAAACCGTTCTGTACCGACCGCCGGGGGCTCCCTTAATATCACGCTCCACCAGGCGTTCTCATTCCTCTGAAGTCTAGTGTAGGCTACTACATTTTGTCAAATTGGTCAGCGCTTAATGCGCACAAACGTCAAATTGGCCAGCGCTTCGTAGTGCACAAGACGCAAAAACTGTGCGCTGCGACCACAGGGGGTTGAAAAACTGCGTGAAACGCGCAGTGAGGCTCAAAAAGGCAGCGCGTTAGCATGCAGCCCCGCGCAGTTTCGCAGGACGCAACGTGGGGAGGGTCCATTGACTAGAATGAAGGGTCAGTTGCGTTGCAGGTGTACCTGGGGGGGGGGGGGGGGGGGGGGTTGATTTTGGGTTTGGTTAGCATTTGGTTACCGAATTTGATAAAAATGCGTCAAGTTTGTCTCGTGTGAACGAAAAAAGGTTTGGATGTACGACGGAAACGCCAAAGTTAACCCGTAACCCAGACCTGAACATGTCTCGTCTGACCGACCTCTTACAATTACATAATTAAGAGTTGGGGGAGATGAAGGGAGGGACCAGGGAGGGACTTAGATATTCTTCTGTGCGCGCTGTGTCGCGCTGGCATTGCCTGCCAGCTCTGGCACTGCGCCAACCATCGAGCGTGAACGGGTAGGTTTTACATACCGTACACTGCGTAATAATTCCGGTTAAAAGCTGGTTAAAAGCGATTAAACGCGGGCAAACGACATTACAAGTCGTTAAATGCTGACCTGGACTTCAGGGAGCTGTAATTAGCCCTCGAAAGTTAACTGCCTAGTAAAACAGCTTGTTTCCAACCAGTTGGGGGTCCGGTTAAGCGGCGGTTAAATTCGTTATTTTCGGTGCTAACCGGTGTTTGGTCGGAAACACAAAAAGTTGAGGTCCGGTTAAAGACCAACTGCCCCGGTTAGTGCAACGGCGCACCCCCCCCCGCCGTTGAAGAAAGTTAAGGGGCGGTTAAATTCGGTTGTTGCATTAGATCTGGTGACGTCACGAAATTGGCGCGCGCCTTTTAAAAATCATGCTGCATTGGAGTGCCGCATCCTTTCTTTCTTTTTCGGACACTCATCATTGATCGCACGGTTTCACCAAGATGGATTCGCAGCAGCAGGGCACCGTCCCTGCCACGCACTTTTCGACTGATCTTCCTGAGGGGCAGGCGCAGATGCGTGTTCTAGATCTGGACCCGCGCCAGCAGGAAGAACTACGCCAATTTGAGGTGCATCGGCTGCAACAGCTGCAACACGACAGCATCAGCAAATGTTGCGCTGCGCATTTGACACGTTGATCCATTTTGAGATGACCTGGCCTGTGGTGGATAACGATCCTCCCACTGAGTTGCCACGCGGTGGTGACGACTTTCCGACAGATGACGAACGACTTCTGTAGGCAGTTGAAACCGAGCGAATTGACCTACTGATCAGTGTCTGATCAGCTACTCGGGAATACCTAAAACGAGGGTTCCATTAGGGTCTAGACGCGCTGGAAGCGGGAAGGGAGTCTTAAGCCGTGCTTCTGACTCTTAGGGCCGTCTAAACTCCTGAGATCATTTCTTAGGCTTCCAGTTACAAGACACTCCGTGTTACAAGGTATTCATATACCACAATTGGTTTCTTGAGCCTGGTCGCGCTTTCAAACCGCGCCACTCGCTTTACTCCCCACCCCCGACGTCCCCTCGAGCCCACCATCACCGAGTATGGCCTCTTCTTCAGCCCAAGCTGCTGCGGCTCCACCTTCTGAGGTCCCGGATGTTGACGACATGGACCACGAGGAGCTCGTCCAGCAAGTCAAGGCTTGGGAGCTGCACGAGCTCTCCAAGGAGAAAAGAAAAGGCGCTGGAGGGCCGGCACCTTCGCCTCCCGACCTTTCAGCTACCGAGAAGGAGCTGAAGGAAGTGCGGATGGCTGTCAAAGTCAATGGCAAGAAGGTCGCCACAAGGCCTGACTCCACGCCGCTTGGCAAGGCTGCCGCGCACGTTGCCCTCGTGGAGAAGGACAGGGTTATCGCTAGCCTCGAACTTCTTCACCATCACGAGGCCGAGGCCACCGCATCCAAGCACCTTGAGGAGATGGCTCGGCTCCAAATGCGAATGAGGGATGCCGAACAGGAGACACTTCGAGTTTCCGCTCTCCTGAAGGCCCAGCAAACGCCCCCCGCTGGACCACCTTAGGGCCCCGCTGCTGGATCGCCTGCAACGCCCCCCGCCCCCGCTGGACCACCGGATGGCCCCGCTGCTGGATCGCCTGCAACGCCCCCCGCCCCCGCTGGACAACCCGCGGCCCCCACAGCTGGACTGCCTGCGGGCCCCCCTGCTGATGGATCGCCTGCTGCTGGCCAGCCCGCTGCTGAAGCGCCCGCTGCAGGACCGCCCGCTGTTGGCCCTCCCGCTGGACCTCATTCGGACGCTTAAATGGCTCTACGTGCCCAGATTGAGCTGCTGGAGGCCAAGGCCAAAGTGGCTGAGCTACAAGCTGCGGCAGCCAAGGTAGAGTCACATGTTTTGCCCTTGGTCCCGAGGCCCTTAGTTGGCAAGTATGAACGTCCATCCCTTTGGACTGGGGTAGAAGATAAGAAGCTCCCGAGGGGTAGGATTTGGTGGAAGTTGCTAGAGTCATATTGCACGTTGCACCATATGTTAGTACCATCCAACATACCAAACTTCTTTGGTGGGGTAGCTGCCGAGTGGCTAGACCACCTCATGACCGCGTCACCGGCCATTACGTGGGCTGAGATAAAAACTCAGTTCCTAAACTTCTATGACCCCTACCATGCTGACGACGACATCAATGTACGCCAACGGCTGCATGCCAACTCGATTCGGCAGACCTCGACGGTTAGGCATTACGCTAGGGCTTTCCAAAACGAAGTGCGCATTGCCGGGGGTATGCAATTGGATGATCAGCTAGTTTTGTTTCGGTTTGGTCTGATTCCAACCATCGAGGCACGATGCCGCAGACGTACTGCTGCACAAGGAGGCCGATTTTCCTCTTTAGACGAGCTTGTCGAACATGCTGCTGCCATTGAAACTGAACTTGCTGCCACCAAAACACCAACCCCTACCTCGGCCATGTACGTCCAGGCAAAAGGCAAACGGCCTGGTGGACCTCACGAGGGGTCCACCCAGCACAAGCACAAGAAGGTCACGGCCCAGACTCCAGCTGCAACGGGCCCGCCGCCCTTTTCCAGCCCTGCGGGACAGCTACAATTTGCTGAAAAGCATAAGTGGAAGCAGGCTGACGGTCAGCCCTGGACACCGGATGCTATTAAACTAGCTAAGGAGGGTAACTCATGTTACAAGTGTGGTACAAAGCGCACGGCCGCTACAGCCACTGCCCCCTCCAAGTGCCCTAGCTGCCCTACCGTTAGGAAGTAGGATGTAGGTCTGCTTGTAGACATAGATAGGGATGTTCTTTTTCAGTTTCCGTCCCCTACTATCTGTGTAACACCATCTACAGCACAGACCACATCCCCTCCTTGCCTTCCGACCCTGCCCCCGCCTCCTGCCATTCCATGCATATCTGCTTGCACAACAGCTTGTGTCCACGCGGACCAAGCTACCGCACACTTTGAGGCCACCCTATCGGGGGTATCTGGCAAAGTTCTCATTGACAGTGGAGCAGACTATGTCTTCGTAGACGCAGAATTCTGTGCTAGGGCAAGTTTAGCCACCTTTACGGGCTCACCAGTCATGGTGCGGGTAGCTGATGGATCCCAAGTCCTCACTACTACGAGAACGAGTTTTGTCCTGAACTTAGGCAAACATAGGTCAGAAATTAAATCTGCTTATGTCCTCCCTACGCTAGGGCCCGGCACCACCGCACTTCTCGGAAGAAGTTGGATGATGCAGACGGGGTGCTGCATTGGTTTTGAAGAGACACGTCTCAGAGCCAGTTTCAAAATAGCTAAAAAGCATAGACGTAGAGTAGCAGTCGAACTGTACTCCACCCGACTCGAGTCGGAACCTCTCTCCATCAAGGAATTGGTTGCTTATACTTTGGCACGTATCGAATTTTTTGACACAGCACAGCGAAAAACGCCAGGAGTCCTGTCGAACAGAGCACTTAAAAAGTTTATCCGCAAATCAAAACAAAAACTCAATTGTTTCGAAGTCCTAGTCACATCAGTGGACCAAGACGACGATGCCTTTACAATTCGAGTAACGGCCCGCACAAGCAAACACGGTGCAACAAACGAAACACGAACGGATAATCTCGGGTTGCGAAACGGACTTTAAAAAGGTCTTCGCCCCGGCAGACAAGATTTCTGACCTTAGGGCTGACACCCCATTCGTATGCCCCCTCACGGAGGCGGCATCCCCACAATTATCTCGAGGACACAGGTTGTCCCCCGCAGAACTGCTAGAGGTCCAAAACCAAGTTAAAGACTTGTTGGCCAAAGGCTACATCAGCCCTAGCTCGAGCCCGTGGGGCGCACCAGTCCTTTTCATCGCCAAACCCGATGGCTCTTGGAGGATGGCTATCGACTATCGTAAATTGAACAAGGTCACGGTACCAAATCGCTATCCCCTCCCACGAATTGACGATCTGTTTGACTCAGTTCGAGGAGCTAGTGTGTTCTCAAATCTGGATTTACGTAATGCATACCACAACATACGGTTACATGATTCAGACGTCCCGAAAACTGCGTTCATAACCCCGATGGGACTCTATGAATTCAAGGTTCTCCCTTTTGGGCTAGCAAATGCACCCTCGGCCTTTACAAAAGTCATGAACACCGTGTTCAGAGATTTAATTGGCAAATTCGTCGTCATTTACTTGGATGATATTCTCATCTACAGCAGTAATGATTAAGAACACGAAAAACACATTCGAATTGTGTTACAACGTCTTGAAGATAACCACCTCTTTCTTAAACGAGAAAAGTGTTTCTTCTATAGACCGGAAGTCAAATACCTAGGGCATGTGCTCTCCGGTGAAGGCGTCAAGGTCAACGAAACGAAGGTGAAAGCAGTTGCAGATTGGCCCACACCTACCTCCTCGAAGGAAGTTCAGCAGTTCCTAGGACTCTCTAACTTTTTCAGAAAGTTTATCCAAGGTTACTCGACGCTCGCAGCCCCTCTAATCCAGATTTCGAATCTAACAGACAGGCCAGCACCGATTTCACCGAAATTGAAACCGCCAGGACTAACAAAATCACCGACGGTGACACCAAGTCCGAAACCACTCGGAAAACGACAGGCAGGGCTCAAGGGACCTGCATTTCAAAATGTTTGGACCCAAGCCTGCCAGGAGGCATTTCTCGGCATCAAAGAAAGTCTTACGAAGGCTCCTTTGCTTGCACACCCTGACCCAGCGAAGGACTATCGGGCGGTAACCGATGCTTCTGTCGTTGGTACAGGGGGCGTTCTCATGCAAGATGGGCGACCTATCGCGTACCACTCTCACAAATTCTCAAGCGCTGAACGAAACTACTCCACGGGCGAGCAAGAATTACTCGCAGTGTACTTGGCCTTGAAAGAATGGCGATGCTACCTCGAAGGTTGCACTGGCAAGTTCGAACTTGACACCGACCACGAACCCCTCGTCTACCTTGCAAATCAGCCCATGCTGAGCAGAAAGCAGGCACGATATCTTGAGTTTTTCTCGCGCTTCACGAACATGAAGTGGGCTCATATCGCGGGCCGTACTAACGTAGCTGACCCTCTGAGTAGGAATCCAGCCTTCTCAGAGGCTACGGCTTTGTTCATTCAGAGGCTGTCCGCAAATGACCCAATCCACATGCGCGAAATAGCCCCAGATATTCTGCATGGTTACACGGAAGACTTGTGGTTCGATAATCCGCACAATACCAGGTACCTCTCCAAACGGGCAGATGGTTTCTGGGTTGGCACCGGCAAATCCATACGAGCAGCATCTGAGACGCAGATCGTTGTACCAAATGGTAATTCGCTCAAAGCTCGGATTTTGTTTGCTTTCCACGATACCCAACGAAGTGGACATGGAGGCATCGACCGAACTTTTCGATCTGTTGCACGCTACTATTGGTGGCCTGCCATGCGACTCGATGTCGTTGATTACGTACGCCACTGTGATTCTTGCCAACGGGTAAAAATTTCACATCAGAACCCGCAGGGTAACCTTCAACCCCTTTCGATTCCGACCGCCCCCTTCGATTCACTGTCCATGGACTGCATCGTTGGGCTACCGAAATCGAATGGTTTTGATCAGATCTACGTGATCGTTGATCGCCTTACGAAGATGGTCAAACTTATCCCATGCAAAACGACAGACGATGCTGAAAAGATTGCTACCCTGTTCCACGAGCGCGTGCTCAGCGAACAAGGCCATCCGCTTTCCATCATCTCTGATCGCGATGTTAAGTTCACGAGTAAATTTTGGCAAACACTCTTAACTCTGTGCGCTATCCGACCTGGAATGTCGACTGCATTTCACCCACAAACAGATGGTCAAACAGAACGTATGAACAGTGTTCTCGAAGACACTCTTCGCCATTTTTCCTCTGCGAATCAGAAAAATTGGGCCAGTCTTTTGCCGAATGCACAATTCGCCATCAACAACTCGTATAACAGAAGCATTCGAGATTTTCCGTTTCGGTTGCTGTACGGTAGATACCCTCGAGTGGCACTACAACCATCAGATGATGTCATCGCTACGGCACATCAACCAGCCCTGTCCTGGGTCGAGCATATGAATAATGCATATGACACGGCCAAGGCAGCGCTTAAATCCGCGAAGGATCGTCAAAAAACGTATGCAGACTTGCACCGTCGACCGGTGAAGTATACTCACGGTCAGGAAGTTTTGTTGAACTCGAAGAACATCAAATACTGGCCTGGTATGACTCGGAAGCTCATGCCCAGATTCGTTGGTCCCTACAAAATCTCTCACACTATCCAAAAGAGGGGGGAGACCATTGCAGTGACTCTGTCCCTCCCCGAAGGATGGAAGATTCATCCAACGTTTCACGTATCTCTTGTCAAAGAATACCTATCCGACGGGACTGGGTTTATTAGACCAAATCCGGAATTGTTACGCACATGCGGTGAACCTATCTACGAGATTAGCAACGTTGTTGATCACAAGATACAGTCTGGTACGGTGTATTACTATGTACAATGGTTACACTCAGACCATGTTCACTCTTGGGAACTCGAAGAAGAGTTGTTACCTATGTGCTCTGAACAAATCGATTTGTATTGGAGACAACACCCTTCTCGGGTACGACCCGTGATAGGTGCCAACGACCCGAAACCTAAACGGTTAAAAAACCTACTCACAGGGATTATGCGACTGTAACCCCTGATGAGTTTCTCATTCGAAAGAGTACTAGACTTCAGGAGAAGGCTAGGGCTAGAGAAGGGGGAATTGTGGTGGATAACGATCCTCCCACTGAGTTGCCACGCGGTGGTGACGACTTTCCGACAGATGACGAACGACTTCTGTAGGCAGGTGAAACCGAGCGAATTGACCTACTGATCAGTGTCTGATCAGCTACTCGGGAATACCTAAAACGAGGGTTCCATTAGGGTCTAGACGCGCTGGAAGCGGGAAGGGAGTCTTAAGCCGTGCTTCTGACTCTTAGGGCCGTCTAAACTCCTGAGATCATTTCTTAGGCTTCCAGTTACAAGACACTCCGTGTTACAAGGTATTCATATACCACATGGCCAGATGCAAAAGACTGCTTAACTGGTGGAATGTTTCCAACCAGTTAAGGGTCCGGTTAGAGGTCGAGTCTAAACCCTCCGAAACACAATCCTTAACCGGACCTCCAACTGGTTGGAAACAAGCTGAAAGTACTTCAGGGATGCGGATGGGCGATGGGCGGTTAGTACGCCGTACTACCCCCCCTGTCAAGTTAAAAGTCTATGAGCAGAAGTCTATGAGATTACACTCCATTACACTTAGGGTACTGGCGCCACGCTGTTGCCAGTGAATAAACACGCTGTCGCCTGCGAACGACTGAGCTGGCGCTTGCGAATCTATCTTCTAATCTGATTCGCGTACTGCTTTCATCTAATCTTTCCGCATGGGCATGGTGAGTTGCTCTCGCTTTACTTTTAGGAGATTTCACAGCAACAGCTCCACGATTAAATGCGCGATGTCGTGTCCGATTAGCAGTGCATTGCATGGAGTGTTAGCTATTCAATCAGGGCTTCCCAAGAGCGACATGTGAACCCAGAGATTTGCCCACGCCTAATATGAAAGTGGAGCTTGGATCCTTTGAGTGCAAGACGCTGGGCGCTGGTCATAAGGCCTCTGTTGACCAAGCATTCTTGAAGAGACATTTGCTTGATGACAGTGCTGGGCAGTTGCAGTTCAGGACAGGGCTGGAGGCTCGGCTGGCGGAGCACTTCAAAGCCATTCTCGACGCGATGCCCGGTATGCCCGAGCACTTCATTCCTGCCTTCCCCACCAAAGATACGAAGGCGCATGCTACATTTCGTGGGTCGGCGTGACAAGGATGCAAGACAGGTAAATGTAATGTCAGTATACATTTTAATTGTTCTTCCAGGAGGTAGCATCCTTCACGAAAAGTTGAGCAAAGCCGATCGATTTATTCCAAATTTAGGATGTATATGACATAATTATTTGCGATTTATTGAACAAGTTTTCAGATTTTTCTGGGCACTTTATTTAGGGGGGGGGGGGGGGGGGGGGGGGGGGGGGGGGGGGGGGTTAGCCCTCATACGGTTTTGTGCTAACTTTTTACTCAGACCTCCAAATACAATTATAAGACCACCCATGAGTAGGCCATGGTAAGGGCAGTCAATTGGAACCACTTTGGATCTCGTGCAATAAGTATATATCCCCACCACCACCACCACCACCACCA
This sequence comes from Chlamydomonas sp. ICE-L, assembly GCA_013435795.1. Taxonomy (NCBI): domain Eukaryota; kingdom Viridiplantae; phylum Chlorophyta; class Chlorophyceae; order Chlamydomonadales; family Chlamydomonadaceae; genus Chlamydomonas; species Chlamydomonas sp. ICE-L. The sequence continues at coordinate 12,763 of JACBWV010000537.1, read as the reverse complement.
CACACACGCACACACACAAACCGACAGCAACCGAATCAAATCGAAACGCCGCCGTTCTTCTGTTCCTTTCCTTTTCCACACCTCTTTGCATTCCCTTTCTGTCTTTCTTTCTCTTTCTTTCTTTCTTCTTTCTGTATGCAAGATGATGCTGATGCTCGTCCGTCCAATGTACCGGCCCGCAAACGTGGGCGCCCATCGAGTTTATGGGGAAGATTGCCAAACAGTTGAAGCCAGGCAGATAAACCTTAAGGGGCAGTGACTAGACCAGAATAATGATTACAAAAACAGACCATGTGCACTGTTTTGTTTTTTAATTGCGTTTTAGAGTGTCTGTGCTGGGTCTGATTTCTACATATTTTTCTGGCCGCCTCCAGCGACGGCAAAGGGTGGCTTAAGTACTTGGACAACCTGGGCGGGGGGGGGTGGGGGGGGGTGGGGGGGCAGAACTGTTTTTTTCATATTGTGCGATCGCTGCACTACAAATCTGAGGACGCCATCTTGTGCACCATACTGTAAACCCTCTGAATCCATATCTAAGTTATAACAAAAAAAGGTATTTATATTTAAGGGGGGGGGGGGGGGGGGGGGGGGGGGGTCAGCCCCCCTCAGGTATTTTAGGCTCTATGTCTGCAGCTTTTTTGTTTTTACTCCTGCTTCTTCCCATAATAATCTGCCATATCAATTGTTACCAATGTTTGTTTTACACATTCACATACTCAGGCTACTATAAATATATCAAATAAGACCCCACCATGCTGGTCCTCAACGCATACGTCGTCGTTTCTGGGCTTTCATGCTACCTACCATGCTTGCTTACATCAGTGTTGGAGTTAGGTTTAGAGGGCTCAAAGCCTTCAGCGAGGCAGTACAGTACTACGATCACCTCATCAAAGTAGGATGCAAGCGATGGAACATGAAGTGAGCTCATGCTCCCGTCTGCCCTATATGTATGCATGTATTGCCACAGCTCAGAAGCAATGGCGGATGTGCTGGGACTACGTTATGTGATAATATCTATCTTGACTGAAGGTTAGCATAGAGTTTAGGGGAGGAGTTATAAGCTAGAGGGAATACTATTGACTACCAAGAGGTATAATGTACCTAGTGAAGGGATGTAGGGAATTCTCGGTTGGCTCATCAGTAGGATAATTGATTATAGCCGATACTAGAGTTCGCTAGTATTGTATGGCAGCCGGAGGCGTGCTTGTGAGTGAGGCGGTACATATTGAGGAACTGTCACTCCGTGAGTCCGTGGATCCTTGGAACCCTAGGTTTGACTGTACCAATGGGTCCTGATGACAGGCAGAATCCCTTACGAGGTTCAATACCATCACATTTGTCATACAGATTCAATAGTCTTTGTGTATTTGTCTGTCCAGCTTACCTCATCTAATTCTGACAATTTGTGTTTTGGGGGGAGGCCCCAAGTAGTTGCAATTTGGGTAGGATCGAAGGCCCAACCAGTCCTACATTCCCCCAAAGTGATGAGCTCATAATGTGATGGTAGTTGTTGGTTTGGACTCCCTATGCATTCAGAATCACTGTCCAGCTTTTCTCATCTTATTCTGACAATTTGTGTTTTGGGGGAAACCTCAGGTCATTGCCGTTTGGGTAGGGTTGAAGGCCCGACCAGTCCTACATTCCCCCAAAGTGATGAGCTCAGAATGTGATGGGAGTTGTTGGTTTGGACTCCCTATGCATTCAGAATCACTGTCCAGCTTTTCTCATATAATTCTGACAATTTGTGTTTTGGGGGAAACCTCAGGTCGTTGCCGTTTGGGTAGGGTCAAAGGCCTGACCGGTCCTACATTCCCCCAAAGTGATGAGCTCAGAATGTGATGGGAGTTGTTGGTTTGGACTCCCTATGCATTCAGAATCACTGTCCAGCTTTTCTCATATAATTCTGACAATTTGTGTTTTGGGGGAAACCTCAGGTCGTTGCCGTTTGGGTAGGGTCGAAGGCCCGACCGGTCCTAGATTCCCCCAAAGTGATGAGCTCAGCATGTGATGGGAGTTGTTGGTTTGGACTCCCTATGCATTCAGAATCACTGTCCAGCTTTTCTCATCTAATTCTGACAATTTGTGTTTTGGGGGAAAACTCAGGTCGTTGCTGTTTGGTTTGGGACGAAGGCCCGACCACTCCTACATTCCCCCAAAGTGATGAGCTCGGAATGTGATGGGAGTTGTTGGTTTGGACTCCCTATGCATTCAGAATCACTGTCCAGCTTTTCTCATCTTATTCTGACAATTTGTGTTTTGGGGGAAACCTCAGGTCGTTGCCGTTTGGGTAGGGTTGAAGGCCCGACCGGTCCTAGATTCCCCCAAAGTGATGAGCTCAGAATGTGATGGGAGTTGTTGGTTTGGACTCCCTATGCATTCAGAATCACTGTCCAGCTTTTCTCACCTTATTCTGACAATTTGTGTTTTGGGGGAAACCTCAGGTCGTTGCCGTTTGGGTAGGGTCGAAGGCCCGACCGGTCCTACATTCCCCCAAAGTGATGAGCTCAGAATGTGATGGGAGTTGTTGGTTTGGACTCCCTATGCATTCAGAATCACTGTCCAGCTTTTCTCATCTTATTCTGACAATTTGTGTTTTGGGGGAAACTTCAGGTAGATGCCGTTTGGGTAGGGTCGAAGGCCTGACCGGTCCTACATTCCCCCAAAGTGATGAGCTCAGAATGTGATGGGAGTTGTTGGTTTGGACTCCCTATGCATTTAGAATCACTGTCCAGCTTTTCTCATCTTATTCTGACTTTTCGTGAGTCTGAATGCATACGGGGTCCAAACCAACAACTCCCATTACAGTCTGAGCTGTAGCTCATTCAATGCTGGTGACTTGTGAAACATATCTATGTATACGGTTGTCTTGTGTAAGGAATTATCTTTTGGGGACTTCTGTAAACTAGATGTAGGTACGGATGACTATTGTAACGCACTCAAAGCTGGAGACCTGTCAGACACACCTATTCATATGGGTGACTTATGTTACGAATCAGACGCTAGAGACTTCTGTAAACCAAATGTAGGAACGGCTGACTATTGTAACGCATTCAATGCTGGACACTTGTGAAATATACCTTTTCATACGGGTGATGCGTGTAACGAATTATCTTTTGGAGGCATCTGTAAACCATCTATAGGTACGGCTGACTAGTGTAACGTACTCATTGCTGGAGACTTGTGAAGCACACCTAGTCATACGGGTGACTCGTGTAACGAATTATATTTTGAAGACTTCTGTAAACCTTATGTAGGTCCGGCTGAGTTGCTTAACGCATCCAATGCTGGACACTTGTGAGACACACCTATTATACGGGAGACGCGTGTAACGACTCAAACGCTGGAGACAACTGTAAACATATGTAGGTACGGATGACTACCGGTAGTGTAACGCATTCAATGCTAGAGACTTGTCAGACACACCTATTCATATAGGTGATTCATGTTACAAATCAGACGCTGGAGACTAATGTAAACCATATGTAGGTACGGCTGACTAGTGTAACGCATTCAATGCTGGAGACTTGTGAAGCAGACCTATTCATACGGGTGACTCATGAAGGACTCATATGCTGGAGACTTCTGTAAACCATCTCCAGGTTCGGCTGACTAGTGTTACGCATTCAATGCGAAAGACTTGTGAGACACACCAATTCATACGGGTGACTCGTGAATAAATCAAATGCTGAAATGCTTGAGACTTCTGTTAACCATGTGTAGGTACGGCTGAATAGTGTAACGCATTAAAAGCTGGAGACTTGTGAAACATACCTATTCCTACGGGTTACTTGTGGAACGAATTAGATGATGGAGACTTCTGTATACCATCTGTAGGTACGGCTGAGTTGTAATAATAAGATGTGTTTTCGTTTTCCGCCGTAACTTTCTTGCTGCCCATTTTCCTTTTTATAATTCGGGTAGCACACTCGCATTTCCTGCGTCTGCGCTTCTGAGTGATACCATCTCAGTTATTTTAAGGAATTGGGCATAAACATTACGTACATATAAGTAGCAGTGAGTGACATAATAATAATACAAGCAGTGAGTGACATATAATAATACAAGCAGTGAGTGACATATAGTAATAATAATAATAATAATACACGCAGTGCGTGACATATAATAACAATACGCACAGTGAGTGACATGTAATAATACAAGCAGTGAGTGACATAAAATAATAATACACACAGTGAGTGACATATAATAATACAAGCAGTGAGTGACATATAATAATACAAGCAGTGAGTGACATATAATAATAATAATAATAATAATATTACAAGCAGTGAGTGACATATAATAATACAAGCAGTGAGTGACATATAATAATACAAGCAGTGAGTGACGTATAATAATAATAATAATAATACACGCAGTGCGTGACATATAATAACAATACGCACAGTGAGTGACATGTAATAATACAAGCAGTGAGTGACATAAAATAATAATACACACAGTGAGTGACATATAATAATACAAGCAGTGAGTGACATATAATAATACAAGCAGTGAGTGACATATAATAATAATAATAATAATAATAATAATAGTAATAATAATAATAATGATACAAGCAGTGAGTGACATATAATAATACAAGCAGTGAGTGACATATAATGATACAAGCAGTGAGTGACATATAAATATATAATAATAATACAAGCAGCGCGAGACAAATACTAACAATACACGCAGTGCGTGGCATATAATAACAATCCGCGCAGCGAGTGACATATAATAATAATAATAATAATAATAATAATATTACAAGCAGTGAGTGACATATAATAATACAAGCAGTGAGTGACATGTAATAATACAAGCAGTGAGTGACATATAATAACAATACACGCAGCGCGTGACATATAATAATACAAGCAAGGAGTGACATATAATAATACAAGTTGTGAGTGACATATAATAATAATGATAATAATAATGATAATAATAATAATAATAATAATAATAATAATAATAATAATAATAATAATAATAATAATAATACAAGCAGTGAGTGACATATAATAGCAATAAACGCAGTGAGTGGCACATAATAATACATGCAGGTAGTTGCATATAATAATAATACATGCAGTGAGTGTAATGAATTCAATGTTGGTATACACACACATGAATGAGCTCACAGAGACACACACATGCATGGGCATTATTGGTCAGTCTAAGATCAGTGCTAATAAAATCAAGCACCATCAGTGCCAATAATAAAATATTTATATATGGGCATTATTGTGTTTCCCAAGAACCCCTCCTCACACTCAGACCAACAGCTTTAACACCTTGGCGTAGGTGACTTCGCCAGCATTCACCGCCTGGTGGAATACCAGCAAGAGGACTGCAAGTAGCGACAGCGATGTACATGCTACATGTAGCGGCTTGAATTCCACTCTGCTGAGCGACCTTGGCACAGTTCTTTGCCTGACACATGTGCTTCACTGCATGGGCCAGGTTGTCACTTCCTCTTTCTCTGCAATGGAGGCACGAGCTAACCATATTCTGTCCATCCGGTGTGGCTTTCTCCTCCTCCTGCTCCTCCTCTTTGCGGCTGTATCTACTGGCTGGGACTTATTGCCAGAAACGAGAAGCATTTTCCCGATAGCCGTCATTCTGGTTAGGTCGCGGTGCACAATGGGAAGGGGGGAAGATACGGGGGGTAGAGCTGTTGAGCGGGCCACTCCTTCCGCTGTTGTTGTAATGCTTCGCCTGCCTCACCTTCGCCGTGGGTGGCGTGACGATGGTCTTTTCGGATTGGCCGGGACTCCCACCCTCGCCCTCGTCGGAAACAAGGTCACAGACATGAAGTGCTCGTTTGGCCATGCCTAACAAACAATCGCAAGCTGAATTTATTTGCTGTTGGAATCGACATGTCGAAAAACCACTTCGAACAGAAAGAAGCAGTACTCCGATGTGACTTTACGAAGATAGATTTATGCCCCTGTCGAATCTCGAATCGGGGCGAGTGACCTGTCTACGATGCTGTAGAGTGACCTGTCATTCCTTGTGAACAGGCTGTAAACCCTTCTCATAGACTTCTGCTCATAGACTTTTAACTTGACAGGGGGGTACTAACCGCCCATCGCCCATCCGCATCCGCCCAGACTAGAGGCTCATTACTTCAGCCTCTACATTACTTCGTCGCGACTGCATTCGTCTGACCGCCTATCCGCATCCGCCCCAAGGACGCGCCTCATTCCTTCAGCCTGTACATTACTTCGTCGCGACTGCAGTCGTCTGACCGCCCATCCGCATCCGCTCAGAGGACGCGTCTCATTACTACAGCCTCTACATTGCTTCGTCGCGACTGCAGTCGCAGTCGTCTGGCCGCCCATCCGCATCCGCCCAGAGGACGCGCCTCAGTATTACCACAGCCTCTACCTTACTCACTCAGGTATACCGCTGATAAGGAAAAGATGTCCCTTATTCGGTGCTAGATACTTTCATCTTCTTATATTCTTAGCGGTGGCAGACTGACAGTTGTCAGATCCCTCTAGCTCTAGACGTAGTCTGGATTTTGCATTCCTTAAGCCTCGCCGACGTGCTTTTTTTCTTATCCCATCAATCGGTGGGGTGGGGGGTGGGGGGTGGGGGGTGGGGGGGGGGGGTTGTGGGAGAGGAAGGACAGAGGACAGGGTGTGTGTGAGGGTGTGGGTGGGGTGGGGGGATGGGAAGGAGGATCATCAACAACTGGCAGTCTAAAACGCGGTGGTATCCTTCATGTGGATCGCCGAGTACGACCTTCAGGAACGCTAGGAACGCTTTCGCGTACTTGTACTACTGCTTTTTCGTTTCTCTTTTGCTTGCTCTTCTCTTATCCATTTGCATACAAACTGTTGTACAGCCATCCTGGGCACCTTCGGGGCCGAAAGGCACAATAGTGAGGGGCCGTGTGTGGCCCGAGGCCCCTGTCCCTGTTCGATCCGGTCGGGGGTGGGGGCGAGGGCGAGGGCGAGGGGGGTGGGAGGGGCGGGGCGAGGGTGGGTGGGGGTGGGTGGGTGATGGTGGGGCCGTGGGGGTGGGTGGGTGGGGTGGGTGGGGGGTGGGTGGGTGGGTGGGGGGGGGGGGGGTGCAGTGGATTCGTGAGGAAGAATGCTGGACATTCAGGAGGAGGCAGATGGATGAAGAAGGAGGTAGAAGGCGCCTCAGTTTCTCCCTCTGTGTTCTGCACTTCACGCTTGGCGTGCGCCGCCCTCCATGTTGTACCATGGTACCAGGTCCCCCGAGGGAGTAACAATACAACCTGGAACGCCCTGTATGGACAGAAATGCAATGGGACTGTCATGTGGAGCATTCCACTTGACAGTCCCAGATGACAGTTATACGATAGGTTAACCATGTGAACACCGAAATGTTTCCATGTAAACTTGCACACTTGAGTTCATGCTCTAAGTGATCACCTTGTTGTCCCACACCCATTCATGCCCACCCCCACACCGTCCACACCCACACCCGTGCCCGCACCCGAACCGCACACCCACATCCACACCATCCACACCCACACCCGTGCCCGCACCCGAACCGCACACCCACACCCAACATAACACAACCATTACCTGTCGGTGCAACTTGACTGAAACAAGTCCTAACTCAGCCTAGTCATTGGCGCCTGCCACAACACAACACAACTCAACACAACACAACACAACACAACACAACACAACTCAACACAACTCAACACAACACAACACAACACAACACAACACAACACAACACAACACAACACAACACGACACAACACAACACAACACAACACAACACAACTCAACACAACACAACACAACACGACACAACACAACACAACACAACACAACATAACACAAAACACACACATAACACAGCACATACACAACTCAACACAACACACACACAAGACAACACAACACAAAATCAACCTGTTGCAGGAGCAACTTGACTGAATCATGTCGTAACTGAGCCCAGACATGGATGCCTGCTTCTCCACCCATCCCAACACAACCCAAGCAAATTCAAGCCAACACGACACAAGCCAGGCCAAGTCAAGCCAAGCCAAGCCAAGCCAAGCCAAGCCAACCATTCTTCTTTGCAGGTGCAACTTGACTTAGTCAACCATGGGCGCTTGCTTTTCCACCCATCCCAACACAATCCAAGCCAAGCCAAACCAACACAACCATTCTTCTTTGCAGGTGCAACTTGGCTGAATCAGTCATGGGCGCTTGCTTCTCCACCCATCCCAACTCAATCCAAGCCTAGTCAACACAACCATTCTCATTTGCAGGTGCAACTGGACTGAATCAGTCATGGGCGCTTGCTTCTCCACCCATCCCAACACAACCCAAGCCAGGCCATGCCAACCATTCTTCTTTGCAGGTGCAACTGGACTGAATCAGTCATGGGCGCTTGCTTCTCCACCCGTCCCAACACAACCCAAGCCAGGCCAAGCCAACCATTCTTCTTTGCAGGTTCAACTGGACTGAATCAGTCATGGGCGCTTGCTTCTCCACCCATCCCAACACAATCCAAGGCAAGCCAAGCCAAGCCAACACGACCATTCTTCTTTGCAGGTTCAACTGGACTGAATCAGTCATGGGCGCTTGCTTCTCCACCCATCCCAACACAATCGAAGGCAACCCAAGCCAAGCCAACAAAACCATTCTTCTTTGCAGGTCCAACTCGATTGAATCGATCATGGGCGCTTGCTTCTCCACCCCTAGTACGGAGATCCCATCAGTGGACCCAACTCTTGAGCAGAAGATCTCCAAACTAGAATGTGCAGGATCTAAAACGCTGCTTGATAAATTAGCTGTTGAGGCCTTGTATCCTGCTTCTTCGTGTTCTGCCTCTGCTGGAAAATGCAGCGGGTGTAGCCCAGGTGAGAAGGATAGGGTAACTCCTGAGCAAAGGATCTCCAATTTAGAATATACAGCAGCTCAAAAGCTGCTTGATAGATTAGCTGCAGAGGCCTTATATCCCGCTTCTTTGTGTTCAGCCTCTGCCGGAAAATGCAGCCGTTGTAGCCCAGGTGAGAAGGATAGGGTACTTCTTGAGCAGAGAATCTCCAATGTAGCATAACAATACGAAGCAGATCAACATGCATATGTATGCAGCATACATACATCTATATATATGTAAACATACAGGAATTCCCGCGAGCTGGCACTTGCTGGCTATCGGATTTTTTGTGAAGCCGGGTTTAGGGTTTAGGGAACCTACCGTAGCTTAACTGTACGACCAACTTCCCACCCAACTCCCCACCCAGCGAAATTTCAAAATGTCGACAGAGCAGATGCGCTAAGCATTGTGCGCACACTCATTTTGTGTCGATATCTGTATCTACCTTTTTCCGCATTCGTTCCGAGCGCCTCTCCAGACCAACTATGGAGAGCTCAGACTCATCGTCTATAATATGTTGCTTCTTGATGCCACCATGCAAGCGCACAACCAACCAGATTTAGACAGAAGGGCAGCGAACACAGCCAGCCAGCACGTAAGGCGAGCTCTTCATTAGCCCGAAAGGCGAGCTCGTCAGAACGATGAGGACAGGAGCGATGCAAACCAGTGCCAACGTTTAGACACAGCTGCCGTGCCTTCAAATGAGCGCCAGGCCTTTAACCAGAACAGGCGCGGAGCTTATGCTACCACGCTTACAGAAGCTAATGCTGCAAGGCAGGCTGCACAGGCTGAAGCTCGTGCTGCAAGGCAGGCAGTGCAGGCTGAAGCTCATGCTTCCAGGCACCCACCCACTATCACCCACCACCACCCACCCACCCACCCACCAGATGCAGATAAGTATCGCTGCTACACGCTGTCTGACTACCCTGACCACCCACCACCCTCTCACCCATCACCCACCCACCAGATGCAGATAATTATCGCCTCTCCCCACTGTCTGACGACTCTGAGGCCGGCAGGCATCACTCCATAAGCAGTTCTGCTTTTCTCGGCAAGGAAACAGATGGCCTGACATCCCAAGCTGCCAGCTTTTCTGGATTCAGTAGCCACCTACCCGCCAGCAACTGCCAACCAAATCAAGCCAGGCACCTGAATCACACGAATACGAATGTTAGCACTACAAATGTTAGCAGTACCAAGGCTCCTGCTGGCAGTGCCATGGGTGACACCATCGTGCCAAGGAAGCTTTTGTCTACCCAGCTCCCACCTCTGCTCTCATCTCCCGGTGCACTTGCTTCACCGGGTTCCACAGGTTCATCCCAATCCCGCCCCCACCCCACCCACCTTCAAGTTGCCAGGCAGCTCGGTCCTACCAGCATAGCCAGTGTTCATCAATCTCCCGGTGCACTTGCTTCACCGGGTTCCCCAGGTTCATCCCAATCCCGCCCCCACCCCACCCACCTTCAAGTTGCCAGGCAGCTCGGTCCTACCAGCATAGCCAGTGTTCATCAATCTCCCGGTGCACTTGCTTCATCAGGTCCATCCCAATCCCCCTGTGTGGGGGAGGGTGAGGATAGTTTCAGCCTGGATCCGAATACAGGGAATGCAGTATCCCAATCCCCCCGTGTGGGGGAGGGTGAGGATAGTTTCAGCCTGGATCCGAATACAGGGAATGCAGTATCCCGATCCCCCCCTGTGGGGGAGGGTGAGGATAGTTTCAGCCTGGATCCGAATACAGGAAATGCAGTATCCCAATCCCTCTGCGTGGGGGATGATGGGGGGAGTTTCTTCTTGGATCCAAATAAAGGGAATGCAGCATCCCAATCCCTCTGCGTGGGGGAGGATGGGGGGAGTTTCTTCCTGGATCCGAAAAAGGGAATGGAGAATCCCAATCTCCCCGTGTGGGGATGGGTGTGGGGAGTTTCTTCCTGGATCTGAATACAGGAAATGCAGAAGAAGGAAGGAGCACCCCCATCCCTCTTGTCAATCCAGCAGTCGGAGTTTCAAAGACACATTCCCAAGTCCTCGCTATGTTCCAGTGAGTGTGTTGGTGGTTTGGTGTTGGTGTTTGTTGGTTTGGTGGTGGTGGTGGTGGTGGTGGTTGGTTTGGTGGTGGTTGGCTCATTCACAATTGCCCAGTGAGTGCGCTGGTAGTTTGGTGGTTGTTTTGATGGTGTTGGTTGGTTTGGTGGTGGTGTTTGGTTTGGTGGTGGTGGTGGTTTGGTGGTGGTGGTTGGTTTGGTGCTGGTGCTGCACTGGTTGGTTGTCTAAGACATATGCTCAAGTCCTGAAAATGTTCCAGTGAGTGTGCTGGTGGTTTGGTGGTGGTGGGTCAGTGGGTAAATAAGACTCTCAAGCCTTCTATCAACATGAGGGTGACATGAAATGTTACAGTGAGTGTGCTGGTGGTTTGGTGGTGGTGGGTCAGTGGGTAAATAAGACTCTCAAGCCTTCTATCAACATGAGGGTGACATGAAATGTTACAGTGAGTGTGCTGGTGGTTTGGTGGTGGTGGGTCAGTGGGTAAATAAGACTCTCAAGCCTTCTATCAACATGAGGGTGACATGAAAGTCATGTTACAGTAGTGTGCTGGTGGTTTGGTGTGGTGGGTCAGTGGGTAAATAGACTCTCAAGCCTTCTATCAACATGAGGGTGACATGAAATGTTACAGTGAGTGTGCTGGTGGTTTGGTGGTGGTGGGTCAGTGGGTAAATAAGACTCTCAAGCCTTCTATCAACATGAGGGTGACATGAAATGTTACAGTGATGTGCTGGTGGTTTGGTGGTGGTGGGTCAGTGGTAAATAAGACTCTCAAGCCTACTATCAACATAGAGGTGGACATGAAATTTACAGTGTGTGCTGGTGGTTTGGTGTGGTGGTCAGTGGGTAAATAAGACTCTCAGAGCCTTCTATCAACTTAGGGTGACATGAAATGTTACAGTGAGTGTGCTGGTGGTTTGGTGGTGGTGGGTCAGTGGGTAAATAAGACTCTCAAGCCTTCTATCAACATGGGGGTGACATGAAATGTTACAGTGAGTGTGCTGGTGGTTAGGTGGTGGTGGGTCAGTGGGTATCTGCCACTCTCAAGCCTCCTATCAACATGAGGGTGACATGAAATGTTACAGTGAGTGTGCTGGTGGTTTAGTGGAGGTGGGTCAGTGGGTAAATAAGACTCTCAAGCCTTCAATCAACATGAGGGTGACATGAAATGTTACAGTGAGTGTGCTGGTGGTTTGGTGGTGGTGGGTCAGTGAGTAAATAAGACTCTCAAGCCTTCATCAACATAGGGTGACATGAAATGTACAGTGAGTGTGCTGGTGGTTTGGTGGTGGTGGGTCAGTGAGTAAATAAGACTCTCAAGCCTTCTATCAACATGAGGGTGACATGAAATGTTACAGTGAGTGTGCTGGTGGTTTGGTGGTGGTGGGTCAGTGGGTAAATAAGACTCTCAAGCCTTCTATCAACATGAGGGTGACATGAAATATTACAGTGAGTGGCTGGTGTTTGGTGGTGGTGGGTCAGTGGGTAAATAAGGATCTCAAGCCTTCTATCAACATGAGGGTGACATGAAATGTTACAGTGAGTGTGCTGGTGGTTTGGTGGTGGTGGGTCAGTGGGTAAATAAGACTCTCAAGCCTTCTATCAACATGAGGGGACATGAAATGTTACAGTGATGTGCTGTGTTGTTTGGTGGTGGTGGGTCAGTGGGTAAATAAGACTCTCAAGCCTTCTATCAACATGAGGGTGACATGAAATATTCATGAGTGTGCTGGTGGTTTGGTGGTGGTGGGTCAGTGGGTAAATAAGACTCTCAAGCCTTCATATCAACATGAGGTGACATGAAATGTTACATGAGTGTGCTGGTGGTTTGGTT
>JACBWV010000538.1:0-23681 GCA_013435795.1 Chlamydomonas sp. ICE-L | reverse complement strand
ATGCTTGTCGCGACCTGGGTACCAACTGTGCTCCCCTTGCACACCGCCTCCAACAACGGTAAATAAAAAAAAAAACCCACACACCACACACAACACAGCACAGTAAAAACACAACACCACACACCAACACAACACACACACCACACACACAACACAACACCACACCGCACCAACACAACACAACACAACACAACACAACACAACACAAACACAACCACAACACAACACAACACAACACAACAAACACACACACACAACACACACAACACAACACAACACAACACACCCAACAACAAAACACACCCACACAACACACACACACACACAACACAACACAACCAACACAACACAACACAACACAAACAACACAACACAACACAACACAGCACAACACAGCACAACACACAACAACACACAAAAACACTACACAGCACACCACAACACATCTTAACACACCACAACACAGAACACCACAGAACACTACAGCACATCACACCACAACATGACACCCCACATCACACCACAACACACTACAGCACGGCACACCACAACCACACTACAGCACGACACACCACAACACAACACATACTCTCCACAAATACCACCACCACATATACACACACCACCACATACACACCACCCCCCCACACACACACATTTACACACACACACACCACCACCACCACCACGCACATGCACACAAATATACACACACGCACACACCACCAACACACACAAATACACACACAATAACATGCACACACACAAATATACACACACCACCACCACCACCACAACACAATCAAAAATATACACGCATCCACACCAGTACACCACCACACACACAGGTGGACAAACACGAGGCTGACAACGTGCACCTCCGTCTAGGTATACATTTACACACCACCACTACACCCCCAACACACAAACACCAACACTCACACAGGTGGACAGAGATGACGACGACAGCATGCATCTTCGAATACATATACAAATACACACCACCACCACACCCCCAATACACTCACACCACCAACACACACCACCACTGTCCACCAGTGTGTGTGATGGTGTGTGCGTGTTGGTGGTGGTGGTGGTGTATATACACACACCACCACCATACATATACACACCACACCCCCATATACACAACACACTCTTATATACACACAACACCACCATACATATACTCACCACACCCCCATATACACATCACACTCTTATATACACACAACACCACCTACATACATATACACACCACACTCTTATATACACACAACACCACCATACATATACTCACCACTACCACACCCTTCATACACATTAATGCACATTGGGCTTGATGATGATACCATCAATCGCATCTTGAAATCAGTGCTGATCTCCAAACCCCCAACTCACACACACACAGGAGGGCAGGCACGACAAGCACACCGTGCAACTTAAGCTTGATGTTGATGCCATCTATCGCACATTGGCTGAAGGTGGTGATTGTGGTGGTGGTTGTGATGTTGATGCCATCTATCGCACATTGGCTGAAGGTGGTGATTGTGGTGGTGGTTGTGATGTTGATGCCATCTATCGCACATTGGCTGAAGCTTCTACCAAACAGCAATTCGATGACGGCCCAGAAGATGCCGTATGCTGGGCATCAGCAGTCCCTCCTCCTTTCACAGTGAGTATGCAAGTACCCGACCAGCCGGATGGCCAACCCCGTCAAAAAAAAAAAAGCCCTGATAGAGGGATGCCTTCTTGGCAGTTCTGCATTAGGGTCCTGCCAGGTCCAAAGGTTTGGCAAGCAGGGGCGGAGTTACAGCGGTCATAGCCATAGCTGGCCTGCGGTGATCGCATTTGGGGTGTGGGGTCATAGCCCCCGCCCCTGCCTTCGCCCCTGCCTCCCAAGTGGAAGGGGGCACCGATTGCCATTGCCATTCGGAGTTGGGATCATCCGTGATGCTCCGCCCGCCCCTCTGCCACCAGCGCCACTGGGGCCACTCCCACCATTGCTACCGTGTAAGGACAATGGATTGTAGGCGGGGGGGCTCGCCCCCCTGCCACCAGCACTACTGGGGCCACTCCCACCATTGCTACCATGTAAGAACAGTGGATTGTAGGCGGGGGTGGGCCCTGGATCCTGATGCTGCTGCTGGTTCACATTGCGGATGAGTTGCTTAGGGCAGAGCTCTTGCTGGATGTACCCCCCCACCTTCTGTTCGAGAAGCTGATGCTGTGGCTTGGGCTGGTTCTGGAAGTGAGGTGGGTTACCGGAGGGGTCGGGGAAGTTGCTCTCGTTACCACAGCTGGTGTTCGACTCTTCTGAAAAGGCTTTGGAGTAATTCACATGGGAGATATCAAAATTGAAGCGTCCGTCGGAGGTGTTGCTTGCGGGGGAGGCGGTGACTCCGGCCAGGAGCTCGAGGTGGTCGGGGGAGATGGGGACGTCCATCGTGGCGCCTCCGTACGGCGCCGGTGGGTGGGAGGGGTATGCGTCGATCATCCTCGCCCGGGGTGCGCGAGGGGTATGGGGACTTCGTAGGGGCTTCGTGGCTGAAGGCTGCTGGGCGGCCTAGGCCGAGTTGAAGAAGAGGGGGAAGGAGGGAAGCGTTTTCGTATATGTTTCGTGGCTGAAGGCTGGTGGGTGAGGTGGGGTGGGGTCGTGGGGACGGTTGAGTGGCGAAGTTAACCGCCAATACTTCAACCGGAACGCAATAAGGCCTAAGAGCAGGCTGAAGGCAGAGGGTCTCAAAACACAAGCTGGAGTCGGGACAGACGACACAGAATAGGGCAGTGTAGCGACTAGGTTGCGGACTGAGGTCTTGGGTGGGAGAGCTGGACGTGGAGGTGGAGGTGGAGCCTCAAGATGCGATATGGAAAATAAGTCAGATGCCTCGGAGCGGTGCCTCAAATCCGTCTCCCGCCAGATTTAATGTGAGAATGCTGATCAGTGCCATATCAATGGAATTTCGAATCGTATATCAGGCCGGGAGAATAACTAATCCAGCTACCCCCCCTCGAAAATGTGTTCAAGCTGGAGAAATATGCGCAAGAACTCGGAGAAATGCGAAGTAGGGGGATACTAATTGTCGACTTGCGAGCAGCGCTAGTCAGCAGGGGGCCTGGGCAGATGTAAGCTACAGAATATGGAGAGCAGTTGCAAAATTCAGTGATCAAAAGTCAATCTGGCAGTTGAGTTCGAAACCAAGGAAACGGGTTCGTGCGCGAATGACTGATTCAACTGATTCAACTGTCTTATTAATAAGGAAACTGGACATTTGTAACCCACCGAGGATGGAGAGCAGTAGCAGCAAAAACAAACGGTGATCAAAATCCGAGCAAATGCTTCTGCGTTGCTGTTGCGAAACGGAAGAAACGACATCTCTTGCCTCACGACGGATGCAACCGATTCAACTGCCTTATTAATAGCAGCAGGAAGCGGAAATTTGTAACCCACCGAGCAGTATCAGCAAATGGTGATCGAAATTCAGGAATTCTGGATTTCGAGTAAATGCTTCTGCGCTGTCTGTGCGAAACGTAAGAAACGACTTCACTCGCCACACGACAGGTGTAACCGACTCAGCTGCTTTATTAATAGCAGCAGGAAGCGGAAATGTGTTACCCGACTGAGTCTCGGTCTGGGTCTCTGTATCGGTCTGGGTCTCGGTCTGGGTCTGGGTCTGGGTCTCGGTCTGGGTCTGGGTCTCGGTCTCGGTCTGGGTCTCGGCCTCGGTCTTGGTCTTGGTCTCGGTCTGGGTCTCGGTCCGGGTCTCGGTCTGGGTCTCGGTCTGGGACTCGGTTTGGGTCTCGGTCTGGGTCTGGGTCTCGGTCTCGGTCTGGGTCTCGGCCTCGGTCTTGGTCTCGGTCTGGGTCTCGGTCTGGCTCTCGGTCTGGCTCTCGGTCTGGCTCTCGGTCTAGGTCTAGGTCTTCTGCGTCTCGAACCTTCCATGCGGCATCCGCAGGTGGCACGAGCCGGCTGGCGTCGCCGGAGGGCGCCCACGGGCGCCGAACCTTAGGTTAAATCGGGTTAAATTGCTCCTCCTTCTCCTCCTCCTCCTCCTCCTGTGTGACCGGTGTAACCGTGGGGTATCTGCTTTGTTGAGGGAGGTAATTAGTTGAGGGTGGTTATAAGCAGTGTTCACCTGAACCCCAAACAATCGTTTTATCAACGGGGCCCTGAGTTCGTGCAACAGTGATCATTTAATTTTACAATGTAATCAAATCATCTATTCATCTATTCATCTAATGATAATTTGCGGTGACTATAGCTAGCTCCGGCTTATGCTGTTGTGTCCTAAACATCACGTCCTGTGAGTAACTGTATTACATGGATGTAACCATTTCAGTTTCAATTTCTAATGATAATCATATAAACGGTACTATGGCATGCTGCAAACCTGCGGTGGAGACGCCAAACCCTTAGGTATTGCGGCACCTACCAGTGTAACCGATTTAAACAGTGGAGTATCTGCAACATTGAGGGCGCTAACCAAGGTTGTTCAGGACGCTGCATCCTCTGTCACGGACGCAACGACGAAGAGTCCGTTGCAGGAGGCAACGTGAGGGGGGTCTGTTGACCAGAAGGAAAAGTCCGTAGCGTCGCAGGACGCAGGCTATACAATTGGTTTCGTCTCAGACAGCGTGGCTGGGGTTCTCAATTTGGTCAATGGAAGTACCCTGGTTTTCATGAAGAACCCTGAAGGTAACAATCAGGGTACTACATTTTGTCGAATTGGTCAGCGCTTAATGTAAATTGGTAAGCCGATAGCTTTACAAGTGGGACGTCTACTCTTGTAGCCGTCTGCGTGTATAGCAGGGTGTAGGTTAGGTTCTACACACCGGCCTTGCCTGGGGGCAACCCGGCTCCTGGACCTGGCAGGAAGCCGTCCTAGCCGGTTGGGCGGTCCAGGCAGTTGGGTATGATACGGCTGTATATCGTATCATAACACTTAAAGCGCACAAACGTCAAATTGGTCGGCGATTTCAAGTGCAAAAACTGCGCGCTGCGCCCACAGGGGGTTTAAAAACCTGCGCGAAACGCGCAGTGGGGCTTAAAAAGCGAGCGCGAAATCGCGCTTCCGCGTGCGCTTTGTAGCACCATGGTAACAATCCATTCCAATTTACACAGTTGATGTTTGGCGCCATAAACAAACATTCATCAGAATTATGCCCAGGCCGGAGGTGGAAAAAAGCCATAAATGTCCCAGGTGGTGATCGTGTTATGTTGAAGACGGCAGCGTACCACTCAGGCGTATGAATCAGGCCGGACCTAAGTGCGCCTACTATATTGTAGGAGTGGCAACGTCATTCAAACATAATCCTCCGTGTTGCTGGTTTGTGTAGGGAGACCCACCTCCTGGGGCGAAATTCCTTTCACAACAAAAAATAAAAAAACATCAGTTGGCTTGTTAAAGAAATCTTTTTTGTTAGAATCGGGAAATGAGGTCCAACCAGGTGGCAGTACCGTACCTATTAATGCCCCCCCATACAGGTCCGATATTTGCACGTAAACGACGGCAGATGAATGTTTTAAACTCATGTACGGCTAAAAAAATGGAGGTGCTACTAGCAGCTGTTTTTACCCAAGCAATCAACCCCATAAGGCTCTAATGTGGCATCCCCAAAGCAATCCCATAATCGTCATAGCAATTAATAATAATTATACAGTATAATAAATATACAATATTATAATTATTAAGTCAAATAACAATGTAAGCCAAGGCTGGCGGAGAATTATGCGGCTGCATTTGTATCCCCCCCCCCCCCCCCCCCCCCCCCCTCCCCCCCCATCACACACCACCCACGGCAACATTTGCAATATCAGCATCTGGGGTTGCCAACTCCACTGACAGGAGACTCCCCGCACAGGCGTGGTGTGCTTTTAACCATTACAAATCATACACATTTTATAGTATACTAACGCATTCAGCCAAGGCTGGCGGTGACCTCAGCGGCAGCATTTGCGATCACAGCATCTGGGTTTGCCAACTCCACTGGCGGGAGGCTCCCCGCTGTGCCAGGCGGCGGTGTGTGTATTTCGCTGTAGGTGCCAGTGCGTACCATGCCCTCCTCCCATACTCCGTCAAAGCGTTTGCCCTGCAGGGTTAGAGTGTAGGGTTTAGGGTATAGGGTTTAGGGTAAAGGGTTTAGGTTTTCAACAGAATTTCTGCCAGGCGGTGGTGGGGTTTAGGGTATAGGGTTTAGGTTTTCATCAGAATTTCTGCCAGGCAGTGGTGTGTATATTCACTGGTTTGTGTATTTTGCCGTAGGTGCCAGAGCGTACCGTGCCCTCCTCCCATACTCTGTCAAAGCGTTTGCCCTGCAGGGTTAGAGTGTAGAGTTTAGGGTATAGGGTTCAGGGTATAGGGTTTATGTTTTCATCAGAATTTCTGTCAGGCGGTGGTGTGTGTCTTTGCTAGAGTGCATATCTCGCTGTAGGTGCCGGTGCGTACCGTGCCATCATCCCATACTCTGATGAAGCCTTTGCCCCGAGGGGTTAGAGTTTAGGGTTTAGGGTTTCATACAAAATTTACTCGCCTCATCAGGAGGTGTCAAGGCCTTCAAAAAATTCATTCTCCCGAATGGGGCTGTTATCGTATGTATAATTGCGATATTATGAGACTTTTTTCAGGTCATTCTGAGCACCTCATTTTAGGGGGGGGGGGGGGGGGGGGGGGGGGGGGGGGGCAAGCCCTCCTCAGGTTTTTTCTAACATTTTACCCAGACCTCAAAATGACATTCTGAGAACACCCTTGAGTAGGCCTTGGGTAGGGAAGTCCATTGGCACCCACTTTGAACCTTATACAATAAGTATCTACCCCTTGGGTGGGTGGGTGAATGGGTTCAACCTTCCTCAGTTGTTTTCTAACTTTTTATTCAGACCTCCAAATGACATTCTGAGACCACCAATGAGTAGGCCTTGGTTAGGGCAGTCCATTGGCACCACTTTAGACCTTATGCAATAAGTATCTACCCCTTGGGTGGGTGGGTGGGTTGTTGGGTGAATGGGGTTGAAAAACTGAATTTTGACTATCAGACAATCCCTGTGTGGGAATTCCGAGGATGCCATTATGTGCGCCATACTGTAAACCCCCACAATCCATATCTAAGTTGAAAAAAGGGGGTATTTCGATTTAAAGGGGGGGGGGGGGGGGGGGGGGGGGGGGCAGCCCCCCTCAGGTTTTTTAGGGATGGGTATCCCCCCTTTTTGTTTTTTATAATCCCGGCCTCATACATATAATATAAAAGAAAAACACATACCGTTTCACCTCAAAATATAATATAATTTAGTATAACAACATATTTAGTTTCGCCTTACATTATATATACAGCCTTATAAATATGCTATAAAGGAATATGAATAATTCAAAAACATATTTAGTTTCGCCTTACATTATATATACATCATTATATACATGCATCAAGGGGGGGGGCAACTTCTAACCAATATGACACCATCACCCAACTTTGTAGATATCATTAAGAGGATGAAGAATCCGGTTTTATCTCTTAATCTGGCCCAGTAGAAAAAAGTGCTGGTCCTCCAAAGTTTGGGGCCGCGGGAGGGGGGGGGGGGGGGGGGGGGGGGGTCGAGGGAATTTTTTTTTTTTTTAAATAATGTACTTTCCAAGAACTTTTTTTCTAGCCCTAAGAATGACACGGGAGTGGAAGTAGGGTGTTCCTCCAAGTGTTCCTCTACTTAATACCAGTCCATTTATGCTATTTGGGTAGAGATCCACCACATATTATGCCTAGGGCAGAGGAGGGGGGGGGGGGGGGTCATGGTCTCCCTCTCTCTCTCTCTCTCTCTCTCTCCTCTCTCTCTCTCTCTCTCTCTCTCTCTCTCTCCCCACACACACAACGCCCTAACGTACACGTGTACAACGACAGGCAGAGCGAGACCTCATGGTAGTTTCCTGCTTCTTCTTTTTTGACTGACTTTATTTTGACTGACTTTGTTTTTGACTGACTGACTGACCCCCAAGCCCCACCCAAACAATGTAATATTGATGATGATGATTATCTATGTTTCAATGATCTCTATACCAACCTCAATGGATAGGCCTTTAACACCCCTGTAAAATGAGCCTAATTAGACACCATGACACTAAGTGGTGGCTAAGATAGTGGCTGTACAGTGGGTTCCGGAGCCGGGGGGGAGGGGGGGTACTGAAGGAGGGGCCTCAGCACCCTTTTTGAGATTGGTGTATTTCATTTTGTTTTCGCCCCCCCCCCCCTCCCCCCCACCCCACCCCCCGAAATACCATAATTGTCTTTCGCATGGAATGGTAGGCAGAACGTGAGTGGGCGTAAACTAACTATCACCCTTATTTTTTAATTCTGCCGCCTGGCGACAAGTAGATGGGTATAAACTGTTTTCAGCTATTTCAGCTATCAACCCCCCATGTAGCTGAACAATGTAGCTTAACACTGTAGCTAACCTGTGAACAGCATTGTTTCTTTGATTCGGCCGCCCGGAAATGAGGTGATGGGTACCAAGCTCCCAACTGTTTTCAGCTTTTTCAGCTACCAACCCCACATGTAGCTGAACACTGTAGCTAACCTGTGAACAGCATTGTTTCTTTGATTCGGCCGCCCCGGAAATGAGGTGATGGGTACCAAGCTCCCAACTGTTTTCAGCTATTTCTGTTACCAACCCCACATGTAGCTGAGCACTTGAAGCTTAACACTGTAGCTAACCTGTGGACACACTTTTCTTTTGAATTGGCCGCCCGGAAATGAGGTGATGGGTACCAAGCTCCCAACTGTTTTCAGCTATTTCAGTTACCAACCCCACATGTAGACAAACACTGTAGCTAACCTGTGAACAGCATCGTCTCTTTATTTGACAGCCTGGCGACAAGCAGATGGGCATCAAGCTACTAACTGTTTCCAGCTATTTCAGTTACCAACCCCACATGTAGCTGACCACTGTAGCTTAACACTGTAGCTAACCTGTGAACAGCATCTTTTCTTGTATTCGGCTGCCCGGAAATGAGGTGATGGGCTACCGACTCCACATGTAGCTGAACATTGTAGCTTAACAATGTAGCAAACCTGTGGACAGCATCGTTTTATATTCGGCCTCCTGACGAAGAAATAAAGGGTAACAAGCTTCCAACTGTTTTCAGCTATTTCAGATACAAACCCCACAGGTAGCTGAACACTGTAGCTAACCTGTGGACAGCATCGTTTTTCATTCGGCCGCCTGGCCAAGAAGATAAGGGTACCAAGCTATTTCAGGGTACCAAGCTATTTCAGGGTACCAAGCTATTTCAGGGTACCAAGCTATTTCAGGGTATCAAGCTATTTCAGGGTACCAAGCTATTTCAGGCTATTTCAGGGTACCAAGCTATTTCAGGCTATTTCAGGCTATTTCAGGGTACCAAGCTATTTCAGCTACAAACCCCACATGTAGCTGAACACTGTAGCTGACCTGTGGACAGCGTAGTTTTTTTATTCAGCCGCGTACACCCTTTCACCCACCCCACACCCTCACCTTAGTAATTTACAA
This sequence comes from Chlamydomonas sp. ICE-L, assembly GCA_013435795.1. Classification (NCBI taxonomy): domain Eukaryota; kingdom Viridiplantae; phylum Chlorophyta; class Chlorophyceae; order Chlamydomonadales; family Chlamydomonadaceae; genus Chlamydomonas; species Chlamydomonas sp. ICE-L. The sequence goes on along the minus strand of JACBWV010000538.1, from coordinate 14,173 downwards.
GTATGAGCCAGTGCCATTATTTTGATCACGAGCCCAGCAGCCCTCATACATGTCTCCACCCCACCCCCACCCCCACCCCCACCTACCACCTACCACCACCGTACACCATGCTACCTTTGAATCCCCCACCCACCACCGACCCCCACCTCCACCCACCACCGACCCCCACCTCCACCCACCACCGACCCCCACCTCCATCAACCACCTTACCCCCACCTCCACCCACCACCGACCCCACACTCCAGCCACCAACGACCCCCACCATCAAAACCACCACCGAACCACCTCCCACCCACCACCAAACCCCACATCACCCACCCACCGGACCCCACATCAATCCACCACGACCCCCACCTCCAACCACACAACCGACCCCCACCCCCCCACCACGACCACAACCTCCACCCAACACCTGACCCCCACCTCCACCCACAACGACCCCCCACCTCCACCACACCGACCCCCACCTCAACCCCACCACCGACCCCACACCCCACCCAAAACCGACCCAACCTCCACCCACCACGACCCCCACCTCCACCCACCACAGACCCCCACCTCAACCCACCAACGCCACCAACTCCACCCACCAACGGACCGTCCACTCCACCCACCAACGACCCCCACACCTCCACCCAAAAACGAACCACACACCTCCATCCACCTCCGACCCCCACCTCCACCCAACCACCGACCCCACATGCACCCACCACCGAACCCCCACCTCCACCACCACCGTACCCCCACCGCCATCCACCAACCGACCCCCACCCCCACCCAACACAGACCCCCACCGCCACCAACAACCGACCCCCACCTCCACCCACCACCGCCCCACCTCCATCCACCACCGACCCCACCTCCACCCCCCACCACCGACCACCAACCTCCACCCACACCGACAACACCTCCGACCCACCACCGACCCCCCTTTTACCACCCCCAACAGACCCTCTCCACCTCATCACCACCGGACCCCCACCATCCACCCACCATCGACCCCACATTACCAAACCACCACGACCCACCACCTCACCCACACCGACCCCCACCTCCAACACAACCTCCGACCCAACTCAACACACCACAAAGAACCCACCTCAACCCACCACGACCACAACTCCAAACACCACCAACACCAACCTCATCCACCACCGACCCCCACCCACACACCACCGACCCCCACCTCCCACCCACCACCACCAACACCTCCACCCACCACCGACCCCCAACCTCCATACACCACAGACCACCACTACACCACACCGACCCCCACACTCCACCACCACCGACCCCACCAACCCACCCACCGACCACCCAACCCTCACACCCACCACGACCCACACCTCCACCACCCCGACCCCACCTCCACCACCACCGACCCCAACCTCCACCCACCACGACCCCCACCTCCACCCAGCCAACGACCACACCTCAACCCAGCACCGACCCCCACCTCCACCCAGCTCACCGACCCCACCCACAGAACCCCACTCCACCCACCACGAACCCCCACGCCACCCACCACCGAACCCAACCTCCAATCCACCATGTACCCCACCTCCCCCCACCACCGACCCCCACCTCCAACCCACCACCGACCCACCGCCACAAACCACCGAACCCCCACCTTCCATCCACCACGACCCCAACCTCCACCCACCACCGACCCCCACTCCACCCACCACCGACCCCCAACCTCCACACACCACCGACCCCCCACTCCATTCACCACCGACCCCCACCTCCATCCACCACCGACCCCCACCTCCACCCACCACCGACCCCCAAATCCACCCACCACGACCCCCACCTCCACCCAACCACCGCCAACCTCCACCCACCACCGACCCCCACCTCCACCCACCGGAAAACCCACCACACCCTAACCTTAGTAACGTAGAATATGAGCCAGTACCGCTTTTGATCACAGCCAGCGCCTTCATAAAGTTCTCCACCCCAACCCCCACCACACCAACACCTACACCACACAGTACACCCTGCTTCCCTTGAATCCCCCCACCCACCACAACCCCCACCTCCACCCACCGAAACCACCCACACCCTCACCTTAGTAACGTAGAAGTATGAGCCAGTACCATGCTTTTGATCACGAGCCCAACAGCCTTCATAAACGTCTCCACCCCAACCACCACCACCACCTACCACCACCGTACACCATGCTCCTTTTTGAATCACCACACCCAACACCAACCCCCACCTCCACCCACCGAAACACCCACACCCTCACCTTAGTAATGTAGAAGTATGAGCCAGTACCCATGCTTTTGATCACGAGCCCAGCAGCCTTCATAAACGTCTCCACCCCAACCACCACCACCTACCACCACCGTACACCATGCTTCCTTTGAATCCCCCACCCACCACCTCCACCCACCGAAACCACCCACACCCTCACCATAGTAATGTAGAAGTATGAGCCAGTACCATGCTTTTGATCACGAGCCCAGCAGCCTTCATACATGTCTCCACCCCACCCCCACCCCCCACCACAACCTACCACCACCGTACACCATGCTTCCTTTGAATCCCCCACCCACCACCGACACCCACCGAAACCACCCACACCCACACCTTAGTAATGTAGAAGTACGAACCAGTACCATGCTTTTGATCACGAGCCCAGCAGCCCTCATACACGTCTCCACTTCCATACATCATAGTTCCTTTGCCATGCCTGCAGGAAAAATATTTGAATTGGCGATTTAATTTAATATGATTTAAATTAAATTTTAGAGGTTGGGTGGGTGGGTGGATATTTATGAAAGGGTGCGTGGATGGCTCGTACACATCTCCACTACCATGCATCATAGTTCCTTTGCCATGCCAGCATTAAAAAAAAATGGATTGGCGATTTAATTTAATTTAATTTAAATTCGACTTAATTTGAGTGAGTGGGTGAGTGGATGGATGTGGAAGGGAGAGGCTTGATGGCTCGTACACATCTCCCCTACCATACATCAAAGTTACTTTGCCATGCCAGCAGGAAAAAAAATTGAATTGGCAATTTAATGTAATATGATTTTTTTGGTATTTGAATTGGCGATTTGCCATGCCTCCAGGAAAGATATTTGAATTGGCGATTTAATTTAATATGATTTAAATTATAATTTAGTGGTTGAGTGGGTGGGTGAGTGGATGGATGTGTAAGGGAGTGGCTTAAAGGCTCATACACATCTCTACTACCAAACATCATAGTTCCTTTGCCATGCCTGCATTAACAAATGTTTTAATTGGCGATTTCATTTAATATGATTTATATTACGTATTAATTGAGTGGGTGGGTGGGTAGGTGGATAGATGTGTAAGGGAGCGGCTTGATGGCTCATACACATCTCCACTACCATACATCATAGTTCCTGTGCCACGCCTGAAGGAGGAGGAATTTCATTGGGCGTTTTTTTTTTTAGGAGCACGCCTTCTCCTGCAAACATCTAAACCTACACCTACACACAACCATTGTTTTGGCGGAGCCCCCCCTTCTGGGGGGCGGAAATCCCCAGTGTTACCCATTTGTCCGTTCGTCCATTCATCCATCGATCCATCCATCTGACTGCGATGAAGCCCGACACGTCAGCCAATGGTCTCGTAACTAACTCGCTTCCCTTGCCACCTGTAGCTCCGTCGCGATCACTCTCCGCCAATTTTTAGCGTCGCAGGTGACCCTGCATCGAACTTGTTGTACCAAACTTAATTCATATCCACCTCAAATCCCCCCTCATACACATCAGCACTGAACTGGTCACTGGCATGGCGTCCATACAAAACTTACCTGCACCTGCAGCTACACCTACACATAACCTCAACCTGTATTCAAGTACCGGCCCCCTGGGCGGTACCGGCACCTACTCACTCATAACTTACACCTACACACAAACCACACCTGCACCAAACTCACTTCATATCGTCTTCAAAGCCCCCCTCATACACATCAGCACTGAACTGGTCACTGGCCTGGCGTCCATACAAAAATTACCTGCACCTGCAGCTACACCTACACATAACCTAAACCTGTGCCTGCACCTACTCATAACTTACACCTACACACAAACCACACCTGCACCAAACTTACTTCATATCGTCTTCAAAGCTCCCCTCATACACATCGGCACTGAACTGGTCACTAGCACGGCATCCATAAACTACAAATCTAAACCTGCACCTACACATAAAATTGCACGTACACGTAACCTGCACCTGCACTTAAAACTACACACAAACCACACCTGCACCAAACTCACTTCATATCGTCTTCAAAGCCCCCCTCGTACACATCAGCACCAAACTGGTCACTGGCCCTGCCTCCATAAATCAGACTTACTTCATATCGTCTTCAAAGCCCCCCTCATACACATCGGCACCGAACTGGTCACTGGCATGGCATCCATAAACTACAAATCTAAACCTGCACCAAACTCACTTCATATCGTCTTCAAAGCCCCCCTCGTACACATTGGCACCGAACTGGTCACTGGCATGGCATCCATAAACTACAAATCTAAACCTGCACCTGCACTTAAAACTACACACAACCTAAACCTGCACCAAACTCACTTCATATCGTCTTCAAAGCCCCCCTCGTACACATCGGCACCGAACTGGTCACTGGCACGGCCTCCATAAACTGCTCGGCCCTTGCCATGCTTCTTGCCGTCCAACCAGTCACCCTCGTATGAATCATTATTTTCCTCAAAGAACGTTCCATGGCCCTACAGGACGGGGAAAGTGTGTGGTGTGTGTGTGTGTGTGGGGTGGGGGGGGGGGGGGGGGGGGTATGAGGGGGGAGTGAAAGGGGGGGGAGGGGGGGGGGGGGAGGGGGATATGAAGGGAGGGTATAAGTATGCTGGGAAGGGGCGTGGCTGGGAGGAACTTTGCCATGCTTCTTGCCGTCCAACCAGTGACCCTCGTATGAATCATAATTTCCTCAAAGAACGTTCCATGGCCCAACAGGACGGAGAAGGGGGAGGGGGGGGGGGGGGGGGGGGGGGGGTATGAGGGGGGGAGGGCAGCTGAGGTTCGCTGGAAAAGCGGGAGTGGAGGGAGGCTTGCCCTGCTTCTGGCCATGCCGACGTGAACAATTGTATGAATCGTTATTTCCTCATAGAATGTTTCCATGGCCTTGCAGGACGGGGAGAGTGTGTGGTGGTGGTGTGGTGGTGGGGTGGCGGCTGGGGGTGGTGGTTTGGGGGGGCAGGGGGAGGGCGGACGGGGGCGGGGGGGGGGGGGGGGGGGGGGGGACGGGGGGGGGGGGGGGGGAGTACTTCTTGCCGTTTCAACTGTCAACCTTGTATGAATCGTTATTTTCCTCATAGAATGTTCATGGCCTGGCAGGAGGGGAAGAGTGTTTGTGGTGGTGGTGGGGTGGGGTGGTGGCGGTGGTGGTTTGGGAGGCAGGGGGGGCGGTGGGCGGGGGGGGGGGGGGGGGAGGGGGGGGGGGTGAGGGGGGGGGGAGGGGGGGGGGGGCGTAACTTTTGCGTCAAAACCTGTCAACCTTGTAGGATCGTTATTTTCCTCCATAGATAGAATGTTCCTGCCTTGCAGGACGGGGAGGAGAGTGTGTTGGTGGTGGTGGTGGTGGTGGTGTGGTGCGTGGGTGGTGGGGGGGGGGGGGGGGCGGGGGGGGGGGGCCAGGGGGGCGGGGGGGGGTTGGTATTCTTGCGTCAACCGTCACCTTGATGAATCGTTATTGTCCTCATAAGAATGTTACATGGCTTGCAGGACAAGGGGAGAGTGTCGGTGGTGTGGTGGTGGTGCGTGGTGGTGGTGGTGGCGGTGGTGGTTTGGGGCGGGCGCGGGAGCGGGGGGGGGGGGGGGGGGGGGCGGGGGGGGGGGGTTACGGGGGGAAGTCTTGCCGTCTAACCTGGCAACCCTTGTAGGAAGCGTGATTGTTCCTCATAGAATGTTCAAGGATTGAAGGAAAGGGAGAGTGCTGTGGTGGTGGGGGTGGTTGGGTGACGTTTTGATGTGGTGAGTGTGGGGTGTGTGTGTTGTGTGTGTCGTGTGTGCTTGTGGGTTGGGGAATGCTGTGTGTGATGTGTGTGTGGGATTGGTGGGATTGTGTGTGTGGGTGGGTGGGTGGGTGGGTGAGTGTATTAGGGGGGGGAGGGAGGGGATTTGATTTGAAAGGGAGGTGTACGGGGGGGGAGTTAGAGGTGGAGAGGAGGGGTATGAGGGGTCGGGGGGGTTATGAGGGGGTCGGGGGGGGGTAGTGGGGGGAGGGGAGTGAGGGGGGGACGGGGTATGAGGGGGGGGAGTAAAAAGGGGGGGGGGGGGGGGGGTAATTATGAGGGGGGGAGGGAGCATGGGTCTGCTGGGAAGGGGGGTGGCAGGGGAGGCCCTTGCCATGCTTCTTGCCATCAACCAGGTGCCCTCGTATGAATCGTTATTTTCCTCAAAGAAAGTTCATGCTGCAGGACCGGGGGAGGGGGGAGGAGGGGGGAGTTTGAAAGGGTGGAGGGTATGAGGGGGGAGTAAAAAGGAGGCCCTTGCCATGCTTATTGCCATCAACCAGTCGCCGTCCTAGGATTCATTATTTCCCTCAAAGAATGTTCCATGGCCTTGAAGAGTTCATGTCGCATTGGGTGGTTGGATATGAGGGGAGTGTTTTGGTTCATGTCGCATTGGGTGGTTTGATGAGGGGGGGAGGGGGGGGGGGGGGGGGCAGGGGAGGGGAAGGAGGGGAGGACGGGGAGGAGGGGGGGAGGGCTATGAAGGGGGAGTGAAAGGGGAGGCGGCGGCACTCACCGTGGGCATGTCTGTGCTACATCCCTGTTGTACCGCACTACGTACTTCTTGTCCTCGTAAACTGTACTATGCCATATGACTCACCGTGGGCATGTCTTCACGCCACTCCCCGTTGTACCGCACTACATACTTCTTGTCCTTGTAAATCCAAAGTGTGCCCAAGCCATGGCGCATGTCAAATGCCCAGTCACCTTCGTATTTGTCACCGTTCTTGTAGATGACCGTACCCTTGCCTGTGTGTGTGTGTGTGTGTGTGTGTGTGTGTGTGCATGTGTATGCATGCATGCATATGTGTGTGTGCGTGTGTGTGTGTGCCCAAGCCATGGCGCATGTGTGTGCCCAAGCCAAAGTGTGCCCAAGCCATGGCGCATGTCGAATGCCCAGTCACCTTCGTATTTGTCACCGTTCTTGTAGATGACCGTACCCTTGCCTGTGCATAAAAAGATGTGAGTGTGTTTGTGTGTCTATGTTTGTGCGTGCGCATACATACATGTGTATGTGTGTGTGTGTGTGTGCATAGGTGTGTGCAAATGTGTGTGTGCATGTCAGATGCCCAGTCACCTTCGTATTGTCATGTTTGATAGATGACCATACCCTGACTGTGCATTAAAAAATGTGAGGTGTTGTGTGTCTATGTGTTAGTAGAGGCGATTTACATACTGTGTGTGTGTGTGTGTTGTGTGTGTGTTGTGTGGTGTGTGGTGTGTGGTGTGCAAAATGTTGCATAGGTTTGGGTGCAAAATGTGTGTGTGCATGTCGAATGCCCAGTCACCTTCGTATTTGTCACCGTTCTTGTAGATGACCGTACCCTTGCCTGTGCATTAAAAAATGTGAGTGTGTTTGTGTGTCTATGTTTGTGCGTGCGCATACATACATGCGTATGTGTGTGTGTGGGTGGGTGGGGTGTTGGTGTGGTGTGTGTGTGAGTATGTGTGTGCAAATGTGTGAGTGCATGTCAGATGCCCAGTCACCTTCGTATTTGTCACCGTTCTTGTAGATGACCGTACCCTTGCATGTGCAAACAAACATATGTGTGTGTTTGCATGAACATGTGTGTGTGTGTGCATGTGCATATGTGTGTGCATGTGTGTGCGTGCGTGTGTGTGTGTGTGTGTGTGTGTGTGTGTGTGTGTGTGAATACTGAGTGTGTGCTGTTGGTCTGGGTTTATGTGGGTGCATACATGTGTGGGTGGGATGTGTGCTATACATACATACATACATGCGTGTGTGTGTGTGTGTGTGTGTGTGTGTGTGTGTGTGTTTGAGTGTGTGTTTGCATGTGTGCATACATGTGTTTTTGAGTGTGGGTGTTTGCTGTGTGTGCATACATGAATGGGTGTGTGGAGTTGGCATACATGAGGGTGTAATGTGGCATATGGTGGGTGGGTGCATGGCATGCAGAAGTTTGTGTTGGTCGTGGGTTGTGAATGCATGAAGATAAGTGCGGTGTGTGTGCCGAGATGGTAGTGTGTGTGTGTTTCACACCTACAACCCTCCTTTCAAACCACATACCAAACCCAACCACCAAAACTACACACCCTCCTAACCACCCACCCACAATCACCTGACACCATCCTTCCCAAACCATCCAAAACAAAAAAAAACCTACCCACGGCCACATACCCATCCACCTACCCAAACCAACACCACCTTCCCACCCAACCAAACCACCATCTTTCCCACCCACCACCACCACCACATCCCACCACCAGTCTTCTTGTTGTCCTTCAACTATCCTTGACACATGCTCATGGTCCAGTACACGATACCCACCCATCATTACCCACACATCTAACCACCACCTCCTTCCACCTACCCACCCATCTACCCCACCCACCCTCCTTCCCACCTACACATCCAAGTCCACTTTATTTCCACAAACACCTACCCAACCACCCTCCTACCCACCTCCCCACGTCCCCACCCTCCTTAACCACCCCAAAACCAAAACACCACCGTCCCCCAAGTCCCCACCCTCCGTCCCACATACCCACCCCACGTCCCCAATTCTTTCCCACCACCTACCCACCCACCCTCCTAACCACCTTCCCAACACCAACCTTCGACCTACACACCCAATCCTCTTCCCAGCCCACCAACCCATCCACCCTCTTCCACCCATCTACCAACCACCCACCCACCACTACCCATTTCTTTTTTTCACCCATCCCCCATCACCATGTTTCTTGTTGTCCTTCCACCCCCTTGGTAACGCGGTCCAGTGGGTTCCGTACACCGTACACTTAACAACACACAAAACACCAACACACAAAACAGACACCAACACACACGCCCCCCCCCCCCAACACACACACACACACACACACACACACACACACACAACACACAACCACACACACACACAACAACCAACACACATACACACAACAAACACACTACTACTCACCATGTTTCTTGTTGTCCTTCCACTCCCCTTGGTACCGCGTTCCAGTGGTCCAGTACACCGTGTGATGGCTGCCGTCTTTTTGTGCCTGGATAAGGTGTGTGGTGGTGGGTGGTGGGTGGTGGTTGTGGTTGTGGGTGGTGGGTGGTGGGTGGTGGGTGGTTGTTGTGGTGGTGGTTTGTGGGGGGGGGGTATGGTGTTGTGGTGGTGGGTTGGAGAGCGCGTGGGTGGTTAAGTTATTTAGTTTGCGGTTCAAGTGGTAAAGGACAAAGTTGTGGTTGGATTAAGTATTTGGGAATGTAGGAAAAGGAAATAATATTTTAGTAAAGTCTATATGGTGGGGGGTGGTGGGGGTGGGGGGGGTGGTGGGGGATGAGTGGTGGGTGGGGGGATGGAGGTGGTGGGTGGGGTGGTGGTGGGCTGGTGGGTGGTGTGGGGGGGTGGTGGGTGGTGGGTGGTGGTGTGGTGGGTGGTGGTGCAGGTGGTGAGGTGGTGGTGGGTGCGTGGGTGGTGGTGGGTGGTGGGGTGGTGGTTGGGTGGTGGATGTGGGTGGGGTGGTGCGTGGGTTGGTGGGTGGGTGGGTGGATGGGTGGGTGGTGGTGGGTGGTGGGTGGTGGGGGGTGGTGGGGGTGGTGGGTGGTGGTGGTGGGGTGGTGGGTGGGTGGTGGGGGTGGGTGGTGGGAGGTGGTGGTGGGGTTTTGGTGTGGGGTGGGGTGGTGGTGGGTGGTGGGTGGTGGTGGGTGGTGGGGGTGGGGTGGGTGGTGGGGTGGGTGGGTGGGTGAGTGGGTGGTGGGGGTCGGTGGGTGTGGTGGGGTGGTGGGTGGGTGGATGGTGGTGGTGGGTGGGGGGTGGTTGGTGGGTGGTGGGTGGGGGTGGCGTGAGTGGGTGGTGGAATGGTGGTGGGTGGGGGTGGGGGGTGCGGTGGTGGTAGTGGGGGGTGGGGCGGTGGGTGGTGGGGTGATGGGTGGTGGGTGGTCGTGGGTAGTGTGGGTGGTGGGTGGTGGTGGGTTGGTGGTGGGTGGTGGGTGGGGGGTGGTGGGGTGGTGGTGGGTGGGGGTTGGTGGGTGGTGAGGTGGGGGTGGGGGTGGTGGGATGGTGGGTGGTGGGTGGTGGTGGGGGTGGTGGGGGTGGGCTGGGGGTGGGGTGAGTGGGGGGGTGGCTGGTGGGTGGTGGATGGTGTGTGTGTGGGTGTGGGTGGTGGGGTGGTGGGGGTGGGTTAGTGGTGGGTGGTGGGTGGTGGTGGGTGGGTGGTGGGTGGGGTGGTGGGTGGTGGGTGGTGGTGGGGGGTGGTGGTGGATGGAGTGGTGGGTGGGTGTGGGGGGGGTGGTGGGTGATGGGGAGGGTGGGTGATGGTGGGTGGTGGGTGGTGGTGGGTGGTGGGGGTGGGGGGGGGTGGTGGGGGGGTGGTGGGTGGTGGCGGTGGTGGTTGGTGGGTGGTGGGTTGTGGGGGTTTTGTTTGTGTGTGGTTGTGTTGTTATTTTGGTGGGGGTGGTGGTGGGTGGTGGTGGGTGGTGGGTGGTGGTGGGTGGGGGTGGGGGTGGGTGGTGAGGATGGTGGTGGGTGGTGGATGGTGGTGGGTAGTGGGTGGTGGTGGTGGTGGGTGGTGGGGGTGGGTGGTGGGTGGTGGTGGGTGGTGGGTGTGGTTGATTGTGGTGGGTGGTGGGGGGTGGGTGGGTGGGTGGTGGGTGGGTGGTGGGTGGTCGGTGAGTGGGTGCGGGGTGGTGGTGGGTGGTGGGGGTGTGTGTGTGGGTGGTGGGGGTGGTGGGTGGGGTGGGTGGGGTGGGGGTGGAGGGTTGTGGGTGGATGGTGGTGGGGTGGTGGGTGGGGTGGGGGTGGGTTGTGGGTGGGTGGATGGGTGGTGGGTGGTGGTGGGTGGGTGGTGGTGCGGTGTGGGGGGTGGGTAGGCGGTGGTGGGTGGTGGGTGGTGGGTGGTGGGTGGTGGGTGGCGCATGGTGGCTGCAGGAGTGTGGCTTGTAGGTGTGGTGTGGGTGTGTTCAGTTATTTCAGTTTGGGTTAATGTGGTCCAGTACACAGGATGTGTTGGCTTGACGTCTTTTGGCTGGATAAGGTGGGTGGTGGTGGGTGGTGGGTGGTGGTTGTGGTTGTGGTGGTGTGTGGTGTGGGGTGTGTGGTGCAGTCATTTTAGTTTGGGTTCATGTGGTCCAGTACACCGTGTCGTGGCTGCCGTTGTTTTCAGCCTGTAGTATGTAAGACACACAATCTGTTATTTCAGTTATTTCAGGTATTTCAGTTTGGGTTCCAGTGGTTCGGTACACTGTGGGTGAGCAGTGCCCTGTGAATGTGCTGCGTTGTGGTGAGTGCGTGGGTGCTGCTTGCCTGGTGTGTTCGTTAGGTATTTGTGCATGTGGTTGTGTGTGTGTGCAAGTGCTTGCGAGTGTGTGCATGTGTATGTGTGTGTTTGTATGTTTGTGTCTGTGTATGTGTGTGCATGAACTAGCGTGGGTGTGTGCATGTGTGCGTGTGTGTGTGTGTGTGTGTGTGTATGTGTATTTTTATTTGTATGTGTATGTGTATGTGTATGTGTATGCGAATGTGTGTGTAGGTGTATGTGTATGTGTATGTGTATGTGTGTGTGTATGTGTATGTGGATGTGTATTTTAATTGTATGTGAATTGTGTATGTGTTGTGTATGTGGTATGTGTATGTGTATGTGTATGGGCGGGTGTAGTGTATTTGTATGTGCATTTTATTAGTATGTGGATGTGTATGTGTATGTGTATGGTAATGGATGTGTATGGTTGTGTATGTGTATGGTATGTGTATGTGTATGTCTGCATGTGATGTGGATGGTATGGCATGTGTATGGGTATGTGTAGGTGTATGTGTTGTGTATGTGGTATGTGTATGTTGTATTGTGATGTGTTTGTTTTGGGGGGGGCATGTGTAATTGGTTGTTATGTGTATTGTGTATGTGTATGTGTATGGTATGTGTATGGGTATGTGTATGTGTATGTGTATGTGTATGTGTATGTGTATGTGTATGTGTATGTGTATGTGTATGTGTATGTGCATGTGTATGTGCATGTGTATGTTTGTATATGTGTATGTGTGCGTTCATGTCTTTGTTTATATGTGTGTAAGTTTGTGTAAGCGTATGCGTGTGTGCACGTGGTTGTGTGTGTGTGTGTTTGCATGTGCTGGCGTGGGTGTGCATGTGTATAGGCATGTGTGTATGTTTGTGTATGTGTATCTGTGTGTGTATATTTGTATATTTGTGTGTGTGTGTGTGTGTGTGTGTGCATGTGTGTGTGCATGTGCTTGCGTGTATGTGTATGTGTATGTGTATGTGTATGTGTATGTGCATGTGTATGTGCATGTGTATGTTTGTATATGCGTATGTGTTTGTGTATGTGTATGTGTATGTGTATGTGTGTGTATGTGTATGTGTATGTGTTGGGTATGCGATGTGTGTGTAGGTAGTATGGTTGTATGTGTATGTGTATGGTATGGATTCTTATTGTATGGTATGTGTATGGGTATGCTGTAGTGTATGTGTATGTGTATGTGTATGTGTATGTGTTTGTGTATGGGTATGTGTATGTGTATGTGTATGTGTTTGTGTATGTGTATGTGTATGTGTATGTGTATGTGCATGTGTATGTGTATGTGTTATGAGTATGTGTATGTGATATGGTAGTGTTATGGTATGTGTAAGTGTAGTGTATGTGTATGTGTTGTGTAGGTGTATGTGTATGTAGTGGATGATGAATGTGTATGTGAATGGTATGTTCTATATGTGGTATGGGTGCGTTCAGGTCTTTGGGTATATGTTGTAAGGTTGGTTGTAAGCGTCATGCGTGTGTCTACGTGGTGTGTGTGTGTTTTTGCATGTGCTTGCGTGGGTGTGCATGTGTATAGGCATGTGTGTATGTTTGCGTATGTGTATCTGTGTGTGTATATTTGTATATTTGTGTGTGTGTGTGTGTGTGCATGTGTGTGTGTGCATGTGCTTGCGTGTATGTGTATGTGTATGTGTATGTGTATGTGTATGTGTATGTGCATGTGTATGTGTAGTGCAGTGGATGTTGTATGCGTATGTGTGTGGTATGTGTATGTGTATGTGTATGTGGATGTGTATGTGTTGTGTATGTGTTGTTTATGTGTATGTTTATGGTATGCGGATGTTGTGTGTGTATGGTATATGTGTATGCCTGGTATGTGTAGGTGTATGTGTATTTATGTATGTGTAGGTGTTGTGATGGTAGTGTAGGTGGATGTGTATTGTGTATGTGTATGTCTGTGTATGTGGATGTGTTGTGTAGGGGTATGTGTAGGTGTATGTGTATGTGTAGGGGTATGGGCATGTGTATGTGCATGGTGTGGTAGTGTATGTGTATGTGGATGTGTATGGGAGGTGTCGGGTTATGTGGATGTGTGTATGTGTATGGGTATTGTGTTTGTGTATGTTGTATGTGTAGTGTTTTGTGTATGTGTATGTGTATGGGATGGTATGTGTATGTGTATGGGTACGTGTAGGTTTACTGTGATGGGCATGGTAAGGCAGTGTATGTTTGAAGTGTATGTGTATGTGTATGTGTATGTGTATGTTTTGTGTAAGTGTGTTTTTATTGTATGTGTTTGTGTCTTGTATGTGTATGTGTATGTGATGTGTCTGTGATGTTATGTGTATGTGTATGGTATGTGTATGTGATGGTGTTTATTTTGTATGTGTTGTGATTGTAGTGTATGTGTAGTGTATGTTATGTGTATGTGTAGTGTATGTGTTATGTGTTTGGTGTATGTTATGTGTAGGTAGTGTATGTGTATGTATGTGTATGTGTATTGGGTTTTTTTTTGGTATGTGTATGTGATGTGGCATGTGTATGTGTATGTGTAATGTGTATTGTGTATGTGTATGTGTATGTGATGTGTATGTGCATGTGAGTGCATGTGTATTGTAGATCTGTGTATATGTCCGCCCACCGCGACACATTCCCCATATGTTATATTGTGGACAGTTTCGCTCCATACAACGAGTATGCG
>JACBWV010000539.1:47730-146245 GCA_013435795.1 Chlamydomonas sp. ICE-L | reverse complement strand
CGACATGACTGCATGCTCACTACCACTTTGCTTTCAATTCCAGCTCGCGAAAATGGTGAGGGCCACAACAACCACACAACCACACCACACCTCATCACACCACCCCACAACACCCTCACTAACTACACCACACCTCATCACACCATACCACACACAACCCGACTACACTACAACTCAACGACACTACCACACACCCCACACCGCCCACTCCCACCACACTCACTACATCCTCACTACACCACACCACACCACATGTACACGAAAACAATCGACATGCCACAACACAAACACACAACACAAATCACCACACCACATACGCAACTCACCACAACACAGCACAACACAACCAAGCACCAAACACACCAAGCACACCAAACACACCAAAGCACACCAAATCACACCAAAACACACCTCAACCTACCACATCACACCACACATAATGGTGTCATATGGTATGGGGTAGAATAGCATGGTATGATTTGTACCTACATCCATGGTTATTGATATGGTATGACATGGTGCAGCGTAGCATGGCATTTTATGGTTTATACTTGCATGCATGGTAACTTGGTAGTATGTTGTGGTATAACATGGTGTGGCATAGCATGGTATATTGGTATGGTCTCTCATGGTGCAGCATAGCATGGCATGTTATGGGTTATAACAACATGCATGATACAAAGGTATATAGGTTTGGTATGGCATGGTGTAGCATGGCATGGTATGGTTTAAACCTACATGCATGTTAGCATGGTAATAGGGTGTGCTATGGCATGGTGTAGTATAGCATGGCATGGTATGGTGTATTCCAGCATGCATGATACAATGTACTAATGGTGTGCTATTGCATGGTGTAGCATAGCATGGTATGGTTTGTACCTACCTGCATAGTATATTGGTATGGCATGGCATGGTGCACCATAGCATGGTATGTCATGGTTTATATATATTATATATGTAGTATGTATGCCTTAGGCCTCTGATGATCCCCCTAGGTTCCACGTGTCTCATTGTACATTAGATTGTCTCTCTCCATATGTGCTGCTGATCCCAGCAAACTCTGCACCCAAACAGTTGGCTCGTAGTTGAAGTGCGCATGACTAGAGATATCAGCATTGCAGCGGTCATGATCCTTCTCAAAAGTTTTCAAATGTTGTGTAGCTTATTCTGCTATGAGGACCTACTTAATCCACTACTTTTGAAACTCCCAGCCTCCCTCCTCTTACTTTCTCGCATTCTGCATATCAACTATTTCTCGGCTATTTGCCCCATGTCCTGCCCGTGACTTCTAATGTGTTTAGGGTTTAGTTGCTTAGTGGTTTGAATGCCAGCGGTTGACCATAATTCAGATGCCACGTGTCCAGGCTGTCGAGACTATGTGTTCAATCCTACGCACGCCAGGGACACGCCCAGCCGACTCTACAACCTCATTGGCAAAACACGTGTCCGACCGCAAATCACACTGCGAAATCGTAATATGATGTTGTATTAGGCAACAAGCGGCTTGAGTCCTGGGGGTCCCGAATGAATTGCCATAAATGTGGGGAATGAAGCCACATCAAGCTTGTATGCGGCTGACCGAACAAATTCAACTATACCTCTAATTGGTTACATTTCCTGTGCATCAACTGCTTGCAATTAAAGTCCATCTACAAGACAGTCCAGGAACGTTTAAAACTCCTTCAAATTTAACAACCCTACAAAATGTCAATTGTTGTAATAAATGAAGCTACATCCATCGATTCAATTTAACTAAATCCAAATATATTGAATTCAAATGAATACAATTCAAATCAATTAAATGCATTCAATTCAAGTCAATACAACACAATTTTGATGCTATCAAATTAATTAAATCAATCAAATCAAATCAAATCAATCAAATAATTAGTTAATTAATTAATTAATTAATAACTCATAATGTATCAAACAATTTTACAGAATTTGATTAATTCATTTTAATCTTATTATTCATTAATTAATACAATTTATTTATTTAATTAAACAATTATACAATAATAAAATTATACAATTAAATTTTTAATTAAATACAGATTATTTAAAACATTTTCATTCGGGACGCGCCTCCAGGCGCCCTTTATTTGATTGAGGGATTAGCCTGTCAAAACTGTGTGTGTGTGTGTGTGTGTGTCCGTCACAAACTACTTTTTCAGGATTCACTTCAAATCACAAAAAACGAAACATTATACAACATATAACAATTATAAGACTTATTGATAACGGACATATTCTCACGAGAACACATATGAGCATCGCAATTCAAGAAAAGGAGCTAAGGTTTGTGCTTTTTGGGCCAAAAGCGACAATTATTGGGTAACATTTGTTATCATTTCAAATTCGTACCATCCAATCATGTGCGCATACATAGGTTTGGGAATGGAATTGTCGTCAAAAAATCGAGGCGAAACATGCAAGCATCACAATGGACGAAACATTCCCCTAGGGCACTTGAGCTATTATTAGCACGGACTTCACCCACAACTCAGCCGCAGGGCCGTGCGTGGGGTGGGACGGGTGCGTGGGGTGGGCCTACGGATATGTACTGTGTACTTCTAAATCACGTAATGTTCATGTTTCCAGCCTCGCGAGCTTGCACAATGAACAATTACACGGGCAACGATAACATATCCAGCTCACACACTTGCGGAGCTTGGAATTAAGCACCAGCGACTTTCGAGTTGCAAACTATGGAGGTACCATCATTCGCATGGGCCAAGCCGCCCCCATTTGTATTGCCGAGGCGAAATGGACCACGCCACCGCGCCATACGTTACCCCTCCCTGGCAGGCGGCCTAGGATCGCCAGGGACCCGTTCTTCGCTCGTTTTCCCTTCTCGCCCATTCTCGCAGGCTTATTCAGTTGAAGTTTCTCAATTATTAGCTTTCGACACGCGCCTAGGACTTGTCTTTGAACCAATTCTTCGCAATTCTTGATGCCCCCCTCAGTTCAACTCTGATAGTCGCCCATCGCCTCATTAAGCGCGCGCGGTTCCCTGCTTCGCATGCAGCTGAGACAACATGGGAAGGATCATGCTACCACCCCTTGCTCTACCTGCATGGTAAATTTGGTATGGTACTGCATGGTGCAGAATAGCATGACATTGAATGGTTTATACCTACATGCATGGTACAATGGTAGATTAGTATGGTATGGCCTGGTGCAGCATAGCACTGCATGTTATGGTTTATACCAACATGCATGGTACAATGGTATAATAGTGGGGCATGGCATGGTGTAGCATAGCATTGTATGATGTGTACCTACATGCATGGTATATTGGTATAGTATGGAGTGATGGTTGTGAAATAGATGATTCTAATTGTAGGAGTGATGATGATGGTCATGGTGAGATTGTTAGTACTGATGGTGTTAATGAGAAGATGATTGCGATCGTGTTATGTGGTGTTGTAGTGCGTGATATTTATTCGTGCTTCAGTAGTTGTGTTTGGGTTGTGCTGCAGTTGGATAGCCAGTTATGTGTGTGTTCAAGGTGTGTCTGAGTGTGTTTGTGTGTGTGCATGGGGTAGTGAATGGATAGCCAGTGTGTGTGAGTGCATGGTGTAGTGCATGGATAGCCAGTGTGTGTGGGTGAGTGCCTGAGTGTGTTGTTTGTGTCAATGGGATTGTCTTTTAGTGCATGGGGATGGCGAGGTGTGTGTGTATGTAAGTAGGGCGGTGTGGCAGTGCATGCGTAGCCCCTTGTGTGTGCGTGTGTGAGTGTCTGGGTATGTGTGAATGTGTGCATGGGGTTGTCTTGTAGTGCATGGATGGCCTGGTGTGTGTGTGCGTGAGTGTCTGATTGGGTTGTGTTTGTCCATGGATTGTCTTGTAGTGCATGGATGACCAGGTGTGTGTAACTGTGTACGGAAACAGATCTGTGTGGCAGTGCATGTGTAGCCAGATGTGTGTGCATGTGCCTGGGGTTGTCTTATAGTGCATGGATGGCCAGGTGTGTGTATATGGGATGAACTGTGCTGTTTGGCAGTGCATGTGCAACCAGTTGTTCGTTTGTGTGTTTGGCCTCACAAATCACCACACCATACCACACCACACATCACCACACCACGACATAACACGCCACAAAAGGACACAAAATGACACGACACAACACAACACAACACAAAACAACACAACTCACCACAAATCACCACAACTCACTACAACTCATCACAAATCACTAAAAATCACCACACCACACGAACACCTCACCACAAAATAAACACCACAAAAGGACACAAAATGACACAAAAGGACACGAAGGACACAAAACGACACGACACAGCACAATACAACTCACCACAACTCACCACACCACACCACACCACACCACACCACACCACACCACACCACACCACGCAACACCACACACCACAACACACAACACCGCACCACACCACACCATACCACGACACAAAACGACACAAATCAACACAAATCGACACAAAACAACACAACATGATACGCCACGCAACACCACACCACACCACACCACACCACGCAACACCACACCACACAACACCTCACCACACCACACCACACCACACAACACAACACCACACACTACACCACACAACACCGCACCACACCACACCATACCACAACACAAAACAACACAAATCGACACAAAACAACACAACATGATACGCCACTCAACACCACACCACATTACACCACACCACACCACACCTCACCACAACACAACACACACCTCACCACAACACAACACAACACAACACAACACAACACACCGCACCAGACCACAACACACCACAACACCACACACCACACCACACCGCACCAGACCACACCATACTACGACACAAAACGACACAAATCGACACAAATTGACATAAAACAACACGACATGATACGCCACGCAACACCACACTAATGAAAATCACACCACAACACAACACACCACACTGCACCATACCGCGCCACACCACACCACACACCACACCACACCACACCACACCACACCTTACTACACCACGCAGCCTACAACCTCGCCACACCAAGCCTCACCACAACCACACCACTCCACACCACACCACACCACACCACACCACACCACACCACACCACACCACACCACACCTCACCACACCACACCACACCACACCCACACCGCACCTCCCACCACCACACCACCTCACACAACACAACACAGCACCACACAACACAACACACCACACCGCACCACACCACACCATACTACGACACAAAACGACACAAATCGACACAAAACAACACGACATGATACGCCACGCAACACCACACCAAACCACTCCACACCACACCACACCACACCACACCACACTTCACCGTACCACGCCACACCACACCACATCACACCACACTTCACCGTACCACACCACTCACCACACCTCACCACACCACACCACACCACATGACACGAATCAACACGACATGCCACAACACAACACACAACACAAATCACCACACCACAACGCAACTCACCACAACACAGCACAACACAACATAACGCACCAAAACACACCAAATCACACCAAAACACACCAAAACACACCAAAACACACCTCAACCTACCACATCACACCACACATAATGGTGTCATATGGTATGGGGTAGCATAGCATGGTATGATTTGTACCTACATGCATGGTTTATTGATATGGTATGACATGGTGCAGCGTAGCATGGCATGTTATGGTTTATACCTGCATGCATGGTAACTTGGTAGTATGTTGTCGTATAACATGGTGTGGCATAGCATGGTATATTGGTATGGTCTCTCATGGTGCAGCATAGCATGGCATGTTATGGGTTATACCAACATGCATGATACAAAGGTATATTGGTGTGGTATGGCATGGTGTAGCATGGCATGGTATGGTTTAAACCTACATGCATGTTAGCATGGTAGTAGGGTGTGCTATGGCATGGTGTAGTATAGCATGGCATGGTATGGTGTATTCCAGCATGCATGATACAATGTCCTAATGGTGTGGTATTGCATGGTGTAGCATAGCATGGTATGGTTTGTACCTACCTGCATAGTATATTGGTATGGCATGGCATGGTGCACCATAGCATGGCATGTCATGGTTTATATATATTATATATGTAGTATGTATGCTTTAGGCCTCTGATGACCCCCCTAGGTTCCACGTGTCTCATTGTACATTAGTTTGTCTCTCTCCATCTGTGCTGCTGATCCCAGCAAACTCTGCACCCAAACAGTTGGCTCGTAGTTGGAGTGCGCATGACTAGAGATATCAGCATTGCAGCGGTCATGATCCTTCTCAAAAGTTTTCAAATGTTGTGTAGCTTATTCTGCTATGAGGACCTACTTACTCCACTACTTTTGAAACTCCCAGCCTCCCTCCTCTCACTTTCTCGCATTCTGCATATCAACTATTTCTCGACTATTTGCCCCATGTCCTGCCCGTGACTTCTAATGTGTTCAGGGTTTAGTTGCTTAGTGGTTTGAATGCCAGCGGTTGACCATAATTCAGATGCCACGTGTCCAGGCTGTCGAGACTATGTGTTCAATCCTACGCACGCCAGGGACACGCCCAGCCGACTCTACAACCTCATTGGCAAAACACGTGTCCGACCGCAAATCACACTGCGAAATCGTAATACGATGTTGTATTAGGCAACAAGCGGCTTGTGTCCTGGGGGTCCCGAATGAATTGCCATAAATTGTGGGGAATGAAGCCACATCAAGCTTGTATGCGGCTGACCGAACAAATTCAACTATACCTCTAATTGGTTACATTTCCTGTGCATCAAACTGCTTGCAAATAAAGTCCATCTACAAGACAGTCCAGGCAACGTTTAATACTCCTTCAAATTTAACAACCCTACAAAATGTCAATTGTCGTAGTAAATGAAGCTACATCCATCGATTCAATTCAACTAAATCCAAATATATGAATTCAAATGAATACAATTCAAATCAATTAAATGCATTCAATTCAAGTCAATACAACACAATTTTGATTCTATCAAATTAATTAAATCAATTTTATTAATTAATTAATTACTAACTAATTCATACAATTAAATTAATTGATAATTAATTAATATAATTTAATTAATTAGTTAATTAATCAATTAATTAATAACTTATAATTAATCAAACAATTGAACATAATTTGATTAATTCATTTTAATCTTATTATTCATTAATTAATACAATTTATTTATTGAATTAAACAATTATACAATAATAAAATTATACAATTAAATTGTAATTAAATACAGATTATTTAAAACATTTTCATTCGGGACGCGCCTCCAGGCGCCCTTTATTTTGATTGAGGGATTAGCCTGTCAAAACTGTGTGTGTGTGTGTGTGTGTCCGTCCGTCACAAACTACTTTTTCAGGATTCACTTCAAATCACAAAAAAACGAAACATTATACAACATATAACAATTATAAGACTTATTGATAACGGACATATTCTCACGAGAACACATATGAGCATCGCAATTCAAGGAAAGGAGCTAAGGTTTGTGCTTTTTGGGCCAAAAGCGACAATTATTGGGTAACATTTGTTATCATTTCAAATTCGTACCATCCAATCATGTGCGCATACATAGGTTTGGGAATGGAATTGTCGTCAAAAACTCGAGGCGAAACATGCAAGCATCACAATGGACGAAACATTCCCCTGGGGCACTTGAGCTATTATTAGCACGGACTTCACCCACAACTCAGCCGCAGGGCCGTGCGTGGGGTCGGGACGGGTGCGTGGGGTGGGCCTACGGATATGTACTGTGTACTTCTAAATCACGTAATGTTCATGTTTCCAGCCTCGCGAGCTTGCACAATGAACAATTACATGGGCAACGATAACATATCCAGCTCACACACTTGCGGAGCTTGGAATTAAGCACCAGCGACTTTCGAGTTGCAAACTATGGAGGTACCATCATTCGCATGGGCCAAGCCGCCCCCATTTGTATTGCCGAGGCGAAATGGACCACGCCACCGCGCCATACGTTACCCCTCCCTGGCAGGCGGCCTAGGATCGCCAGGGACCCGCTCTTCGCTCGTTTTCCCTCCTCGCCCATTCTCGCAGGCTTATTCAGTTGAAGTTTCTCAATTATTAGCTTTCGACACGCGCCTAGGACTTGTCTTTGAACCAATTCTTCGCAATTCTTGATGCCCCCCTCAGTTCAACTCTGATAGTCGCCCATCGCCTCATTAAGCGCGCGCGGTTCCCTGCTTCGCATGCAGCTGAGACAACATGGGAAGGATCATGCTACCACCCCTTGCTCTACCTGCATGGTAAATTTGGTATGGTACTGCATGGTGCAGAATAGCATGACATTGAATGGTTTATACCTACATGCATGGTACAATGGTAGATTAGTATGGTATGGCCTGGTGCAGCATAGCACTGCATGTTATGGTTTATACCAACATGCATGGTACAATGGTATAATAGTGGGGCATGGCATGGTGTAGCATAGCATTGTATGATGTGTACCTACATGCATGGTATATTAGGTATAGTATGGAGTGATGGTTGTGAAATAGATGATTATAATTGTAGGAGTGATGATGATGGTCATGGTGAGATTGTTAGTACTGATGGTGTTAATGAGAAGATGATTGCGATCGTGTTATGTGGTGATGTAGTGCGTGATATTTATTCGTGCTTCAGTAGTTGTGTTTGGGTTGTGCTGCAGTTGGATAGCCAGTTATGTGTGTGTGTTCAAGGTGTGTCTGAGTGTGTTTGTGTGTGTGCATGGGGTAGTGAATGGATAGCCAGTGTGTGTGAGTGCATGGTGTAGTGCATGGATAGCCAGTGTGTGTGGGTGAGTGCCTGAGTGTGTTGTTTGTGTCAATGGGATTGTCTTTTAGTGCATGGGGATGGCGAGGTGTGTGTGTATGTAAGTAGGGCGGTGTGGCAGTGCATGCGTAGCCCCTTGTGTGTGCGTGTGTGAGTGTCTGGGTATGTGTGAATGTGTGCATAGGGTTGTCTTGTATTGCATGGATAGTACTAGCATATGGCTGTGCGACAATGTATGTGTAGCCAGTTGTTTTGTGTGTGCATGCTTGATTGGCTGAATGTGTTTGTGTTTGCATGTGGTTGTCTTCTGGTGCATGGATAGCCAGATGTGTGTGTGTGCGTGCACAGTGCTGTGTTGCAGTGCATGTATAGCTAGATGTGTGTGTATGTGCATGCACAGTGCTGTGTTGCAGTGCATGGATAGCCAGATGTGTGTGTATGTGCGTGCACAGTGCTGTGTTGCAGTGCATGGATGGCAATTTGTTTGGTGCGTGCATGCGTGCGTGTGTATTTGAGTGTGTTTGTGTTTGCATGGGGTTGTGTTGTAGTGCATGCCAGATGTGTGTGTATGTGCGTGCGCAGTGCTGTGTGGCAGTGCATGGAAAGCCACATGTGTGTGTATGTGCATGCACAGTGCTGTGTGGTAGTGCATGGGTAGCCAGCTATGTGTGTGTATGCGCGTGCACAGTGTTGTGTGGCAGTGCATGGATAGCCAGATGTATGTGTATGTGCGTGCATAGTGCTGTGTGGCAGTGCATGGATAGCAAATTGTTTTGTGCGCGCATGTGTTTGTATTTGAGTGTGTTCATGTTTGCATGGGGTTGTCTTGTAGTGCATGGATAGCCAGATGTGTGTGTATGTACTAGCACATGGCTGTGCGACAATGTATGTGTAGCCAGTTGTTTTGTGTGTGCATGCTTGATTGGCTGAATGTGTTTGTGTTTGCATGTGGTTATCTTGTAGTGCATGGATAGCCAGATGTGTGTGTGTGTGCGTGCACAGTGCTGTGATGTAGTGCATGGATGGCCAGATTTGTGTGTATGTGCATGCACAGTGCTGTGTGGTAATGCACGGATAGCCAGATGTGTGTGTATGTGCGTGCGCAGTACTGTGTGGCAGTGCATGGATAGCCACATGTGTGTGTAAGTGCGTGCACAGTGCTGTGTGGCTGTGCATGGATAGCCATATGTGTGTGAATGTGTGTGCGCAGTGCTGTGTGGCTGTGCATGGATAGCCACATGTGTGTGTATGTGCGGTGTGGTATAGAGTATGTATGCTTTAGGCCTCTGATGACCCCCCTGGGTTCCACCTGTCTCTTTGTACATTAGTTTGTCTCTCTCCATCTGTGCTGCTGATACCGGCAAACTCTGCACCCAAACATTTGGCTCGTAGTTGGAGTGCGCTTGACTAAAGATATCAGCTTTGCAGCGGTCATGATCCTTCTCAATAGTTGTCAAATGTTTTGTAGCATATTCTGCTATGAGTACCTACTTACTCCACTACTTCTGAAACTCCTAGCCTCCCTCCTCTCACTTTCTCGCATTCTGCATATCAACTATTTCTAGACTATTTGCCCCATTTCCTGCCCGTGACTTCTAATGTGTTCAGGGTTTACTTGCTTAGTGGTTTGAATGCCAGCGGTTGACCATAATTCAGATGCCACGTGTCCAGGCTGTCAAGACTATGTGTTCAATCCCACGCACGGCAGGGACACGTCCAGCCGACTCTACAACCTCATTGGCAAAACACGAGTCAGAATGCATATCACACTGCGATCTCGTAATACGATATTGTATTTGGCAACAAGTGGTGTCCTGGGGGTCCCGAATTAATTGCCATAAATGTGGGGAATAAAGCCACATCAAGCTTGTATGCGGCTGACTGAACAAATTCAACCATACCTCTGATTGGTTACATTTCGTGTGCATCAACTGCTTGCAAATAAATCCCATCTACAAGACAGTCCAGGCACGTTTAATACTGCTTCAAATTTAACAACCCTACAAAATGTCAATTGTCGTTACTTTGTTGTAAACAGAAGCTACATACATCGATTCAATTAAATTAAATGCAAATGTATTGAATTCAAATGCATACAATGCAAATCAATTAAATGCATTAAATTCAAGTAAAGGTATATACAACACACTTTTGATTCTATCAAATTAATTAAATACAGTTTTATTAATTAATTAATTAATTAATACAATTAAATTAATTAAATTGATAATTCATTTAATATAATTTAATTAATTATGTTATTGATTAATTAATTAATTAATACTTTTAAATTAACCAATCAATTTAACAGAAGTTTGATTAATTCAGTTTAATCATATACCTATCAATTAATACAATTAATTTAATTAATTATACATTATACAATAATAAAATTATACAATTAAAATTTTAATTCGAATTAATATTATTTTAAACATTTTCATTCGGGACGCGCCTCCAGGCGCCCTTTATTTGATTGAGGGATTAGCCTGTCAAAACTGTGTTGTGTCCGTCCGTCCGGTGTGTCACAACCTACTTTTCAGGTATTCACTTCAAATCACAAAAAAACAAAACATTATACTAAGCATATACCAAGTATAAGACTTATTGATACCGGAATATTCTCAAGAGACCACATATGAGGCATCGCAATTCAGAAAAGGAGCTAAGGTTTGTGCTTTTGGGCCAAAAGGCGACAATTATTGGGTAACATTTGTCATCATTTCAAATTCGTACCATCCAATCATGTGCGCATACATAGGTTTGGGAATGGAATTCGTCGTCAAAAAATCGAGGCGAAACATGTAAGCATCACAATGGACGAAACATTCCCCTAAGGCACTTGAGCTATTTTAGCACGGATTCACCCACAGCATAGCCGCAGGGCCGTGCGTGGGGCACCGGTGCGTGGCACCCCCCCCCCCCATGCCAGTACCCTTGTAAACCCGCAGTAACCGCACGCTATGTTAAACTCTCCTCTTAACTTCTCCGTCCACAACTTCACCTTCTACCCCCTCTTACCATCTCTTCTCCCACCTCACTCTTCTTCCCCCCTACTAAACTCTCAACTCGGCTTTCGTTCTCGAGGACGTTCAGAGATTCGAAAAATCCAACTGCACGTGCCGTTTTTGAAAGGCCTATACCTATCAACGCCATGCATCGAACAGTTTGTCATCTTGGACCTGTCAGGTTCAGCTCCAATTGGAATTCTTTCGTAACCAACCTGGACGATGTAAACCCGTCGCTCGTTTTGTTCGCGGTATCATTTTCAATGCATACTTTTCCTCTTTCCCCGGGGCTATTACCCGATGCGCTGCCCGGCTCATATTTTTGGTCTAAGGACCCGGTCGAAGGCGCCGGCGGCGTGTCGCTGCGAGCACAAGTTAGGATTTGAAAACAGCGGACAATCCTTGCTAATTGGAAGCAAATTGTGGTGCCGAGAGAACTCATGCTAAAGACATAATCCGCAGGTGCCAGTACGATAGAAATAAAGCCTTAGTACGGGGAGAAAGGTAAGTCGAACCCAGCGCGCCGCGAAGAGTCGACACAGCCTGTGGCAAAAGCCTTAAGATTTTAATAAAAGGTTTCCTTCCTCGTGGGGTTTGGAAGTTGGCAAAATGGAAGTACATCGTGATGGGTAAATTTGGGTTCAAACCCCACCCACTCTCATCTTACAGTCAGGGGCTACAACCGACAACAAACAAAACAATCAAAACATCAACTACAAACCCCAACCCCTCCAATAAGCCCGAATCCCCCCCACTCTTCTCTCTCCCCTAAGTCATCCCCGGCCGCCCCTGCGCCACTCTCTCTACCTCCTCCCTATCCTTTCCTAGCCTCTCCAGCAGTCAGCATCCACTTCCCTTGCTCACAGGGCATTCCTCTGTCCTAAAACTTCTCTGCGCAAACCTCCCCATATTCCCCCCCCTCCTCCCCTCTCCTCACCCTAAGCCACCTCCCATTTCCATCCCCCTCCTTCTTCCCTACCATCCACTCTCTTCCTCCCCACACACTGCCCGCATCCCATACCACACCTCTCCTCACTCCCCTCTTTTTTCTTCTGTTCTTATTCTTCCCTTGTCTTCTTTTCTTTCTTCTTCTACCTTACATCAGCCTCCCTCCTTCGTTTTAACGTCCCCCCTAACCCCCCCATCTCCCCCCCCCCTGGGCCCCCCCCCACCCTCTTCTTTCTCTCCTACTTGTTCTCTTTTTCTTCTTTCTCCCTCCCCCCCCCATTTTTTCCCTCCACCCCCTTTTTCCCCCCCCCCCCCCCCTTTTCCTCCCCCCCTCCCCCCCCTTGCCCCACGCCCCATTATCCCCCCCCCCACCCCCTCCCCCCCCCGCCCACCCGCCCTCCCACTCCCCCCCCCCCCCCCCCTCCTATTCCCCCCCTCTTCCCCCTGCCCCTCCCCCCCCTCCCTCCCCCTGTCCCACCCCCCTCCCCACTCCTCCCTCCCTTTCCCCCACCCCCCACCCCCCCCTCTTCCCTTTTTCCCCCTCCCCCCCCCCCCCCCCCACCCCCCCCGCCCCCCCCCCCCCCCCCAACACCACACAACTCCCGCTCCCCACCCCCCCCCCCCATCAGTCCCCCCCCCCCCCCCACCATACCCCACTTCCTCCCCTCCCGTCCCCCCCCCCCCCCCCCCCCCCCCCCCCACCCCTCTCCCCCCCCCCCCCCCCCCTCCTCTCAGCCCGCCCCCTCCCTCTTCCCCCCCCCCCCCCCCACCTTCCAGTCCCACCCCCCCCCCCGTCACCCCCTCCTCCCCCCCCCCCACCCCGCCCCCCCCGCCCCCCCTCCTTTCCCCCCCTCTCCCTCCTATCTCCCACCCTACCCCCCTCTCCCCCCCTCCCTTTCCCCTCGCCTCTCTCCTCCCCCCTCCCACCTCCTTCCCCTCCTCCCCTTGGACAGGAGCGTCGCATCTTGCCTCTAGCAGTTCCCCCTCCTGTGCTACCAAGTGTCACTCGGATGGATTAAGGGTTTAAATAGGGTGAACCTGGGGACCCGTGCAGCGCAGCAAGAGTGGGTCCACGCTTAGTGAGCTGGCAGGTGATCTACACAGTCGATGATACATAAAGTGCGTGGTGGGCTCAAGTCGTAGGATTAGGAACGAGAATTTCTAGCGAGGAAAAGGTACTGTGTGAAAAATCAGGAAAGAACTTCCAGATGTTTCAAAATGCAGCACAGGGGGTGGCTCCGCGCCAAAGCAGTCCTCCTACTCGACCATGGGATGCGCGCCTACGACTCATCAAATCCTGTAGGACCGGGTCAGCAGTGCCTCGCAGCTACATAGCACTCCCGAGTGCAAGAGAAAGGTAGCATCGATATTATCCAGCGAACAAAACTGAGCACAGACGGTGGACCAACTCGTACCCATAGCTGGTTGATCCGACAAAGACATAAGCTAGTCGGCGAGCTGGAAACCTAGACAGGCGTCACCCCCAGATGCGAAAACCTAACCATGCACTACTTGATTTAGGCCAGTCGGCTCGCTACGAGCTTGCATCATACGCACATTGCCATGTCAAACGCACTGATGCATGGGACTTGGCAGAAAACCGGCCCGAGTGTCCACGGAGTTTGCTAATCAGTCGCATGTAGCAGTTGCCCTTGCGAGTCTCATCACTTACATCATGCAAAATGGTTACCACACTCGCACACTTTTTTCGTTGTTGCAGGATTTCCCACATCAAGCTCACATCGCTTCTCTTATCTGACTAATGGGCAATCGCTTGTTGCAAAAGTTAAGTATGGTAAGATGTAATAGTGCGGGGTGGTGCACACCACGGTGGTCATCCATACGACACCACGTATTGCCGCTGCCAGCTGCTGGTTGCTGGTGGTGTTATATGGTCGATAGCTATAGAACTAATGCTCAAGGCCTGGCACTAGGCGAGATCTGGGTCTCAGTCCAACTATGCATGATAGCTTGCTACATGGGTAGTCAGACTAGTTTTGTACGACTACGAGGTCAGCTGTATACGCATTTCGGCTAGTGAGTGCTAGTCGCAGCATGAGGGGGGGGCTGGGTACTTGTGCGAAAGATGACTGTTCCCAATAATTGTCACGTCCTTAGCTGGACCCACAAAGACAAACTCCTTTAGATGCACTGTATACTTCATACCTCCAGCTCATCTTTTAAGTAAAACTCGTTTTTTCATCTTTCATCCCTTTATAAGGGCCCTGCGGTTGACGGAAAACGCATCAGCCCTCTACTAGTGGGGCCCGCTAGCGGGCTCCACAGCGGTCCCTACCAGCGGGCACGCACCAGCAAGCACCTCCGCACAGCAGCACTTGACGAAAGGACAGAGGAGAATAGCTAGAACTGCAGTCAAGCGTAGCCTTTGTGAAACCCTCAAAGCAACCACTGAAGGTAATAGCTTACAGCCCGGCACATATTTACTTTGGTATGATCAGAAGTCCCCCCCAAAACACCGCAATCGCCAGCACGACCAGCTGCAGCGCACCACCACTTAACACCCACTGCTTTTATTTTTGGCTAAGAGCAGCAGCTTCTAGGCAGCTCCACCAGCCAGCCACTGGGCTACGTCGTTAAGCATTGTTAGAAAGCTGATTAAGTCAGCTGCAAGGTGCACTAGCTTGTGGTGGGTTGGGCTAAATTGCCAGCTAAGGGAGCTGCCTAGAAGCTGCTGCTCGCAGACCAAAAATAAAAGCATAGCTTACCCACCCTTTATTTGAACCCCTCAACAACCATGCAGGTTGCAAGGACACCGCACCACTCCCCCCTCCTCCGGAACCTCTTCCCTTCTCCGGAACCTCTTCCCTGGCAACATCTCCTGATAAGAAGAAGCAGAAGCAGAAGAGCTCTGGGTCTGATGCTGATGATGAGGATGAGGATGCTGAGAATGAGGAGGCTGATACTGACATGGAGCAAGCGCCAGCAAGTGGCTCAAGGAGCCTTCCGTTGCCAGGAGGAGTGGACCTCTCACCTGCTGGTGCTGAAGGTGAAACATTGCTGGATGGAGCTCGCCCAGCCGGACTGGGGGGGGGCGGGCTGCATGGCTCACCAGCTGGCCTGCAACAAGCGCCCAAATCGTATCCTAGCATGCACACTCGCCGTGTGTCATGCAGGTTTGGGAGTTGTGTAGGCAGCGATGTTGGGAGCACTGTAGGGAGTATGGCGGGGGGTGTTGATGGTGGACCCACCTCCGGAGATGATGGTGCTAATGACAGCAACAAGGTTGTGGACCGCACAAGTGCTGCCAGCAAAGTGGCATTCTGCTGGCTCTCTACAGAAGAGAAGGAGCTACGCAGGAAGGCCATTAGTGCAGAATACAAGCGTTTGGGTGACAAGGTGGCACGGGTAACCGGAGATCAGACCGCCAAGTTTAAGGCATTATGTGCCAAAGTGAGCGAGCTGAAAGCAAAGCTGGATGAGATGCAGGGCGAGGAGACCCGAAATGCAGAAAACGCACAAATCGCAGGGGCGGTCCATGCAGCTCAGGCCAAGCTCAACGAGATGCCGCCCAATTGCAGGAACTTGGTCTCTGATCTGTTGTCTGCCATCTCCAGTGGCCGACTCAACTTCGAACACCACCGGATCTGGCTCCTTCTCATGGCAGATACAGCCAGGAACTTCACTCGCGCCCTAACATCAAACTTTTGTTGGAGCAGTGCCCTCTGGAAATTCTTTGGAGCCTTAAGGTGTATGCTTGGATTCAAACGCATTTGGCGCGCTTTGCGTGGTCCTTGCCATGAAGAGGATGGGTGGGGCCAAGGAGAGGGGGGGAGCGGCAAGAAGGTCCGTGTCTTGAATACCCAGACAGCTAGGTTTAACCTCGTCCTTCCATCGTTCAAGACCGTCTGCGCTAAGGTCAAGAAGGACCCCTACAACATCAATGACCAAGAGCTCAACGAGAAGGGGTACCCTGAGAAGATGGTCCAGAGGCATGGGCAACACGCTCTCGACAAGCATGCCAACCATTCATTGTGTCCATTGCCAACGCCAGCCATAGAGGCACCAGCCATAGAGGCAGCAACCATAGAGGCAGCAACCATAGAGGCGGCAATTGCTAGCCGCAGCCAAGTTGCTCTGCCAACAGAAGGTCAGCAGCTTGTTGGCAACTTGATTGCAAACGCTACGGATGTGGCCCCTGGTGTTGAAGTACAGCTAGAGCAGAAGACCGGGGGCAAGCTTGTGTGTCGCCACTACCACAACTTAACTCGGGATTGTGAGCCTGGGGTAGTGCGAGACCCGAAGGACCAGACCAAGCTGATCGAAGAAGCCCGAGGAGGGTTGGAGGGGCTATACAAAGCCATCAAGGAGGAAGATACTGAGCAGCTCGCGGCTAAGGTCAATGTAGTATGCGAGTACGCCGTAGAGGTATGCAGCTCGGAGCAGTCCAAGAGGATAAACACCAAGGTGGACAAGTTCAAGAGGATGAGTCTGGGCCAGGAAGGGGAGGGTAGTGTCAAGTCTGACATCACTATGAGCGAGGATGGCAAAGACGCAGAAAACGTGGAGGATGGTGAAACCAGGCATGCTCTCCCCGTAGTGCCAAGAGATCCCACCAGGGCTCAATCGAAGGCCATCACCTCGTGCCGCCGCAAGCTGGAAGTGTTGGAGTCTATGCAAAAGCAGCTACAAGACCAACGCAAGCAGATGATCTCTCTCTTGGCGGAGCAAGAGGGAGGAGAGAGTAGTGATGGGCTTCTGACAACCGCTAGGCTTGCCCTCACGTTTGGCTTGGAGGCCCTTGAGAAGAGCCTTTTGGCGGCAAACCACATCACTGTTGTGAAGTTCGTTGACCTTGGCTATGGCACTCAGCTTGATTGCGCCTTCATAGACACCGAGGCGTGCAACAAGGCAGCTATGGCTAGGTTGATGAGGGACATTGCCAGCCGCTTGTACAAGGCTTCAGATGGGAAGGTGGTTGCCAACATGATGGGGTCTGACGGCGAATTCCACTACTCATTGTTTAACGACTTGGGAGATCGAACTGCTTGTTGGGAGGAGTTTATGCGTAAGGCAAACAACAAGAAGAAGGCCATTTGGGTTGCGGTGGATAGTCGTTCTGGGAAAGGCCAAGGTAGGACTTTGAGGCAAGCCGGTGCCACAGCAGATGCCCTCATGGAGCTGCACCCTCCTCACCCCACTCCGACTAGGCTCGCACTTGCTGGGCTTCTTCCCCATGTAGAGAGTAATGCGGAGAGGAGCTTGGGAGTCCTGGACATGGGGGTACTAAAAAATGCGAAGCGAGTCCCCGGATCGGAGGTGCTCTCCTTGGAAGAGGGGACCCTTAAAGAATCGGTGGATGTGTACCAGCACCTTCACAAGAGGAGTATTGCCCCCCTGGACACCACGGCTTGCGCCCGGCAAATTGCCTTGATCGAACGTTCGAAGAGCACGCCGTTTAAGAAAGATATCCTGCAAGCGATGATGGACGTCGTGGTGGCCGATTTACCAACAAAAGGTCTCAAGGTGTGTGTTGCAACCGGGGATGGTATGGAGGTTGCGTTCCCTCCATGAGCGCCGGGTGTAATCTTGCTGGAACCTGGTGAGGTGGATGAAAGTCCGTTTTGCAAGATTTTGGATGCCAAACTGGACATGCTCAGCAGCAGCCTCTTCCCTAACAAGGGCTACTATAAAGATGGGCTAGCTTTTGAGCGCAAACTGTGCGGTGTACTAAGTGCCGATAGCTTTAAGAGAAGCACCCCTATCTGGGATGCATCTACCGATGTTCAAGTGGAAGATGTTGAAGTGGAAGATGTTGAAGTGGAAGAGGTTGAGGTAGATGAGGAAGCCGAGGTGCTTGATCTTAGGAATATGATGGTGTGTTGCGCCAACCTTAAGGGCACCTTCAATGAGAATGGTATGGTGGCCTTTCCAGCCCAACAGCCTGGCTTCAAAGTGACAGACAAGCAAGTTGCGGAGCTTATTGAAAAGGCGCATGTCCAGGGAGATAGTCGTTGTTGATAGGGTTGTTTAGGGAAAGCTACCCCCTTGCCCCTAGGGCCATGGTTCCCTTTGGTAAGAGTGGCACAATGGAGGATGCCCCATGGACCCCGCATGTACTATCTTCCATGATGGAGGATCCGGTGGCCTACGAAGCCTTGTTACATCCGGTGGGCACCCTAGCCACCCCCAGGACCCGCAGGTACCCAGCGGTGAAGGGGTACAACATCCGTGCGGCGGGCACAAACCCCGTGGAGACTTTCTTCAGCCAGAGCACGCAGAATTTGCAGGTAAGGCGCATGAGTGGGAGGCACACGCCGGTCTGTCGCTTCTGTGTAAATGTGCCACACACATGCCGAGGGGGCATGGGGGACTTGATGATCGATGCCCCATATGCATGCACATGTTCTAGATTGTACAATACCTTACCATTACCCACCAACCACCTTGTTCTCCTCAGTACCGACCGTCACTTGGGCCGTTTCGATACGGGCTGGCCAAGATTGTTTACCTTGCTCGCCTAATGGTGATGACGGACGAAGAGCGTGGGTTCTACTTGCCTGATGCAGCGAAGAGGGACTTGGCTTATGAGCACCACATCTTGCGCATGAACACGGGAATTGACATGCAGCGGCAGCAGGAGAAGCACAAAGATGAGAAGGATAGCAAGTCTTCTGACTTGACTAAGGCCCTGTCAACACTCACAGTCCGTCAGCACCACAAGTCCTCTGCACACTAGGGCACTACACGTCCTCCGCTTCCTCCTCTCCCTCTGCCTCCTCCTCCCCCTCTGCCTCATCCCCCCCCCCCTGCCTCCCCCTCCTCCTCCCCCCCTGTCTCCCCCTCCTCGGCCTCTGCCTACCCTAGGATGATCATTTTCCAACGTGGGGTCCTTTGCTATTTTGGGGTGTAACAAGCAGCAGCTTCTGGGCAGCTCCACCGGCAGCTCCCCTGACTGTGGACTTGTGCTTATTGGACTGCATAGCTTTTTATTTTTTTGCTAAGAGCACAAGCTTCTAGGCAGCTCCCCTGACTGTGGACCTGTACTTAGTGGACTTCACAGCTTTTATTTTTTCTGCTACGACCAGCAGCTTCTAGGCAGCTCCCCTAACTGTGGAACGCTACTTAGTGGACATGATGGCTTTCATTTTTTTGGCTACGAGCAGCAGCTTCTAGGCAGCTCCCCTGACTATGGACCGCTAATTAGTGGACTCAATGGCTTTTATTTTGTCTGCTACGAGCAGCAGCTTCTAGGCAGCTCCCCTAACTGTGGACCACTACTTAGTAGACTTCGCAGCCTTTTGGGGGGGGGGGGGGGGGGGGGGGGGGGGGGGGGGGGGGGCACGAGCAATAGCTTTTAGGCAGCTCCTCTGACTTCTGTGTTGTTGTTGTAACGATTACATATTCCCGTGTAATTATTTTTGCTACCTAAGACGGCGAGCTGCCAAATTGCTAACTGGAGCCATGTAACCATGTTCAAGTGCAAAATCGGATCCATTTCGAAAATAATTGTTCTTCGCAGTTTGTGAGACTCTTTACAACCCAAGTTGATACTGTATTCTTTGCTACTACCAGCTACTACTTTTGTTTGTGACAGGAAATTTCCACTTTACCACCCGAGGGGGGGGGGGGGGGGGGCAACAATAAAGTTGTCAGACCGCATATTCTGAGGTTGTTATCCCCCCCCCCCCCCCCCCCCCCCCCCCCCCCCCCCCCCCCCTCAGTTAAAATGAAACAGTGGATACCTAAGGGGAGGCTGGAGCCCATTCCTGTCCCATGCATGGGCCTGTGCCCTCTGGGCTCTGGGGGCAGGTACGGGATTCCATTCTGGCTCCCGATCACTAAGATCGCCAAACACCCAACCCAAAACCATCCCACGACCGTTATTTGCCCTTTCGAATCATTCGTGACCCTGGAGCGAAAGGATGTAGCTCGAAGATCCGGGGCGAAACAGCCCTTAGACCCTGGTGTCGGGCATTTGGCCCAGGCGCGCTGCGCAGAGAAAGTTGCAAGATCAGGCAGTCGGTGGGGCTGCTAAGGAAGCATAGGCGGTCAATTGCTGCGCAAAAGCATTGCCATTGGTAGTCTATGCGCTGAGAAAGAATCATCGCGTTCGACCCTGAGGGGGGCTTGGCCCGGCCGGTCTGCTGGCATGGGGGGGGGGCGTGGGGTGTGCCGGGTGGGTAATGAAGCCACGCCAACTATGGTACTTCTACTTCTAATTCTCGTCATGTTCATGTTTCCAGCCTTGCAACTTGCACAATGAACAATTCCATGGGAAACGAATACAAATCCATCTCACGCACTTGCGACCATCGTGCTGTAAACCATGGAGGTACAAACGTTCGCATGGGCACTTCCGAGGCCGCCAGCAATGGGACGGAATCGGACGCAGAGGGACGCATGGCATTCAAGTGAGACGCATCCAACCTACTGAAGCTGCGTCTGCGACGCAACGGACCCTTCGACGTTCCTTCGACGACGGAGGTAGGACACAGTGTCCTGAACAATTCGCCTTGGTCCCACTGGCGTGCCACTGCGATGCTGCCACACTGCAAGTCTGCCACTGCCAGACTGTCGACCGGCCCCCCCACCGGCCCCCCACTACATCCGCAATCATCATCACCTGCACCTCATGTATGTCGCCGATCTCAATCCCGATCAATTCTCGATCCCGATCAATTCTCAATACCGACGTTAGCCTGTCTTCCCTTCGCCTGCCTCTGCTTGCTTGCTGCTGATCACGACGAATTTTCGCCTCACTCTGCCTGCTTGCTGGCGCTTCCGACAATTCTCCTTCCCGTTAAAATCTCCTTTCAGATCAGCTCCCAATCCCGCTCAATTCACAATCCCGGCGTTCGCCTGTCTCCCCTTCCGCCTCCACCAGGTATCCCACCCACACCCACACACCATGTCCAATGCTTAACATGCACTCCCAATCGCACGGGGGTTAGGCCGCATTGAACTCAATCACGTCCACGTCCGAGTTCGGACCTCTCGACACTTCCCTTCCCACTTCTACCCACTTCTACACCCCCCCACTCCAATCCCATATTCCCATCCTCTCGCCCCTATACCCCACGCCAGGTCCACCCCCGGACCTGTCAACCTTTCCTCCCACTCCCGCCCCAGATTTTCCTGGCCTGGGCTTTGCTCCCATTGCCCACACCCTTCCTCACTCCCCAGCCGTCATGGTGTAGCACAGCATGGTATGATTTGTACCTACATGCACGGTCATTGGTGTAGTATGGCAAGGTGCAGCATAGCATGGCATGTAATGGTTTATACATGCCATGCATGCATGAATTGTACAATGGTAGTATGGTGTGGTATGGCATGGTGTAGCATAGCATGGTATGGTTTGTATATACATGCATGGTATATTAGTATGGTATGGCATGGTGCAACATAGCATGGTTTGTTATGGTTTATACCAACATGCATTGTACAATGGTAGAATGGTGTGGTATGGAATGGTGTAACATAGCATTGTATGGTGTGTACCTACATGCATGGTATATTGGTACAGTATGGCATGTTGCAGCATAGCGGTCTAAATGGAAAGGAAGACAGATGGGTTCCCTGCTTCGGGTGGCAGTGCATGCGTAGCCACTTGTGTGTGCGTGTGTAAGTGTTTGGGTATGTGTGAATGTTTGCATGGGGTTGTCTTGTAGTGCATGGATGGCCTGGTGTGTGTAAGGGTGAGTGTCTGATTGGGTTGTGTGTGTCGATGGGATTGTCTTGTAGTGCATGGATGGCCAGGTATCTGTATCTATCTATGTACGGAAACAGATCTTTGTGGCAGTGCATGTGTAGCCACTTGTGTGTGCATGTGCCTGGGGTTGTCTTATAGTGCATGGATGGCCAGGTGTGTGTATATGGTATGAACAATGCTGTGTGACAGTGCATGTGCAGCCAGTTGTTCATTTGTGTGTTTCCATGCGTGAGTGTCGGGGTGTGTTTGTGTGTGCTTGGGGTTGTCTTGTAGTGCTTGAATAGCCAGATGTTTGCGTATGTGCGTGCACAGTGCTGTGTGGCAGTGCATGTATAGCCAATTGTTTTGTGTGTGCATGCGTGTGTATTTGAGTGTGTTTGTGTTTGCATGGGGTTGTCTTGTAGTGCATGGATAGCCATATGTGCGTGAATTTGCGTGCACAGTGCTGTGTGGCAGTGCCAGAATAGCCAGATGTGTGTGTATGTGCATGCACAGTGCTGTGTGGCAGTGCTTGGATAGCCAGATGTGTGTGCATGTGCGTGCACAGTGCTGTGTGGAAGTGCATGGATAGCCAGATGTGTGTGTACGTGCGTGCGCAGTGCTGGGTGGCAGTGCATGGATAGCCTCATGTGTGTGTACGTGCATGCACAGTGCTGTGTGGCAGTGCATGGATAGCCAGATGTGTGTGTATGTGTGTCCACAGTGCTGCGTGGCAGTGCAGGGTAGCCACATGTGTGTGTATGTGCATGCACAGTGCTGTGTGGAAGTGCGTGTATAGCCAGCTATGTGTGTGTATGTGCGTGTGTAGTGTTGTGTGGCAGTCCTAGGTAGCCGGATGTGGGTTTATGTGCTTGCGCAGTGCTGTGTGGAAGTGCATGGATAGCCAGATGTGTGTGTATGTGCGTGCACAGTGCTGTGTGGCAGTGCATGGATAGCAAATTGTATTGTGCGTGCATGCGTGCGTATTTGAGTGTGTTCGTGTTTGCATGGGGTTGTCGTGTAGTGCATGGATAGCCAGATGTGTTAGTATGTAGTAGCACATGGCTGTGCGACAGTGTATGTGTAGCCAGTTGTTTGGTGTGTGCATGCTTGAGTGGCTGAATGTGTTTGTGTTTTCATGTGGTAATGTATTGCATGGTTAGCCAGATGTGTGTGTATGTGCGTGCACAGTGCTGTGTGGCAGTGCATGGATAGCCAGCTATGTGTGTGTATGTGCGTGCGCAGTGCTGTGTGGCAGTGCTAGGTAGCCACATGTGTATGTTCATGCAAAGTGCTGTGTGGTAATGAATGTATAGCCAGCTATGTGGGTATGTGCGTGCACAGTGCTGTGTCGCAGCGCATGGATAGCCAGATGTGTGTGAATGTGCCTGCGTAGTGCTGTGTGGCAGTGCATGGATAGCTAGATGCCTGCGTATGTGCGTGCTCATAAGTTGTCAAACGTCTTGTAGCTTATTCTGCTATTAGTGCCTACTTATTCCACTACTTTTGAAACTCCCAGCCTTCCTCCTCTCACTTTCTCGCATTCTGCATATCAACAATTTCTCGACTATTTGCCCCATGTTCTGCCCGTGACGTCTAATGTGTTCAGGACTTAGTTGCTTATTGGTTTGAATGCCACCGGTTGACCATAATTCAGATGCTACGTGTCCAAGCTGTCGAGACTATGTGTTCAATCCTACGCACGCCAGGAACACGCCCAGCCGACTCTACAACCTAACTGGCAAAACACATTTCAGACCGCATATCACACTGCGATCTCGAAATACGATATTGTATTAGGTAACAAGCGGCTTGTGTCCTGGGGGTCCCCAATTAATTGCCATACATGTTGGGAATGAAGCCACATCAAGCTTGTATGCGGCTGACCGAACAAATTCCCCCAAATCAACCATTCCTCTGATTGGTTACATTTTGTGTGCATCAGATGCTTGCAAATAAAGCCCATATACAAGACAGTCCAGGCACGTTTAATACCACTTCAAATGTAACAACCCTACAAAATGTCAATTGTCGTTACTTCACAGTAAACAAAGCTACATCCATAGATTAAATTCAATTAAATCCAAATATATTGAATTCTTATTAATACAACTCAAATCAATTAAATGCATTCAATTCAAGTCCAAAAGATTCAATTCTGATTCTATCAAATTAATTAAAAACATATTAATTAATGAATTCATGAATTAATACAATTTAATTAATATAATTAAATTAAAGTAACAATTAATTAAATATAATTTAATTAATTAAATAGTATCAATGACTTTAACAAAAAATTATTCATTCATTTTAATCGTGTTACTAATGAATTAATTCAATTCATTTGATTCATTAAACATTTATACAATTATAATAAATACAATTATGCAATTAAATCCGAATTAAATCCGAATTAAATTCTCAATTAAATTCAAGATTATTTGAAACATTTTCATTCGGGACGCGCCTCCAGGCGCCCTTTATTTGAAGAGGGATTAGCCCCATTAAAATGTCCGTTCGTCCGTTCGTTCGTCCGTGTGTCACCAACCATTTTTTCAGGTTTTATGAAAAACATCAAAAAGGTTGAACATTCTTTATTTTTGATGAATTATAAGACTTATTTATACCGGACATTTTCTGACCAGAGTACATGTGAGCATCGCAATTCACGAAAAGGAGCTCAGGTTGGGCCAAAAAGCTACAATTAACGGTTAACAATTTGATTTCAGGGTGTTTTGAGCTAACATTTCAAATTTGAACCACTTTAACATGTGCGCATACATAGGTTTGGGAGCAGAATTGTCATCAAAAATTGGAGGCGAAACATGTAAGCATCACAATGGACGAAACAATCCCCTAGGGCACTTGACCTATAATTAGCCCACGGACCCCACCACAGGGCCGTGCGTGGGGCAGGGGCGGGGGCCACCGGGCGGGGGCAGGGGCAAGCCACGCCACCTGCCGCTGGCCAAAAACCCGTTCGGGAGGACGGGACATGCCGTTCACGTCTTGGCTGGGCCGAAACATGCAATACCTTGTACAAATTCCGTAAAATCGACCACACACCTGATTGGCCTCATTTCTCTTGCATCAAATTCTTTAAAAAAAGACAATCTTCTTACATGCATTTCATTACATTAATCGAATTAAAATAACACAACATTAAATACAATACAATACAATTAATTGAAATACATTGAATTAAGGATTCGAATCATCTCATTTGGGACGCGCCTCCAGGCGCCCTTAATGAAATATGGCCATAACCAATTAAATACAGGCCTATATAGCCATAACCAATCAAATACAGCCATAAGTACACAATACCTCCCCAAGGGATTACGCATAGTTCTTCAGAAAAAGCTGTACGCCTAGTCAGCGTGATTTAAGGAAGCAGTCCAAAGGGGATCCTCGGACAACACCATTGGGGGGAAGGGGGTTACGGGGGGCGGTAGGTAGCAGTGGAGGAGAAAAGAAAAGCAGTACGCCAAAAAAGAAAAGCAGTACGTCAATTCGGCGTGATTAAGGAAGCTGTCCAAAGGGGGTCCTCGGACAACACCATCAAACCGGGGGGGTGGCTAGGGGGGGCGGTACCCCCCACAATAGCCGGTGGCGGAAGAAGGAGTGTGGGACGAGTGTGTAGCAGATTCCATGCGCCGGCGGGTACACACAATGGTATGTGCGCATCGGACGGCATGCAGGTGGAGGGAGTGGAGGAGGCGGGTGGTGTCAGTAGGATGGATACCGAGAGAAGAAGAAATGGGAATAAGTGTTATGCCCGCATGTGAGGAGCATTTTGGTCACTCTTTAGCGGGGGCGGGGGGCGGAGGGTAACTTGGGTAACTGTTGACGAACTGTACACCCCAGAGATCTGGTACACCCTAGTTGCCGGGGGAGCCCCCAGGGGGGAGCCCTGGCTTGACCTCATAGGAGACTACCTGGCCCCCCGCTTGTTCCCAACATTCATCCACTCCGGCATCACCTCTCTCGGCATCCACCCTTCTACTTTCGCCCGCCTCCTTAACTCTCTTCACCTTCATGCTGTTTCCTACGCTCATCGCATCACCTGCCACCGTCGTGCTTTGGAATCTGCTTCTTTCCATTCCCCCAATCCGCCCTCCTCCACTGCTACCTACCGCCCCCCGTAACCCCCTTCCCCCCCATGGTGTTGTCCGAGGACCCCCTTTGGACTGCTTCCTTAAATCACGCCGACTAGGCCTACTGCCTTAAATCACGCCGACTAGGCCTGCTTCCTGAAATCACGCCGACTTGGCCTACTGCCTTTCTTCTCTTTTCACTCCACTGCTTGTATCTTTCATCTTCTTCCCTGTCAGCGCATAAGCGCACGAGCGAGAGCGTAGGATCAGCCTCGGAATAAGATCTGCCTCGGGATAAGATTTCATCCCGACAGATTGGATTCTTGAACTCGAACTTACACGGCTCCAGCCAACAATTTTGCTGCTCGCCGTCTTCGGACAAATTGGAATCGATTTCGAGAGTCCCGAGTTCTGATAGAAATTTATCCAACTCCTTCCGATCTATAATTGAATTAGTCAGTAGGCCTCTCTTCTTTCAGTCTGCCCCTAGAATACTCTGAACCAGCTCAGCTTTTTCCTCCGTCCTGTGGTAGCTAAAAAAGCCAGAGGGGATCCCCATGGAAGCGTGCTTTACACGCATGCAGGCGCCATGCACAGTTCAGCAAGTTTGCTCCTCTCGCTTGCATGCCCAGTCCAAAGCACAGCTCCAGCCCATGGCTGTTCACCCCATGGGCTGTACCACAAGCTTGACTCCCTCTAATAACTTGTTGGAGTCTATCCGTAAAATCCAAGGGAGAAGCTGCTTGGCAGCTGCATCCCCACTTAAGGGGCCCATTAGAAGCTTTATCCGCGCCCCCAAAAATGGTGCAGAGGATGAGCTGATACAAGAAGAGCTGGTGCTCGGGTTGCAAATGAGTCCCAAGCAAGCTGCTGCAGTCATAATGACTGCTAATACGTTCAGCCCGGGCACTCACTTGAGCTTGCATAACTTGAGAGGATGGATTAAGGCCCTTGTCAGCTTCGGCTTGAGTATATCAGACATCTCAGGGGGGCTTCGAAGAAGCCCCATCCTCATTGCATGTTCAGCTAGTGGGCGGGAGAATGCCAATGCTGAGTTGATAGGGGTGCTAACTGCCCATGGTCTATCTGACAATCAGATACAATGCGTGTTGAGGAAGTACCCCACTGTGTTGGTCTGCCTCACACCATCATCCCTCGGCGCCAAGCTGCTTCGCCTCAAGGAGTTAGGCTTCCCCCCTTCGGAGGAGAAGGGTCTGTTGGAGAAAGAGCCCTCCATCCTCGGGTCCTCTCTTCAATGGGACACAGTCCAGTGGCTAGAGGGGGAGGGCTATGAGCCCGAGGTAGCCAGGCGCATGATCAAGGGGAAGCCTATGCTTCTTACCTACAACCCTGAGACCAGCCTCAGGAAGACTCTGGCCTACTACACCTGGCTCGTGGGTTCTCGTGAAGAAGCCCACTCAATCCTCGCCAAGAACGCCACCCTGTTTGGGCTACGTACGTCGGCGGTGCACGCCAAGCTGGCTTTCATGGTCAGCAAGCTGGACATAGATGTGGTGGCAATGATGAAGAAGAATTATGCCTGCCTCGGCTACAGCATGGATACGAGGACGGGCCCTCGAACACTACTTCTACGCAGCCTGGGGGGGACTGAATCCTTCGATGTGTATAGCCAAATGTGGCTGAATATGACAGATGAGGCCTTTGTGCAATGTAGCTCCTTCTCCCGTCCTTGGACCAAAGCTGAATCTACCTAGTGCGTCTGAAAGCTGACATGACAGGCATTCAAACACAGCTGCAAGCTTTTAGCTAGAGCTGCATGGAAGCTTCTTTGCGTAAAACGCCCCCAAAAGAAACATTGGGTCCATGTAGTGGTTGAGTAAATAAATGTCACGCTTTATCATAAGGCGTGAGGTTGAGGGGGCAGCCTGGTCTATCAGCATCCAGGCTGCTCACCGTCTGCCGGCGGAGTAAACATGGGTAGCATAAACACTACTGCACCACACTCCTGATTTTAAAAAGGTTATCACAGAGGTGTTAGAGCTAGGTATCTTCTTAACACCTAAGATATGGTTAGGCCTTGTGTTGTCTTGGATTGGATTGTTACATGTTTTTCAGCTTACTCTGGGCTGCTTGCCATCTTCCAATGCCATGTCCCCCATACGATTGTCTACTATTATCACAGAAACCAGGGAGCTTACTGAGAAGTTTTTTTAGAGATGGGTCGCTATTAGCGATGAAACCCATCGCTTTCAAGATTGGCCTAGCAATTTGAGCGATGCAGCTAGATCTGGCCCTCGAGTCCCAACTGGCCTGGCTCAGGCCGCCTAGGAGCTGTCCTGGCCTGGAATTCCTCGAATGTCTGGCCAGCCCCCCCCACCACCACCCCTGTGCAGTAACACCCACACATGGTAACTCTCCCCCGGTTCTAGTATAGTAGAGGTCAAACCCTCTTCGGCAGTTACAGAAGATGGGTCGAGTGCGCAATGCTGTTCTCCAGGTCAGCATCACATTTCCATCTGTCGAATATTCCAAGGATGCTCCCTGATAAGTGAAAGACTGTTCCCCCTATGGGATGGATCATGGCCAAACAGATGTATGGAAGACCATGGATAGAGTTAAATTTGTGTGTAGGCTGATCGACTCAATTGGAAAGCTTGAAAGCCCAACTGAGTGGGGAACTGCTCACAAAGCAGATGGGCAAGGGGGTGGTGCTGGTGGAGAGTGGAGGGGGTTAGCAGTATCCCAGGGGTTAAATCATCTGACCTTATGGAGTGTGTGTGTATTTTGGGGAAAACTAGACTAGACCCACTTTAGCTCGGCCAGTGGCCACTTGTGCAGCATTCCAGTATATAAATAAATAAATAGTACGCCTTGTTACGAGGCGTGGGGTTGAGGGGGCCAGCCCGTTTGCTTTCACTGGGGCCAACCACCAGTAGGGGGGCGGAAGGGGGGGGGGGGGCTATCATCCCCCTGGGGGAGGGTTTTGAGCCTGTTCCATGTACCTTCTGCACGCGACAATATAA
Organism: Chlamydomonas sp. ICE-L; assembly: GCA_013435795.1. NCBI lineage: Eukaryota > Viridiplantae > Chlorophyta > Chlorophyceae > Chlamydomonadales > Chlamydomonadaceae > Chlamydomonas > Chlamydomonas sp. ICE-L. The sequence goes on along the minus strand of JACBWV010000539.1, from coordinate 116,741 downwards.
TGGAGGGAGACAGTGGCATAGGTGTGGAGTTTGGTGCAGAGCTTGAGGGTGGCTACTTTGGAGATACCTAAGCGGGTGAGGTTGAGAAGTGCATTGATAGGTATGGTCCCTGTGGTACCCAATGTAACAACTGAATATATCACTTGATATCCCTGATCTTTCAGAGCCTGTGATAGGTTCTTGTGTTGATTTCCCTTTTCCGCATATTTGACCGAGTGGTTGGTACCAGAGCAGTAGCCGACTTCAGCTATGTGGATGGGGAGGCATGAGGTGGGATTGGAGCAGGTTTGTTGATCCGGGGTCAAGAGGAGGTCTGGTCTGAGTTTGTCCGGGGTGCTTTGGGCCATGTTAGGGCGTTTCAGCCACGAGGGCGGCCTGTTCCCCAGTACCTCAGTTGGGAGGTCCTCCAGTTTGCCAGCGTCCATATACATAAGTTTCCCCCCCCTGTTCCCCTTTGGACACTGCATTTTGTGTTAATTTACTACAAGGTTATACCGAAGCATACCAGTACTGATCAGTAAAAATCTTTTAACGGTACCGGTATTCCTAAATTTAAATTAGAATTTAGAATGTTGAAAGAAACCAATTTAAAAATAGCTATGAATAGCTGTAAACGGAGACTGGCCAGATGGCTCCGGAACCAGAATAGCTATGATAGGGGGGGGGGGGGGGGGGGGGTCAAAAACGAAAAAAACGGTTTCAAGGCTGAGAAGCTAGAAGATTTTCAACATTGTTTCGGATGTCAGTCAGTGATAGGCAGAAAGACACCTACACCCAGCGTTTTCTCTCTCGATTAATCGTTTGTTGCACGAATGCACGCTTTTAGTGTGTTTTTGCGAATTTGGCCATCGTTTTATCAGGTCTGGTTAGTCAGTTAATGTCTTCGAATTCTGAAACGTTGGCTGCAGCATCGTTCATGAGCGAAACTTAATGTTTCCGAGGGACCAATGGCTTGGCTGAAGCATCGGCATAATTAATGTTTCGGATGTTGCAGACTGTTGGCTCGTGCATTCGTGCATCGGCTGACTAATTAGCTGACATCGGTTAGCATTGGCACCAGGGTTGTTCAGGACACTGCATCAGGGTAATTCAAAGTGCGCGCTTTTGCGCTTTTGAGCGCTGACTTTTTGACCCCCTCTGCGCCTTAAGCGCAGTTTTTTGCAACTCCCTACGGGCGCTTCAAGCAATTCTTGCGCTTTTTGCACAACAAAGCGCAGTTTTTTTGTTTTCAAGTGCGCTAAAGCGCTGGCCAATTTGGCAATTTGAAGTACCCTGCACTGCGTCCTCGCCGCGGGGCGCAATGTGACGAGGGGCCGTTGACCAGAAGGAATGTTCTGTCGCGTCGCAGGCTGTACAATTGTTTGCGTCTCAGGCAGCATAGCGGGGGGTCCTTTCTAAAGTACTCTGATTGGCTCCAGGCTGACACGTCACAGGTTGTTAGGTCCACACGCCACGGACTGAAGTTTCACAATTTTGGCCAAGCCAAAGAATACTAACAGCTTGTGGTCGGGTTCCAAGAGCGTTGCTGTTACTATTCGTCCTTATGAAAGCTTTGACCCAAAGCGATGGGATAAGAGCAATGTTTCAGAATAAGGACCAGGCAAATGCTATATCTATCCTTTCGTATACCCCTTTTCTTAGAAAATCAGATTCAGACCAAAGAATATTACAGGTAATAGCCTTTACATGTCCATACAGAAAAACTCAAGTCAAACCAAGAGGAGAAGAAAAAATCTCCCCCCACCCCTCTAAATAGAAATAAAAAGCACAACTTGAAATTATATATGGATTCTGGGTCTTAACTCTATGGCGCACACAATATATATCATCCTCAGAATTACCAAACAGTGATTGTGTGATACACAAAATACTCACCCATTCACCCACGTATGCACCTACCCATCCTTACCACCAATACCCACCCACCCATATACCCCCCTGGTTTTAATTGGTACCAATGAACTGCCCTTGTCAACACAATATCAATGGTGGTCTCAGAATATCATTTGGAGGTCTGAGTAAAAATATAACAAAAAAACTGAGGAGGGCTGACCCCACCCCCTACCCCAGATGAGGTGCTCAGAATGACCTAAAACATAGCCACGAATCATGCCATTATAGCCCCATTCTCAGAAAATATATATCGATATTACTGGCAAATTGGAGGCCTAGACTCATCCTGGTCAACCGAACCAATACTGAAGAAGATAATATCGTGCTCTGTTATTGTACGATTTACTCTATTCCAGGCCTAGGACCAGGCCAATCTGTAGTAATACCCAGATTGCCAAGGCCCTGGAGGGACTCCTGACGAGAACCAAACCTCCGATATTCATTTGGCATAACACATTACATGCCTCATCACCGGGGCAAGGCCTTGCTGGACCCCTTGACCAAACAGACGGATGTTTCTTAGCGAATTTGGAAAGTAGATTACGATATTAGTACGATATCGGTTTGCCACACAGCACAATAAATTGTGCGATATACACGATAAGTCAGTTCACGTTATATATATATAACGTGAACTGACCGTTATACCACGTTACATATATTTATATATGCGTCGCACGCCCTTTGGAATGAGCATTGCATCTCCGGCCACGGGAACGTCCACTGCCGAGCCACAAGTCAGATAGAAGCCCCTCTGGCCTCCCATGTTTTGGTCAGAAATCTGGGATACTATTATATAGAATATTCCCCCAAAGCTGGCACCAGGGTTGTTCAAGCCTTGAAGGGCACCTCAAAATCTACTTCGTAAGGCATACCTGTCTTCATAATCTTTTTATAATAAGCCAGAATCTACGTTTCCAACGCAACAGACCCCACAAATCTAAGTTTCAGGCGTGAAACGTAACAGTTTGAATAAGCCTGGATGGCACATCCACAAGTGAACGGCAGCCGGAGAGGTTGACATCATACAGGTTGGGGCATTGAGCCAAAGCTGACACATGCACCAGTGAAGAGCAGGAAGAGAGGTCGACAGCGTGCAGGTTGGGGCATGAGCCCAAAGCTGACACGTCCACCAGTGCATGGCAGCAGGAGAGGTCCACAGTGTGCAGGTTGGGGCATGAACCCAAAGCCGACACATCCACCAGTGATCCACATTCAGAGAGGTTGACAGTGTGCAGGTTGGGGCAGAAGCCCAACCCTGACACATCCAGCAGTGAATTACTGCAGGAGAGGTTGACAGTGTGCAGGTTGGGGAATAAGCCCAACCCTGACACATACAGCAGTGAATCGCAGCAGGAGAGGTCGACAGTGTGTAGGTTGGGGCATGAACCCAAAGCTGACGCATCCACCAGTGATTCACAATCAGAGAGGTTGAGAGCGTGCAGGCTGGGGCATAAGGCCAAAGCTGATATATCCACCAGTGATGGGCATTCATAGAGGTCTACTGTGTGCAGATTGGGGCATAAGCCCAAAGCTGATATATCCACCAGTGTATGGCATTCAGAGAGGTCGACAGTGTGCAGGTTGGGGCACAAGCTCAAAGCTGATATATCCACCAGTGCATAACATTCAGAGAGGTCGACAGTGTGCAGGTTGGGGCATAAGTCCAACCCTGACACATCCAGCAGTGAATCGCAGCAGGAGAAGTTGACAGTGTGCAGGTTGGGGCATAAGCCCAACCCTGACACATCCGCCAGCCCAGAGCACCAGGAGAGGTTGAAAGTGTGCAGGTTGGGGCATGCAGCCAAAGCTGATAAATCCCACAGTGAATCGCAGCTGGAGAGGTTGACAGTATGCAGGTTGGGGCACAAGCCCAAAGCAGATATATCCAACTGCGAATCAAAGTGAGAGAGGTAGACAGTGTGCAAGTTGGGGCATGAACCCAAAGCTGATATATCCACCACCAAGTTCGATTGATGCAGATCAACAAGACGAAGATTAGTGCATGAGCCCAAGGCTGATATATCCACGAGGGAGCGGCAGCATTCAAGTGAAATAGTGTCCAAGTTGGGGCACAAGCCTAGAGCTGATACATCCACCAGTGAGTCGCAGCTTTGAAAGCCGACATTATGCAGGTTGTAGCATGTCCTCAAACCAGCCAAAGTCTTCAATGAATGGCATCCATAGAGGTCGAATGAGTACAGATTTGGGCAGGAGCTGGTTGCTAGATCCGTTAGTGACTGACAGTCGGAGATGGTGACAGTACGCAGGTTGATGCATGAGCCCAGAGCTGAGACATCCAACAGTGAGGAGCATCCAGAAAGGTTGACAGTATTTAGGTTGGAGCATGAGCCTAAAGCCGAGATATCCACCAATAAGGGGCACATTGAGAGGTCGACAGTGAGCAGGTCTGGACAGTTGCCCAAAACTGTCACATCCACCAGAGTCTTGCAATTGGAGAGGTCAACGGTATGCAGGCTGAAGCAGGTGCCCAAAGCTGACACGTCCGTTAGTGAGTTGCATCCTGAGAGGTTGACGGTATGCAGGATGGAGGATGGTCCCAGGAATGCTACGTCCTGTATAGGAGCATTGGGTAGCTGTAGCTGCTGCACAGATTCAGGCAGCCTGTCCAGTAGCAGGTCCTTGGGGGCATTGTGAATGGCCAAAGTGATGAGCCCTGGGCACTTCAAATAAGGCTTGGATAGGTGGAGGCCCTCGTGCAGTGGAGGAGGGCACTTTTGGTTAGTTAAGAGGTAGGATGCAAGGATGGGGGTGGGTGGAAGGAGGGGGTTGGGTCCTCGTCATCATTATCAATACGGCCCAAGGGCTTGCAACACCTGGATAGTCGCACTCCAGTTCGATCACATTATTCCCACTGTCACTTCATCATCTTTCAAAAATCGGGTAATATCTCAAATTTGTTGAAGAGACTCCAGTAATTGTATCTCTGAAATACCAAAAACCAGAAAAAAGTGAAGGTAAACTGGCCAACTTTTGCCTGAAATATCACGTGGTCCCTTGCTAGGCTAAGAGGTTCATAGGATTCACTTGGGGAACTGCACTGAATCAAGATAATGTCCAGAGTAGTGGGCACATCTCGACGTATGGGCATATCCAGAGTAGTGGGCATATCTAGACGAATGGGCATAACCAGAGTGGTGGGCATATCTAGACGTATGGGCACATCCAGAAAAGTGGGCATGTCTAGACGTATGGGTACATCCAGAGTAGTGGGCATATCTAGACCAATGGGCATATCCAGAGTAGTGGGCATATCTAGACGTATGAGCATATCTAGAGTAGTGGGCATATCTAGACCACTGGGCATATCCAGAGTATTGAGCATATCTAGACGTATGGGCTTATCCAGAGTAGTGGGCATATCTAGACCAATGGGCATATCCAGGGTAGTGGGCATAAGTAGACCAATGAGCATATCCAGAGTAGTGAGCATATCTAGACGTATGGGCATATCCAGAGTCGTGAGCATATATAGACGCATGGGCATATCCAGAGTAGTGGGCATATCTAGACGTATGGGCATATCCAGAGTAGTGAGCATATCTAGACGTATGGGCATATCCACAGTAGTGGGCCTATCCTTTGGGGTGAATATCGCGCCGATTGACTTCAGACTTCCAACAAACTGCTAACTAGGGGTATACCACCAGCCCCACAGTGTCAACTCAGAGCTAAAATACCGAGCTTCAGCGAATATGTTATAAATTAACCTGGGAGCTAGGACAGGATATTCAACCTGGCCTACTGGATCATATCTGCATATTCCTAGCAAGTCAAACTTATCAACCGTATGGTTTCCATTTGGATTGTCAAATCAAGTCGACCCGCACGAGTGCACTACGTTAATCAGATTGGTGCCCACCTTCCAGAACAACGCCAGGCGCTGAGTGCGAGCGTCCACTTCCCTTAGAAAATCCGAGCAAACTAGTCTGCAGACTCCACGAGTCTCGGAGTTCAAGAAATGGGCGTCTTCGGAAATATTGTCACGCTCTAGAAGCACCCTCAGTGCACAGCAGAGGACGTCGAGCATGGCGGGTTTGATATGGGGGGGAAACTATCGAGGTATCAGCGTGCGCAATTACACGATTCAAGATGACTTGAGCTGGGTTGACTTTTCTTAGAAGGACTTGACTTGGCAGGTGCGAATCATCAGCACTTGAATCCAAGCTTGCAATGTTTGAATTGTTCGCGTCGTGCAGTTCTTCTTGTTGCCATTGATTGGATTCGGTTGGCAATTCGGTTGGCAATTCAAATCAGGGCCATGCCATGGCCCAACATCAGGAATCGGGAAGGCGAGACCACGGAACAGTGCTCCAACCAGAGAGCTCTGGCTCCAACAAGGGGTAACACGCTCCGCTTTCTTTCCTCTCCCGCCCATTCCATTCCTTTCTTTTCGCTGTCTACAATTCTACCAGCACCTTACTGGATGGTGTTTGTTCAGCGCTGAGCCGCTGACGCTCGTTAATTCATCGTCCATCCTCGGTACGATCTAAACACCTCTTATTACGGTATAATCTATAGCACGCGGGCAGGTCAGAGCCACGTCTATGATTGCTGCTGCATCGCCCTCGCATGCATGCTTCCCTCCACCACCCCCTACGCCCGCCAGCGTCCTGTAAAACACGTGTTTATCTAACATGTCTGACAGACGATCAGTTTGTTTCATCCATGAACCGGTATTTTCGCTGATCAAGACCCTAGTAGCTGTTATCGGAGAAAGGTGATGCGTAGCGCAGTAAGTAAGGAACCTGAACTCACCTAATAGCTCAGTTTCGAAGGCAAAAGTTACGGGGGAACTTGACAGGGAACTTATATTTCTGCACCATAGGGACTACTGAACAAGCCTAGCTGAAAACGCCATGGAACCATTCAGTTCAATTTGTACCATACAAGTGCATTTGTTCCTTACTTGGAACTGGAAGACGATGAGATGAAAAATAAAATAAAAGAAAATGAAAACAATAATTTTTTCGCGAATACATTTTCCTGATATTTTGTTTGTACTGTTGAAGACGGCGAGCAGCCAAATTGCTGGCTGAAGCTATGTAACCAAGTTCAAGTCCAAGAAGACAGCGAGCAGCCCACAATTTGCTGGAAAAAACTTGTAACAATCAAATCAAATGAATGCTATTTAGGCTGCCTTGATGCTGGCCAGTCCGCTAATTAAATGATCACCTTAGCACGAACTCAGGGCCCCCGTTGACAAAATGAATGTTTGGGGTAACAGTACTTTTCGTTATAGCCCCTCCTGCCATGGTTGGGAAAATCTCAGCTCAGAAGATTACTTTATCGACGGGGGCCCTGAGTTCGTGCTTAAGTGATAATTTAATTGCACAATTATAATTAAATGGCAATCCCATATGGAATGATAATTTAATTGTGCGATTCTTACCACATTTTTAAAAGAAATGTTGACGGTTTTTCCATCCTTCAAAGAAATCAGGATTCATGACCAGCTTCATGCTGTACTCTGTTTCTCTGTTAGCTACCATGCGCCTTCTCTGATGATAGACGGAGGAGTAACCAGCAGCGCCACAGCGCTAGGCACTGTTTACTGGGTATCGTTAAATTAAAATTTAAAATTTTAACTTGCTCCCTCGTTATGTTTGTGAACTTGGTATTCCTTCCTCAGCCGCCCGCCCTTGTGGTGGGGGCTGGCGCTCGGGCAGAAGACGGAGCACCCATTTGTGACCTCTTCTTTGCTCCTGTCCCACACCCGGGTGGGGTCCTTGGTCTTGGCGGTGCAAGGGCGGAGCTACCATGCATCTTCTCTGATGATAGGCTGAGTGACCAACATTGTCATGGCGCTAGACACTGTTCACCTGGTACCTTTTTATATTTATTTATATTTTAAACTTCTTCTCTTGTTATGTTTGTTAACTTGGTATCCCCTCCTCAGTCGCCCGCCCATCTGGTAGGGACTGGCGCCCGGGCAGTAGACGGAGCAACCATTTGTGACCTGTTCTTTGATCCTGTCCCACACCCGGGTGGGGGCCTCGGCCTTGGCGGTGCAAGGGCGGAGCTACCATGCGTCTTCTCTGATGATAGGCAGAGTAACCAGCACCGCCTTATTCTTTGCATCCCACTTTGCTTCGCCCTTCCCTGATGATAGGCAGTGTAACCAGCAGCGCCATCATGAGCTACCATGCGGAGCTATCATGCGTCTTCTCTGATGATATGCTGAGTAACCAGCAGCGCCATTTTCTTTGCATCCCACTTTGCTTTACCCTTCTCTGATGATAGGCAGTGTAACCAGCAGCGCCATCATGAGCTACCATGCGTCTTCTCTGATGATATGCAGAGTAACCAGCAGCGCCATTTTCTTTGCATCCCACTTTGCTTTACCCTTCTCTGATGATAGGCAGTGTAACCAGCAGCGCCATCATGAGCTACCATGCGTCTTCTCTGATGATATGCAGAGTAACCAGCAGCGCCATTTTCTTTGCATCCCACTTTGCTTTACCCTTCCCTGATGATAGGCAGTGTAACCAGCAGCGCCATCATGAGCTACCATGCGTCTTCTCTGATGATATGCAGAGTAACCAGCAGCGCCATTTTCTTTGCATCCCACTTTGCTTTACCCTTCCCTGATGATAGGCAGTGTAACCAGCAGCGCCATCATGAGCTACCATGCGTCTTCTCGGATGATAGGCAGTGTAACCAGCAGCGCCTTTTTTTTTGCATCCCACTTTGCTTTGCCCTTCTCTGACTCTACTTTGTGAGGAAGATATATTGACAGCTTGCTGCAAGGGGAGGGGGGTAGGGTGTTGGATGTGATGGTGGTGCATTTGGTGGTGGTGGTCTGGATGTGGTGGTGGTGCTGATGGTGGTGTTTGTGGTTGAGGTTGGTGGTCTGTGTTGGTATTGGTGGTCTGTGTTGGTGTGGGTGGTATGGATGTGTTGGTGTCGGTGGTCTGGATGTGATGGTGTTGGTGGTCTGTGTTGGTACTGGTGGTCTGTGTTGTTGGTGGTGGTCTGGATGTGGTGGTGGTGGTGGTTGAGGTTGGTGGTCTGTGTTGGTTGTCTTTGTTGGTATTGGTGGTCTGTGTTGGTGTTGGTGGTCTGGATGTGGTGGTGTTGGTGGTGGTTGAGGTTGGTGGTCTGTGTTGGTTGTCTTTGTTGGTATTGGTGGTCTGTGTTGTTGTTGTTGTTGTTGGTGGTGGTGGTGGTGGTGGTTGAGGTTGGTGGTCTGCGTTGGCTGTCTGTGTTGGTAGTGGTGGTCTGTGTTGGTGGTGGTCTGGATGTGGTGGTGGTGGTGGTGGTGGTGGTGGTTGAGGTTGGTGGTCTGTGTTGGCTGTCTGTGTTGGTATTGGTGGTCTGTGTTGTTGTTGGTGGTATGGATGTGGTGGTGGTGGTGGTTGAGGTTGACGTTGGTGGTCTGTGTTGGTGTTGGCGGTCTGGATGTTGTTGTGGTGGTGGTACTGACACTAAGGAAGCAGCATTCACAGTCGTCCACCTTGATGTACTAGAGCAGCCACTCCATTCATTGGAGGTAGAGGTGGATGAGGGGATAGTGGCGAGATAAGGGAGAGCTTGCTTCAAGGGGATGAGGGGATAAGGGGAAACATTGTTCAACATCAAAAGAGGAAACATTGTTCAACAGAGGAAACATTGTTCAACATCAACAGAGGAAACATTGTTCAACAGAGGAAACATTGTTCAACATCAACAGAGGAAACATTGTTCAACAGAGGAAACATTGTTCAACATCAACAGAGGAAACATTGTTCAACAGAGGAAACATTGTTCAACATCAACAGAGGAAATATTGTTCAACATCAACAGAGGAAACATTGTTCAACATCAACAGCCACAGCACAGCAGGGTGCTACATAACTAGGGAGAGGCAAAAGACCGGTAGGTCTACATAGATATATCGTCTATATAGACGTATATAAGTCTATCTCCGTGAAGCCGATAGATCTATCGATATCCCTTTTCCGACGCCCCCCCTCGACCAGATAGGTCTATATTGGTATGATTCGTGCGTACACACACCGTCTGAGCTTCCTTCCTCTTGCGATTCGCTTTCGTATAATGGGAGTAGGGGGGTGCTGGGCCTGGGTTGGTTTGGAGGCTACGTGGTTGGGTTTAGTGCGCGACCGTGCCACTAACAAGCGACACAAGTGATTTTTGATGTTTAAAAAAATCCTTTATTTTTTTGAAGGTGCAGGGCACCCTGAAATGCAGCACAGGACATGTAAAACAAATACCAGATTTTTCAGAGGCCTCCTTGGCTTGGTGTACCGATAGGGCAGATATAGGCCTATATAGCCCTATATAGATCTATTGGCTGGGCCCACATAGACCTATTTGCCGCTCCCTATACATGACGCAAGCTATTGCGTGCTAGCACACCTGGTTTAGGGTTTAGGGTTTTAGAACCCGACTGCACGATTGAATCATTTTTAAGCTTCCTCTGGGCGCAGCGCGCAGATTTTCGTTTTCAGTTGGGACAAAAGTACAACCCCAAAAGAGGCAGTTGCGCTTTGAAGCCCCCCCTAATGACCGAATGTAGTACCCTGCAACACACGAATCCTTATCACAGCAGAATCAAGAAAACAATTATAAAAAGAAAAAAGAAAAACACGATTTGTTCATGTTTTCCCTGGTGAACGTTTTACTGCCGGAGACGGTGAGTAGCCAAAACATTGACTGGGGCCACGTAACCCAGGTAAAGTTCAAGCGACAGAATCAATGAGACATATCCCTGTGATTTTGTTTTTGAGGATGGTTGGAAGACCCCCCCCCCCCCCCCCCCCTGATGCTGTGGATCGGGCTTGACTCGGGTTAACGATGGCCTGTCTACGAACAGTTTTGTTTCTTCAGATTTATGCAGACCAGGTTGTGTAGCCAAAGTGGCAAAGCAAGCCTGGTTTCTGCACATACAAAAACATAAAAAAAATTCAGCATAGGGACTCACTATCTGGTGGAGTGCAGCTTCAGGAAAGTGGGCTGCACATCAAGCTCCATTTCTGCAAGTAATTAGAAAAAAAGTTTGTAAAGTTACTGGAGGCAGTTAGATTGGTGTTTAGATTGGTGTTTAGGCGAGAGTGGAGGCGGTTAGATTGGTGTTTAGGCGAGAGTGGAGGCGGTTAGATCGGTGTTTAGGGCGAGAGGGAGGCGAGAGTGGAGGCGGTTAGATTGGTGTTTAGGGCGAGAGTGGAGGCGGTTAGATTGGTGGTTTAGGCGAGAGTGGAGGCGGTTAGATTGGTGTTTAGGCGAGAGTGGAGGCGGTTAGATTGGTGTTTAGGCGAGAGTGGAGGCGGTTAGATTGGTGTTTAGGCGAGAGTGGAGGCGGTTAGATTGGTGTTTAGGCGAGAGTGGAGGCGGTTAGATTGGTGTTTAGGCGAGAGTGGGAGGCGGTTAGATTGGTGTTTAGGCGAGAGTGGAGGCGGTTAGATTGGTGTTTAGAGGCGAGAGTGGAGGCGGTTAGATTGGTGTTTAGGCGAGAGTGGAGGCGGTTAGATTGGTGTTTAGGCGAGAGTGGAGGCGGTTAGATTGGTGTTTAGATTGGTGTTTGTAAAGTTATTGGAGGCAGTTAGATTGGTGGCAATGGATTGGTGGACCACAATCCTGAAAACAGAATGTAATCACAGGTGGGGGGAAGCTACCCTCCAGTGAGCTAGCATCCACAAGCCAGATCCTCCTCGGGTTTAGGGTTTAGGGTTTAGGGGTGTAGAATATAGGGTTTAGGGTTAAGGTTTTAGGGTATAGAAGATCTGGCTTGTGGATGCCAGCTCCATCTCTGCATGTTATTAGAAAAAAGTTAGATTGGTGTTTGACCCCAGAGCAAGCAAACAAGCTGTCCCCCTCAACCTCACGCCTCGTAATAATGCATCCTATTTACTTATTTATTCATACTTGTGGTGATCTTGATTATTTGAGATTGGGCAGGACCCTTTAGCCTGTTTGGCTACCCCTGGACTGTAACAAACAGCAGCAGCAGCAACACCAACAAAAACACCAACAATTAACGACCGCACCAACAGCAGCACCAACAGCAGCAACAGCAACAACAATTAACAGCAACAGCAACAATTAACAGCAACAACAACAATTAACAGCAGCAACAACAGCAGCAGCAACAACAGCAGCAACAATAATTAACAGCAACAACAACAACAACAATTAACAGCAGCAACAACAGCAGCAGCAACAACAGCAGCAACAATAATTAACAGCAACAACAACAACAACAACAATTAACAGCAGCAACAACAGCAGCAGCAACAACAGCAGCAACAATTAACAGCAACAACAACAGCAACAACAATTAACAGCAACAAAAACAACTTACCACTCATGTATACAAGAATTCCTTCAGGTGAAAATATGGAAGCAGCCAAATTGCTGGCTGAATCTATGTAACCGAATAATCTATGTAACCGTAATCTATGTAACCAAGTTCAAGTTCAGGATCAAATTAAAGTTAAATATGGAAACATCAGTTTTTTTTCTGCCCCCCCCCCCCCCCCCCCACCCCCCCCCCCCCACCCCCCCCCCCACCACCCCGACTACCCACCCCCCCCCACCATGGAGCCACTTCGGGCTGTCCGACCGCTTGTGGGCACAGGATTTTCTTTTGTCTGCTACGCTTAGGGCTTCCAGCAGCCTTCTTGCTGGTCAGTGGGGCAAAACTCAAACGTTGGCCCACTTTTCTGAGCCTCTCTAGTTGTACTTCTCAGCTTGTGGAAACAAGGACTGCTGTTTTGGCTACGCGTAGCAGCTTCTAGGCAGCTTCTTTGCTAGTCATTGGGGCAGACCTGAACTACGCGTAGCAGCTTCTAGGCAGCCTCTTTGCTGGTCATTGGGGCAGACCTGAACTACGCGCAGCAGCTTCTAGGCAGCTTCTTTGCTGGTCATTTGGACAAATCTGAAACGTTAGCCCACTTTTCTGTGCCACTCTAGTTGTACTACTCAGCTTATGGAAACACGGACTTTTTGTTTTTGTTTGCCAAAGCGTAGGAGCTTCTAGGCAGCTTCTTTGCTGGTCAGTGGGGCTAAAATGAACTACGCACAGCAGCTTCTAGGCAGCTTCTTTGCTGGTCATTGGGGCAAACCTGAACTACGCGCAGCAGCTTCTAGGCAGCTTCTTTGCTGGTCAGTGGGGCTAAAATGAACTACGCGCAGCAGCTTCTAGGCAGCTTCTTTGCTGGTAATTGGGGCAAACCTGAACTACGCGCAGCAGCTTCTAGGCAGCTTCTTTGCTGGTCATTGGGGCAGACCTGAACTATGTGTAGCAGCTTCTAGGCAGCTTCTTTGCTGGTCATTGGGGCTAAACTGAACTACAAGAAGCAGCTTCTAGGCAGCTTCTTTGCTGGTGATTCGGACAAAACTGAAACGTAAGCCCACTTTTCTATGCCACTCTAGTTGAACTACTCAGCTTATAGGAACATGGACTTTTGTTTGGCTAAGCGTAGGAGCTTCTATGCAGCTTCTTTGCTGGTCATTGGGGCTAAACTGAACTGCAAGAAGCAGCTTCAAGGCAGCTTCTTTGCTGGTCATTGCCCCCCCCCCCCCCCCCCCCCCTACACATAAACACACGCACTCACCATTCATGCTGCTAACGCCAGGTAGATCTATCTTGACAATCATGTCTTCACAGCAATTAGAGGATTCATCCTTCCCTGACATTCCAAGAAACACATCGGTAGATTCTACTGCTTGCTTGTAAATGAACTCATACCTGTGAAGAAGATTGGATTGTAATACTTATTTTAATTTAAATTGATTTATTAGATAACACGGACATAACAGTTATATTATATGTAAATTTGCTTGTTAATGAACTCATACCTGCACAGATGATTTTTTTGTATATGCCCATTTAAATTTAAATTGCAGATTCTACTGCTTGCTTGTAAACGAACTCATACCTGCAAAGAAGATTGGATTGTAATACTTATTTTAATTTAAAATGATATATTGTATAATAGTTATTGTTTGGTGGAGCCCCCCCTTCTGGGGGGCGGGAGCCCCCAGTGTTACACATTTGTCCGTTCGACCGACCATCTATCCATCCATCTGACCGCGATGAAGCCTGACACATCAGCCAACGGTTTCGTAACTGACTCGCTCCTGTTGCCACGTCGCTCCCTCGCAATCACTCTCCGTTATTTTTTAGCGTCGCATGCGACGCTGCATAGAACTTGTCTTGTTAATGAACTCATACCTGTATATCATCCTCCCGCCTGCACAGATGTTTTTTTTTATATACCCATTTAAATGTATTCTACAGATTCTACTGCTTGCTTGTAATTTAACTCATACCTGCAAAAAATATGGGATTGTATATAATGATTTCAATTTCAATTTCAATGTATATTATATCATAATTTACTTGTAAATGAACTCATTCCTGCAAAGGTTATTGGACTGTTTTGTTACATGTTTTTCCAGCTAAATCTGGGCCGCCCACTGTCCTCCAATTCCAAGTCTCCCTGTGCAGAGCTGGCAGTGAGCAGGGATTTGTTTTTCTAATCTGAAAGTTTTTCTTCTTCTAGCTTTATGGTTTTAGGCTTCCTCCAGGGACAGCGCTTTGTAGCTTTATACAGCTTTTAAGGGCCATTTAGGGCCCAATTCAATTGTATTCGGCAATTTGGGCCAAAACAGATTCAAAAGTAGCGATCGATACATTATATATAAATATATATATATATATATATAAGATATATTACAGGGTGAGGGTGGGGGTGAAGTGGGGGTGAGGGGTGAGGGTGGGGGGTGAGGTGATGGTGAGGGTGGTTTTGAGGGTGAGGGTGAGGGTTGATGTGATGTTTGGTGGGGGTAGGTGGGGGTTGAGGTGAAGGTTGGGGGTGAGGGTGGGGGTGAGTGTGGTTTGTGGTGTGGTTGGTTGGGGTTGGAGGTGTTGTGTGTTGCGTTTTTCTTGTTCTTTTGACTGGTTTTTTTTTGGTGTGCTTTTTTGTTTTTTTTGCTTTTTCTTTTTTTTTTCTATTTTTTTTGCTTTATCGGTTTCATAGCACAAGATCTCAAAAAGAAAAGCCAAAGCAAAGAGTAGGCGCTTGAAGAAGACCCCAAGTGGTGTTTGGGTTATGGTGGAAGAAAAAATGTAGAGACCGGGATTTTAGAAACCAGCGTATAATTCTGTTTGGGATCAGTGAGTTCGTAAGTTAGAATATAATTTTGGAGTTTTGAAAGTTATATGAAAGTTATAGATATAACGTAATGTTAATGTGAGGCATATAGTAGCGAAAGTGGTTTTCAGGAGGTCTTATGTAGAATTTTATTGGTAAGATAGGGGCACATGGTAATTATAGTTGTAGGTCAAGATTTCAATATGAAGTAAGAGGAAAGAAACTTTGGTTGGTTATTGTTATTTTTATAATTATGGTGATGAACTTGACAACTCACTCTGGTGTCTCTCGCCCATCGTCAATGTCGTCTTCAACAGCATCAGTAATTTCATCTATGTCCCAAATCTCCTTGGGGTCCTTCAGCACTGACCAAGGAGAGACCAATGGTGTATAGTCAGCAAAAGAAAACGAATACAGTGAGCAGCCAAATTTCCACCACCACTGCCACCCACCACCACCACCACCCACCACCACCACACCCCCCACCCACACCACCACTGACCCACCACCAACCCACCACCACCCGGTCCCCCACCACGGCACCACCACCAATTCATCACCTCCCCTCCCCACGCCACCACACAACACAAATCCGCCCTAATTTCATCTACATCCCATATCTCCTTGGGGTCCTTCAGCAGTGACCAAGCACAGAACAATGGTTATAGAGTCAATCAAAAGAAAAACGATACCGCGTAGCAAGCCAAATTCCACCGATCCCCCACCATCCCCACCACCACCACGTCTGCCACCCGACGCGACTGCGTCACATCCGCCAACCCTTGCCACGGCACCACTGTTCCCACCCAATCAATCCTTCCTTTCCTTCCCTATGCACATTTTCCCCTCGATCTCACTTGGGGGCCTTCAGCACTGACCACGCAGCAGAACAATGGGTAAGAATCATCAAAAAAATAATGGAGATGTGACGCCACAAGTCCTATTATGGCCCGAGCCATGTAACTAACACTTTTCAAACAACCGCCCCCTCCCCCCACCACCCCACTTCACCCCACCCATTCAACTCAAACACCGAGTTGGTTGCTGGTGAGCTTTGATGTTCTGTTTTCTTCGTCTGTCACTTGTATGCAGGTGTTTTAGTCTGTCCATTTCTTTATAACCATCATTTCGTTGTGGTTCTCTGCGCGCCTTGTGTGCCATGGTCCCCCCCCCCACCCCCCCTCACCCCACCCACCCCACGACCCAAAAAGCGCAAACTCCGAGGAAGACTCCCGCCCTCCCGGACAAACCCCCCACCAGAAGAGAAAAAACAAGGACACACGCGACATGGGGCCCCGACGACCCCGCACAGCAAAGCAGGAACCCACCCCGAACCAACCCCCCCCCCCAAAACAGAAGGGGCTCACGACCCCCTAATCACGCACCACATACACACCACTTCCACCAAGTCGCGCACCCTTGGGTGCTGGACTTGGTGTTGGTGTACTTGGGACTGGGCTTGAATATGCCCTGTTTAGAAACATCAGTCTGCCCCCCTCCCCCCCACCCCACCCCCACCCCCACCCACCCCCACCCACACACACCCACACACATACACAAACACACCACTTCCACAAAGTCATGCACCCTTGGGTGCTGGAACATTAACATCTAAGAGGTCCTTGGGACCAATGGACGCTGGTGTGGCACCAGGCTTGGATATGCCCTCTTTAGAAACATAAGTCTTCACCCCACCCACCCCGACTACAGCCATCATCCTGCACACCCCAGACCAACCTCAGTGCCCCCCTCACACCCACCTACCCACCCGCCCTGACAACAGCCACCATCCCATACAACCCAGATCAACCTCAGTGCCCCCACCCCACCCCACCCCACCCCACCCCCCCCCCTTTCCCCCCCCCCTCCCCCTCCACCACCAAGACACGCACCCTTGGGTGCTGGAACCTTAACATCTAAGAGGTCCTTGGGACCAATGGACGCCGGTGTAGCACCCGGCTTGGATATGCCCCCTTGAGGCACATCAGCCTGCATGCAGCAAATTTAATATAATTGTGTTGTTGGTTGGTTGGTTGGTTGGTTGGTTGGTTGCACCGAATTGCACCAGTCTTGAATTGCACCATGCTTGGCTATGGACATTTACATTTATAACCAACATATAACATATATACAAACAACAGGAAGACAGGTAAATGTAACAATAACTCACGGGATACGCATGCAAAGGCATATGCATAGGCCAACATACATACATGTATATGACAAAACAACAGGAAGACAGGTAAAGGTAACAATAACACTCAGGATGCACATGCAAATGCATAGGCATATGCAAAGATGCAACCCAAGAGGTGCTCGTGTGAGACTAGACTGGTAATGGTCCTAACCCAATGCAGGGTACCGGCTCACTGGGTAGAAGCATCTTGTCTCACATTGTCCTGCTGGTCCTCAAGGGTGGAATCAAAAGGGCCCCAAATATTCGGAGTATCCACTTCCATGGGAGAATGAACTCCCTGGGGGTCCTGGGGGGTAACATACATAAATGCACACATGCGATACCCTCTCTCCTTAGCAGGACTTAGAAGCACAGGCTGGACACTGCCACCTCCATCGCCACCTCTTGGACCACCACATGGTATGGCCCTGCTACCGCCCACACACCTAGAGCCCTTGTCGCATGCAGGTGGAACGGGGAATAGCATGCACCAGATCTGCGTGCTCACGCGCACCTACCTGATCCGGATCCTGAAGCATAGCTGCGAGCTGCTCGAACTCTGAGGCGAAGCTTTTCATACCGTCCGTCATAGACATGGCGCGCGGGCTTTGCGACCAGGACGTGAGGGTGCGAGGTTGGTGATGGAAAAACGGATTAGCAGCTTGCTGGTATGGGGTGAAGGCTCAGTGGCACAAAGAGAGAAGTTTATGAAATCGCGAGTGAGGTAAGGAATGGCTGAGCAGTGAAACGAGCAGCGCGCGTGAAACTTCGACTGATGGTGCGAGGGTGGGCGTTTGTCACACAAAAAAGGCACTACAGTGCAGTACCGGACCCTCCACCCCCGGCCAAATTGGGGACCAGGAAGGCCGCGGGTAGCAAAACGCCCTCCTCGACTCAGCAGCGTTGAACTAGCGAACTAGCTTTTGCGAGAATCACCAGTGCTTTTCAAAGTTATTCTTGCCCATAGAGCACATTTTGACCTGTCTGGACATTCCCCTTCTCTTCTGTTACCCCTCCGCGTCCTTTCTTGAGCCTGGGTTAAAAATTGCTTAGATGGCCCGCCTTGGCACTCAGGTAGCGCGCAATGAAGCTGCTTCCTAGCTCGACTTGAAAATATCGCTCCCATCGATGCTGATGACCAACCTTCCGAATTCTGCGAATGATGTCCAAACAGGACGATGACCTGTATGGAGGATACGACGAGGACGCCAATCCTCTTGCGGTGAGCCTAGCAGCATAGTGGGACAGACATAAGGGAGATACATGTTTAGCTGGTTTCTACCTCTTGCAAGTTCGCGTCTGGCATCCAGGACTCCGCTCCAATACCACAAGGCAGTGCCTTGGGAAATGCTTCGTATCGCATCTATCTCGGACTCAGTTGGGCTAGGAAGATAGAGTAATAACCCTTCACCTTTAGCACCCACAAGCAAATTCAGCCAGTGCCTAAATGATCACTGGGAAGAGCCCTAAACTTGCTGGGGTTTCTTGAAAGAGCTACTTGTAGTGCTAAATTATGTACCTTGATGTTTAGGGGTGATTTTGATATGTTAGAGCCTGTGGGGGTTGCTTTTTTGACTCAAGAAAGTTACTAGCAGCACCCCAAGCTTATGGGAGCACCATGGCTTATAGTAGCACCCCAAGCTAAGGAGAGCACCCAGGCTAATAGGAGCTCCATGGTGCTACTAGAAGACACTGCTTCATTTCCTACAATTTAAACCCTAAACGTCCACATCAGACACAGGCTATCACCGGACTTGACATGCTGAAAATAGTTCGCTCACAAGCACATTCAGCCAGCGCCTACCTGCTCACTAGGAAGAGCCATAAACATCAGTTGAATATGAAATGAATAAAGCAGTCACAGGCTGCCACTGGACTTCACATGTTAAAAATGGTTAAATCACAAGCACAGACGGCCAGTGCCTATTAGATCACCAGACAGAGCCATAAACATGAATTGAATACAGCAGTCACAGGCTGCCCCTGGACTTCACATCTTGACAATGGTTAAATCACAGCACAGTCAGCCAGTGCCTACTGGATCACCAGACAGAGCCATAAACATGAATTGAATACAGCAGTCACAGGCTGCCCCTGGACTTCACATCTTGACAATGGTTAAATCACAGCACAGTCAGCCAGTGCCTACTGGATCACCAGACAGAGCCATAAACATGAATTGAATACAGCAGTCACAGGCTGCCCCTGGACTTCACATCTTGACAATGGTTAAATCACAGCACATTCAGCCAGTGCCTACTGGATCACCAGACAGAGCCATAAACATGAATTGAATACAGCAGTCACAGGCTGCCACTGGACTTCACATGTTGACAATGGTTAAATCACAGCACATTCAGCCAGTGCCTACTGGATCACCAGACAGAGCCATAAACATGAATTGAATACAGCAGTCACAGGCTGCCCCAGGACTTCACATCTTGACAATGGTTAAATCACAGCACAGTCAGCCAGTGCCTACTGGATCACCAGACAGAGCCATAAACATGAATTGAATACAGCAGTCACAGGCTGCCACTGGACTTCACATGTTGAAAATAGTTCACTCACAAGTACATTCAGCCAGCGCCTACCTGATCACTAGGAAGAGCCATAAACTTCAGTTGAATATGAATTGAATGTAGCAGTCACAGGCTGCCCCTGGACTTCACATGTTGAAAATGGTTTGCTCACAGCGCATTCAGCCAGTGCCTACTGGATCACCAGACAGAGCCATAAACATGAATTGAATACATCAGTCACAAACTGCCACTGGACTTCACATGTTGACAATGGTTAAATCACAAGCACAGACGGCCAGTGCTTACCTGATCACTGCGAATAATCGAATTGAATTGAATATATTACACGTACATCAGGTATAATTACAAGTATTTCAGCCTTCAGGCTGCTCCTCGTCTGCAGATGGAGTATACATGGGTTGTGTAAACACTACTACACCACACTCCTGAGTACAGAATGCAATCAAATGTAGACAGGTGAAAGGCATGCCCAGGTCGCTGTGAAGAGCTAACAGGTCCCTCAATACTGCTGACCTTAGCTTGTCATCTCAGCTTGGTCCATTATACACTACCACACCATACTCTACGGAAGAGTACTAGTTTAAACACCACTACACCACACTCAGCAGAAAAAGTACAGAATGCAATTAAATGTAGGCAGTTTGAAGACATGCACAGGTCACTGTGTAGAGTTAACAGGACTCTCAATACTGCTGACTTTAGCTTGTCATCTCAGCTTGGTCCATTATACACTACCACACCACACTCTACGGAAGAGTACTAGTTTAAACACCACTACACCACACTCTACAGAAAAAGTACACAATGCAATTAAATGTAGGCAGTTTGAAGACATGCCCAGGTCACTGTGGGGAGCTAACAGGACTCTCAATACTTCTGACCTTAGCTTGTCATCTCAGCTTGGGCCATTATACACTACCACACCACATGCTACAGGAGAGTACTAGTTTAAACACCACTACACCACACTCTACAGAAAAAGTACACAATGCAATTAAATGTAGGCAGTTTGAAGACATGCACAGGTCACTGTGGGGAGCTAACAGGACTCTCAATACTTCTGACCTTAGCTTGTCATCTCAGCTTGGGCCATTATACACTACCACACCACATTCTACAGGAGAGTACTAGTTTAAACACCACTACACCACACTCTACAGAAAAAGTACACAATGCAATTAAATGTAGGCAGTTTGAAGACATGCCCAGGTCACTGTGGGGAGCTAACAGGACTCTCAATACTGCTTGCCATAGCCCTTATCATCTCAGCTACGAGCAGCAGCTTCTAGGCAGCTCCATGAGCCAGCCACTGTGCTGCATCATCATCATCGTCATCATCACCACCACCACCACCATCATCACCGTCATCAATCATTGTCGTCGTGGGTTGCTTGCAGGGATCAAGGGGGAGTGCATTCGTATCATCGTCGTCACCATCATCATCATTATCATCATCCTCATCATCATCATCATCATCATCATCATCATCGTCGTCGTCGTCGTCGTCGTCATCATCATCATCATCATCATCATCATCACCATCATCATCATCACCATCATCATCATCATCATCATCATCATCATCGTCGTCGTCGTCGTCGTCATCATCATCATCATCATTATCACCATCATCATCATTATCATCATCAATCATTGTCGTCGTGGGTTGTTTGCAGGGATCAAGGGGGAGTGCATTCGTATCAGTGGATCACGGTGGTCCTCCTGGAACTGGTAAGCCCCGAGCATGTGGGGATTGGGCTTTGCACTGCGCTTTTTTGTCCATTTCTTGACACTTTGTTTTAGCTAGTCTATAAGCTTTGGGTTCCTCGTCCTCTTTTTTTCTTTTGGTCGCCCTCCCCTCCCATTTTTCAATTTTTTTATCCGTTTCGTATCTTTCTTTTTGTTTGCACTGTTTGTTTTTTGTCTTTTTGTTTGCACAGTTTTTTTTGCCTTTTTGTTTGCACTGTTTGCTTTTTGTCTTTTTGTTTGCACGGTTTGTTTTTGTCTTTTATCGTTTTGTTTGCACAGTTTTTTTGTCCTTTTCTTCGCACTGTATTTATGTGTTTGTGGAGGCGTCTATGTTAGCGCGGGTTTTACTTGTGGCAACGGAAGCGAGTTAGTTACGAGGCCGTTGGCTGACGTGTCGGGCTTCATCTCGGTCAGATGGATGGATGGATGGATGGTTGGATGGTCGGACGGACAAATGGGTAACACTGGGGGCTCCCGTCCCCCAGAAGGAGGGGCTCCGCCAAAAATCAAATGTGAAAGGAAAGCTTTCATCTAGACGGTGAGAATTTGAGAATGGCATGTGTGTCATTGCTTTTCTCGGAAGCAACAGCTTCTAGGCAGGGGGGAGGATGGGTAGGGGGTAAGGGGGGGGGGGCGGGTAGGGGGGCGAGCAGCGGGTAATGGGGGGCGGGAAGGGGGGCGGGGGGGAGGGCAGGAAATGGGGGGCGTGTAGCGGGTCAAGGGGGGCGGGGGGGAGGCACACGTGTCATGTTTCATTCACAAGTCATTCCAACTCTGAATGGAACCAGTGATGTTTGTTGATTTCACTTTTTTAGAAAAGTTGTTTGATCAACAAATCAATCACGAATTTTATTTTTGAAAACAAATTAAAATTTAAAAAGTTCCAAGTTCGAAACAAAAGTGTATTGTTTCACGTCTGCAGGCATGGGAGGCTTTCCACCAGGCGATTCCATGGAACCGGGGACTGGGACGAAAGTACCAGAAATAAAAAAATTAACAATCTAGTTTTTTTGTCAACGAATCAAGCACGAGTTAACAAAAAATGAGAAGTTGAAAGGTTGTAAAAAAAAAGTGTCATGTTTCCCTTCTGCAGTCATGGGCGGCTTCCCACCAGGGACTGCCATGAAACCCGGTACCGCGATGAAGGCACCAGGCACTGCCCAGAGGCTAGGGACCGCCGCTGGGGGGGCGGGGGGCGATAATGGGCGCCCGATGACCTCCAACCGTGGCGCTGGCTTCTCCTCCGTCCCCAACAAGAAGTTTGACCCTCTCAACCAGGTGGGTGATGTAACGGCCTGTTTGGTGACTTCCCCCCCCCCCACCCCCACCCCCCCACACACACACAACGCACACACACACCAACAAACACCCCCCCCACCAGCACCCCACACCCACCCACACCCACCCACAACACAACACACCCACACACACCAACATACACACACCAACAAGAAGTTTGACCCTCTCAACCAGGTGGGTGGTGAAGCGCCTTGTTTGATGACCCCCCCCCCCCCCTCCCCCCCCCCCCACCCCCACCCCCACACACACACACATACAACGCACACAACACACAACACACAACACACAACACACAACACACAAAAAACACAGCCCCCCCCCCCCCCCCCTACCCCTCCCCTCCCTCCACGAGCCACCCACCCACCCATCCACCCCAACGACCTCAAACTGTGGCGCTGGCTTCTCCTCTGTCCCCAACAAGAAGTTTGACCCTCTCAACCAGGTGGGTGATGCAGCGCCCTGTTTGGTGATACCCTCCACACACACACATACAACACATAAACACTCACAACACACAAAACCACACAGCGGCCTGTTTGGGAGGACCCCCCCCCCCCTCCCCCCCCCCCCCCCACACACACACACACCACACACACACACACACACACACACACCAACAAACAAACAAACAAACACACGCACAAAGACACACGCAAGCACGCACCAGCACACACCAACACACACAACACACAAAACCACTCAGCTCCCTCCCCTCCACCCTCCACCCCCCTCCCCCCCCATTCCCCCCCAATTTCCCTCCCCACCCCACCCCTCCCCAGTCTCGAGGCGGTGGCTCTGGTGCAGTCCTCCATTGGATTGCACACACACACACACACACACACACACAGCCCCCAAACACGGCTCGCTCAAGCATGACAATGAGCTCATCCACACACCTATCACACTCCATCTGTCTACACCATCCCTCCACCCCCCCTCCACCCCCATTCCCCCCTGACTTCCCTCACCCCTCCCCCTCCCCACCACCCCCTACTCCCACCTGACTTCTCCACCTCCCACCACCCCCCTCCCCCATCCCCAGTCTCGTGGCGGCGGCTCTGGTGCAGTCCTGCAGAAGAAGACAGATGCCTCTGACGAGGAGCAAACACGGGACATGGAGAAGAAGGTCCACTTGCTGCTTGAGGAGAGTGCTGCTACAGGTAGGCACTGGTAGGCACTGGTCCGTAGCTGGTGGGTTGGTAGGTGGTGGATTGGTGGGTGGTGGTGGTGGGTAGGCACTTTGCTGGTTAGCAGCTGGTGGATTTGTAGGTGGTGGTGGGTGGTTGGATTGGTTACGTGGAGAAGAAGGTTCACTTGCTGCTTGAGGAGAGTGCTGCTACAGGTAGGCACTGGTAGGCACTTCCCTGGTCAGCAGGTGGTGGACTGGTGGATTGGTGGGTGGTGGTGGATTGGTGGCTTACAGAGAGTGCTGCTACAGGTAGGCACTGGTAGGCACTGGTCCGTAGCTGGTGGGTTGGTAGGTGGTGGGTTGGTGGGTGGTGGTGGTGGTGGGTAGGCACTTCGCTGGTTAGCAGCTGGTGGATTTGTAGGTGGTGGTGGGTGGTTGGATTGGTTACATGGAGAAGAAGGTTCACTTGCTGCTTGAGGAGAGTGCTGCTACAGGTAGGCAGCTGGTGGGTTTGTGGGTGGTGGTGGTGGGTAGGCACTTTGCTGGTCAGCAGATGGTGGGTTGGCGGGTAGGCACTGGTAGGCACTTCACTGGTCAGCAGCTTGTAGGCGCTGGTCAGCAGCTGGTGGGTTGGTGGGTCGGGTGGATTGGTGGGTGGTGGTGGTGGGTAGGCACTTGGCTGGTCAGCAGCAGGTGGGTTGGTGGGTCGGGTGGATTGGTGGGTGGTGATGGCGGGTAGGCACTTTGCTGGTCAGCAGCTGGTGGTTTAGTGGGTGGTGGTGGTAGTGGTGGATTTAGTGGTGGAAGTTGAGGGAAGCTGGTCTGCACTTGGCTGGTCAGGACTTAGCGGGTCTGCACTTTTCCTTAACCACCTAACCCTAAATCCTAAACAACCTAAGCCTACCTAAACCCTAAACAACCTAAACCCTCAACCCACCTAAACCCTTACCCTAAACAACCTAACCCTCAACCGCCTTAACCCAAGGGCTGACCAGCTAAGCGCTTACCAGCTTCCCCCTCCTGCTGCTGCTGCTGCTGCTGCTTCAGTCTTGAAGGGAGATGCGAACACTGTCCTGGAGAAAGCCATGGAGGCAAAGAAGGCCACCTAAACCTGCGACTGCCCTCGCTCGGTCCCCGACCCTAATTCTGAACCACCTAAACCCAAGTGCTGACCAGCTTCCCCAGACTGCTGCTGCTGCTGCTGCTTCAGTCTTGAAGGGAGATGCAAACACCATCCTGGAGAAAGCCATGGAGGCAAAGAAGGCCACCTAAACCTGCGACTGCCCTCGCTCGGTCCCCGACCCTAATTCTGAACCACCTAAACCCAAGTGCTGACCAGCTTCCCCATACTGCTGCTGCTGCTGCTGCTGCTTCAGTCTTGAAGGGAGATGCGAACAATGTCCTGGAGAAAGCCATGGAGGCGAAGAAGGCCACCTAAACCTGCTACTGCCCTCGATCGGTCCGGACCCTTATTCTGAACCACCTAAACCCAAGTGCTAACCAGCTTCCCCATACTGCTGCTGCTGCTGCTGCTGCTGCTTCAGTCTTGAAGGGAGATGCGAACACTGTCTTGGAGAGAGCCATGGAGGCAAAGAAGGCCACCTAAACCTGCTACTTCCCTCGGTCGATCCCCAAGCCTAATCCTAAACCCACCTAAACCCAAGTGCTGACCAGCTAAGTGCTGACCAGCTTCCCCCTCCTGATACTGCTGCTGCTGCAGTCATGAAGGGAGATGCGAACACTGCCCTGGAGAAAGCCACGGAGGCGAAGAAAAGAGAAAGGGCGCTTCGCAAATTCAGGGAGAACCAGCACTTCCCTGGTCAGCAATTCTTTTCCCTAACTAACTAAACCACCTAAACCTAAACACTCACCCCCCCTAGAACCCTTAACCACCTAACCCTAAACCACCTAACCCTAAACCACCTAAACCCTAAATCACATAAACTGATACCACTTAAACCCAAGTGCTGACCAGCTTCCTCCTACTGCTGCTGCTGCAGTCATGAAAGGAGACGCGAACACTGCCTTGGAGAAAGCCATGGAGGCGAAGAAAAGAGAGAAGGCGCTTTGCAAATTCAGGGAGAGCCATGACTTGGGGGAGTCTATCAACTTCGACCTCACGTATGCTGTTGAGTTCAACTTGGCGCACATGTACCATGCTAATAAGAACTACCAGGAAGCTTTGGATGCCTTCACTGGTAGGCCGTGTGTGTGTGTCTGGGGGGGGGGGGGGGGGGCTTATCAAACAGGCAGCTGCCTCACGTATGCACCTGAGTTCAACTTGGCGCACATGTACCATGCTAATAAGAGCTACCAGGAAGCTTTGGATACCTTCACTGGTAAGATGCAGAGAGAGAGAGAGCAAGAGAGAGAGAGAGAGAGAGAGAGAGAGAGAGAGAGAGACTCGATCAACAGGATATTATGATGTAAACTTCGTACATATGGCTAAAGCTGCACTTGAGTTTAACTTGTCGCATATGTACCATGCTAATAAGAACTACCAGGAAGCTTTGGATGCCTTCATTGGTAAGCCGTGTGTGTGTCTGGGGTGCGTGTGGGGGGGGGGGGGCTTATCAAACAGGCAGCTGCCTCGCGAATGCTGTTGAGTTCAACTTTGCGCACATGTTCCATGCCAACAAGAACTACCAGGAAGCTTTGGATGCCTTCACTGGTAAGCCGCACATCATGAGCAAGGGGTTTGTTGGGTTGTGTCTGTGTGACATGAGGTGTGTGTGGGTGTATCTGTGTGACAGAGAGTGTGTGGGTGGGTGACAGAGAGGGTGTGGGTGGGTGACTGTGTGGGTGGGTGTGACAGAGGGTGTGGGTGGGTGACAGAGAGGGTGTGTATGTGTGACAGTGTGTGGGTGGGTGTGACAGAGGGTGTGGGTGGGTGACAGAGAGGGTGTGTATGTGTGACAGTGTGTGGGTGGGTGTGATAGAGGGTGTGGGTGGGTGACAGAGAGGGTGTGTATGTGTGACAGTGTGTGGGTGGGTGTGACAGAGGGTGTGGGTGGGTGACAGAGAGGGTGTGTATGTGTGACAGTGTGTGGGTGGGTGTGACAGAGGGTGTGGGTGGGTGACAGAGAGGGGTGTGTATGTGTGACAGTGTGTGGGTGGGTGTGACAGAGGGTGTGAGTGGGTGACAGAGAGGGTGTGTATGTGTGACAGTGTGTGGGTGGGTGTGACAGAGGGTGTGGGTGGGTGACAGAGAGGGTGTGGGTGGGTGACAGTGTGTGGGTGGGTGTGACAGAGGGTGTGGGTGGGTGACAGAGAGGGTGTGGGTGGGTGTGACAGAGGGTGTGGGTGGGTGACAGAGAGGGTGTGTATGTGTGACAGTGTGTGGGTGGGTGTGACAGAGGGTGTGGGTGGGTGACAGAGAGGGTGTGTATGTGTGACAGTGTGTGGGTGGGTGTGACAGAGGGTGTGGGTGGGTGACAGAGAGGGTGTGTATGTGTGACAGTGTGTGGGTGGGTGTGTCAGAGGGTGTGGGTGGGTGACAGAGAGGGTGTGTATGTGTGACAGTGTGTGGGTGGGTGTGACAGAGGGTGTGGGTGGGTGACAGAGAGGGTGTGGGTGGGTGACTGTGTGTGGGTGGGTGTGACAGAGGGTGTGGGTGGGTGACAGAGAGGGTGTGTATGTGTGACAGTGTGTGGGTGGGTGTGTCAGAGGGTGTGGGTGGGTGACAGAGAGGGTGTGTATGTGTGACAGTGTGTGGGTGTTAGTGACAGAGGGTGTGGGTGGGTGACAGTGTGTGAATGTGTGAGCCAGAGGGTGTGGGTGGGTGACAGAGAGGGTGCCTTTGGATGCCTTCACTGGTAAGCCGCACATCATGAGACAGGGGTGGGTGTATGTGTTGGGTGGGGGTCTGTGGGGGTGGGGGGTCTTGTCCCCTCTTGTCCCCACATCCCTGCAGCCATTGTCAAGAACAAGCAGTTCCCCCATGCCCCACCCACCCTCACCCTTACCCACCCTCACCCTGCAGCCATTGTCAAGAACAAGCAGTTCCCCCATGCCCCACCTCCCTCACTTCCACCCCACCACACCCACCACCTTTCCCCGCCCCACACCTACCCACCCACCTACCCATTCCCCCAACCCCCCTGCAGCCATTGTCAAGAACATGCAGTTCCTCCATGCCCCCCCCCCCCCCTCACACTCACCCTTCCCACACACCTACCCCCCTCACACTCACTTCCCACCTACCCACCCCCTGCAGCCATTGTCAGGAACAAGCAGTTCCCCCATGCCCCCCCCCCCCCCCACCCTCATCCTAACCCCCCCTCACCCTTAAACCCCCCCCACCATAACCTACCCCCCACCCACCCGTCCACCCTCAACCCCCCTGCAGCCATTGTCAAGAACAAGCAGTTCCCCATCCCCCCCACCCCCCCTCCCCCATCCTTACCCCCCTCACCCTCAGCCTCAACCCCCCACCAAAACCTCCCCTCCCCCTCTCATCCTGACCCCCCTCACCCTCACCCTCACCCTCAAGCCCCCTCCTCCCCTTCAAGCCCCCCCCACACATACCCCACCCAAACGCACCCCCTGCAGCCATTGTCAAGAACAAGCAGTTCCCCCATGCGGGCAGGCTCAGAGTGAATATGGGCAACATCTACTTCGAGCAGAAGAAGTTCACAACCGCCATTAAGGTGCGCAGGGGGGCGCGCAGGGGGGTAGCAAAACTCCTAGCACAAGGAGTCCTGCTAGTACATAGTGAAATATGAGTGGGGGGTGATGGGGTGGGGGAGGGGAGGTGGGGGAGAGCAGAAGAAGTTCACAACGGCCATTAAGGTGCGCATGGTCTATGCAGCATGGAGAGGCGTAGGTATCAACACTCATAGCACAAGGAGTCCTGCTAGTACATAGTGAAATATGGGTGGGGGGTGATGGGGTGGGGGAGGGGAGGTGGGGGAGAGCAGAAGAAGTTCTCAACGGCCATTAAGGTGCGCATTGTCTACGCAGCATGGAGAGGCGTAGGTATCAACACTCATAGCTAGAGGAGTCCAGCTATCTAGTGAAATATGGGTGGGGGGTGATGGGGTGAATAGCCCCATCCAAGATTGAGTGAGGGTGGGGTGTGTGGGGGGGGGAGGGAGGGGGGTTGCAGCACTCATTGCTTAAGGAGTATGGAGAGGCGTAGATAGCAACCCTCATAGCTTACCCAGCCTACCCAACCACGCCTATCCACCAAGCCTACCCAACCACCCGGCCAACCAACTGACCAACCAACCGCCTGTCCGTCTGTCTGTCTGTCCTGCAGATTACCGCATGGCTCTGGATCAGATCCCTGGCACAGCAAAGCAACCACCTACCCAGCCAACCAACCATCGCCTGTCTGTCTGTCTGTCTGTCTGTCTGTCTGTCCTGCAGATGTACCGCATGGCTCTGGATCAGATCCCTGGCACAGCAAAGCAACCACCTACCCAGCCAACCAACCAACCGCCTGTATTCTGTCTGTCTGTACTGCAGATGTACCGCATGGCTCTGGATCAGATCCCTGGCACAGCAAAGGAAATTCGATTCAAGTTAATGAGGAACATCGGTCTCTCCTTTGTTCGCATGGGCCAATACCAGGATGCCTTGCAGTCCTTTGCTACTGTCATGGAGAATGTCCCAGATCACCAGGTGGGAGTCTAGGGGGGGGGGCGTTGATAGGGGGGGGGGGGGGGGGGGGGGGGGGGGATGAGAAACATCGGTCTCTCATTTGTTTCGCATGGGCCAAGATACCAGGATGCCTTGCAGTCCTTTGCTACTGTCATGTAGAATGTCCTAGATCACCAGGTTGCAAACTAAGTGGCAAGGATGAAAGGGGGGGGGGGCGGTGATAGAGGGGGGGGGGGGGGGGGGGGGGGGGGAATGAGAACAATCGGTCTCTCCTTGTTTGCATGTGCCAAAACCAGGATGCCTTGCAGTCCTTTGCTACTGTCATGGAGAATGTCCCAGATCACCAGGTGCGAACTAAGGTGGCGGGTGAATGGGAGTGCGTGTGTGTGTGTGTGGGGGGGGGGGGGGGGGGGGGGGGGGGGGCGGGGGCTCACCCCACCCACCCCCCCACCCCTCCACCCCCACTCCCTGCTCACCCCCCACTCACCTACCCCCTCACCCCTGCTCACCCTGCCAGACTGGCTTAAACCCTGTGCGTGTGTAACTTTGCAATGGGCGATCAGAAGTGCATGAACCGGCTCACCCCCCCTACACACACACACACACACACTGCTCACCCCCACACACACCCCACACACCTCCACACACACACACACTCCCTGCTCACCCCCCCCTTCGCCTCCCCCCCCTACTGACCCCTTCAGACTGGCTTAAACCTGTGCGTGTGTAACTTACCAATGGGAGACCGCAAGTATATGACCTGCCCCCCCCACCCCCACCCCCCACCCGCACAACACACCCCTGCTCACCCCTCAACTCCCCCCCACCCCCCCGCACCCACCTCACCCCCCCCACCCCCACCCCACCCCCATCCCCCTGCTCACCCCGTCAGACTGGATTTAACCTGTGCGTGTGTAACTTCGCAATAGGCGATCGGAAGGGCATGAACCTGCCCCCCCCCCCCCCCCCCCCCACACACACACACACACACAACACACCACAACACACACACACACTGCTCACCCCGTCAGACTGGCTTCAACCTGTGCGTGTGTAACTTCGCAATGGGCGACCGGGAGGGCATAAAAGAGGCCTCCATAGGTCTTGTCTCCGTCGACCAGCCCCCCCCCCCCCCCCTCACACACACACACACACACCACAACACACACACACAGACCCTGCTCCCCCCACTCCCCACCACCCCACCCGGCGCACCCCACACCCACGATCCCAAAATCTCTACAAAACAAACACACCACAACCCACCACCCTGCTCATCCCCACACTCACCCCCCTCTCACTCACCCTCAACCCAACCACCACACATCCCCCTCCCCCCCACACCGCTCACCCCCCAGTATGGCTTGAAAACCTGTGCTGTGTACTTGGGCCACGGGAAGACCAATGAGTATAACCTGCCCCCCACCCCCACCCCCCCACTCACACCCCTCCACTGACACAACACACACCCTGTTCCGTCCCCCCCCACACACACCACACCCTCTACCCTCACACCCACCTGACCTCCCCCCTCCCCCCTGCTCATATCCGTCAGACTGGGCTTTAAACCTGTGCGTGTGTAACTTTGCAATGGGAGATCGCGAGGGTATGAAAGAGGCCTTCATTGTCTCGTGGCCGTAGACCGCCCCCCCCCCCCCCCACACACACACACTGACGCACAGACCCTCCACCCTCCTACCCACCCCACCCACACCCCACACACACACCCTGCCCTCCCCCCCCCCACCCCCCCCCCCCTCACCCCCCACCCCCACCCCCCACACACAACACTGCTCACCCCACCCCTCCCCACAACACACCTACACTCCCACCCCTACACACCCCACCTCACCCCCCTCCCTACACACACACACTGCTCACCCCACCCCTCCCCACACACACCCTACACTCCCACCCCTACACCCCACCTCACCCCCCCCTACACACACACACTGCTCACCCCACCCCTCCCCACACACACCTACACTCCCCACCCCTACCACCCCACCTCACCCCCCCCCCCCCCCCCCCCCTACACACCACACACTGCTCACTCCGTCAGACTGGCTTCAACCTGTGCGTGTGTAACTTCGCAATGGGAGACCGAGAGGGCATGAAAGAGGCCTTCATAGGTCTCGTGGCCGTAGACCAGCCCCAAGACGAAGATGCTGACGAGGACTTTGGGGAGGAGGACGACATGGCAGCGGTGGTGCAAGATGATGGATTGAAGGATGAGATACGTAAGCGACAGAATTATATTACTCGGTAAGCACCTTACTACTTCTCATGCATTGTTTATCATAATGAGCTACATGGGACAAGGACGTAGAGGAGGAGGGCGATGTGGCAGCGGTGGTGCAAGATGATGGAGTGAAGGATGAGATCCGTAAGCGACAGAATTATATTACTCGGTAAGCACCTTACTACTTCTCATGCATTGTTTATCGTAATGAGCTACGTGGGACAAGGACGTAAAGGAGGTGGGCGATATGGCGGCGGTGGTGGTGCAAGATGATGGATTGAAGGATGAGATCCGTAAGCGACAGAATTATATTACTCAGTAAGCACCTTACTACTTCTCATGCATTGTTTATCATAATGAGCTACATGGGACAAGGACGTAGAGGAGGAGGGCGATGTGGCGGCGGTGGTGGTGCAAGATGATGGATTGAAGGATGAGATCCGTAAGCGACAGAATTACATGAACAGGTGAGCATGAATAAATCTAAAATAAATAGAACGCCTTATTACTGTGTGTGTGTTGGGGGGGGGGCTGACAACAGTGACAAACACACAAGCATGCATGCATGCAAGGTAAACACATCGTTCCTGGCCCACCATCTGCAGTTGCATTGCCAGTCCTGTGTGTGGTTGTGCGGTTGTGTGTGTGTTGGGGGGGGGGGGGGGGGGGGGGGGGGGGGGGGGGGGGACTATCGGGGGGGGGGGGGGCTGACAACAATGACAAACACACAAGCAAGCAAGCAAGCTAAATACATCGTTCGTGTCCCACCATCTGCAGTTGCATTGTCGGTGCTGCTCAGCTGATCGCAGAGAAGATTGACAAACAAGCAAGCTAAACACACAAGCAAGCTAAACCAAAACAAGCCAAAGCTAAAACAGTGTCTTGGTCCCAAAACCATCTGCATTGCATTATCACAGTGCCGTGTGTGGGGGGTTGTGTGTGAGGGGGGGGGGGGGGGGGGGGGGGGGGGGGGGGGGGGGGGGGGGGGGGGGGGGGGGGGGGGGGGGGGGGCGCCGAGGGGGCTGAGAAGATCAACAAACACGTAAGCAAGCTAAAAAAAACCATTGTTCTTGTCCCACAGCTGCATTGTTAGGATCAGTGGCGCCGCCCGTGTGTGTGTGTGTGTGGCGAGGGGGGGGGGGGGGGGGGGGGGTGGGGGGGGGGGGGTAAGGGGGGAGCTTGGGAAGATCACCACAACACCGCAAGCAAGCTACAAACCATTGTTCGTGTCCCACCATATGCAGTTGCATTATCAGTGCCGTGTGTGTGTGTGCGGGGGGGGGGGGGGATCAACAAACACGCAAGCAAGGTAAAACCATTGTTCTTGTCCCACCATCTGCAGTTGCATTGTCAGTGCTGCTCAGCTTATCACAGAGAAGATCGACCGCACTGGTGTATCTCTCAGCTGCGTGAGCAAGCCAACTAAACACACAAGTAAGCAAGCAAGCTAAACGCATTGTCCTTGCCCCCCCTTCTGCAGGTGCATTGTCAGTGCTGCTCAGCTGATCGCAGAGAAGATCGACCGCACTGGCTTTGAGGCCGGCTATGACTGGTGTATCTCTCAGCTGCGTGAGCGCTCCTACATCAAGCTGGCCAACGAGGTGGAGCTTGCTAAAGCATCCAAGTTCCTAAGCAACAAGGACTTTGAAGCAGCGGTGGGAGTGTTCAAGGTAGGGGTGGTCTATTGGGCACTGTTAACATTTATGTTATACTACTCCCCCCCCCCCCCCCCCCCCCCACACACACACACACACACACACACACACACACACGCACACACACAGACACACACACACTTATACACACATTCCAAGAAGGTGGAGCTTGCTAAGACATCCAAGTTCCTGAGCAACAACGACTTTGAAGCAGCTGTGGGAGTTTTTATAGTAGGATTGGTCTGCTGAACACTGGAAATATTTAAATTCCCTAAACCCTAAAGCCCTAACCCTGAACCCGCAGGACTTTAAGAAGGAGCCCTAACCCTAAACCCGCAAGCCTTTTAGAAGAAGGAGCCCTAAACTTCAAACCCCAAAGCCCTAACCCTAAAACCCGCAGGACTTTGAGAAGAAGGAGCCTCAAATGAAGGCGTGTGCCGCCACCAACTTGGCGTACCTCTACTTTCTAGAGAATGAGCTAGACCATGCAGAGCCCTAAACCCCAAACCCTAATGCCCTAACACTAAACCCGCAGGACTTTGAGAAGAAGGAGCTCTACACCCCAAATCCCTAACCCATAACCCGCAGGACTTTGAAAAGAAGGAGCCCTACACCCCAAACCCTAAATCCCTAACCCTAAACCCGCAGGACTTTGAAAAGAAAGAGCCCTAAACCCCAAACCCTAAACCCGCAGGACTTTGAAAAGAAAGAGCCCTAAACCCCAAACCCTAAACCCGCAGGACTTTGAGAAGAAGGAGCCTAGAGTGAAGGCGCGTGCCGCCACCAACTTGGCGTACCTCTACTTCCTAGAGAATGAGCTAGACCAAGCAGAGAAGTACTCAGACCTGGCCCTCAAGGGAGACCGCTACAACGCTCGCGCCTTCGTCAACAAGGGCAATGTGCTTTGTGAGAGGGGCGACCTAGATGGGGCCCGCTCTTTGTACAATGAGGCTGCAGGTAATTATCACTGTAGCACGAAGTCAGTCCTGTTGGTAAATGACTTAATGCATATTTTACCAGATGTATACACATTTAATTATATTGGATATCATATTAGATATACTGCATTCATTTTGGCAAGGTCAGTCACTTGACCATCATACTCATTGCTGCTCAGCATGTTGTGCTGAAGGGGTGGGGGGGGTTAAGATGCATCCCTCTGCCTAACATTGCACCTCTGCTACCAGCGGCAGTAGAGCTTCCTCAGTGGTAACTGCATTCATTTTGGCAAGGTCGGTCACTTGATTCATGGACATCTGCAGCAGCACCACCAGAAGAAGAAGAAGAAGAAGAAGAAGAACTAGCAGCACCACCATCATCATCAAAAATAGCAGCAGCAGCAGCAGCATTATCATCTTCACTATCTTCAACATTGACATCAGCAGCACCACCACCAGCAAAAGAAGAAGAAGATGAAGAATGAGCAGCAGCACCACCACCATCAGCAGCATCGTAAATAGCAGCAACATCAGCATTATAATCTTTACAATCTTCTTCGTTGGCATCGGCAGCACCACCACCACCAGAAGAAGAAGAAGAGGAAGAAGCACTAGCAGCACCATCACCATAAATAGCAGCAGCAGCATTGTAATCTTCACACTCTGCTTCGTGCATATCAGCACCACCACCACCAGCAGCAGCAGCAGAAGAAGAAGAACTAGCAGCAGCACCACCACCACCATCATCATCATCGTAAATAGCAGCAACATCAGCATTATGATCTCTACAATATTCGTC
Source organism: Chlamydomonas sp. ICE-L (assembly GCA_013435795.1). NCBI lineage: Eukaryota > Viridiplantae > Chlorophyta > Chlorophyceae > Chlamydomonadales > Chlamydomonadaceae > Chlamydomonas > Chlamydomonas sp. ICE-L. Next base: position 81,596 of record JACBWV010000539.1, on the reverse strand, counting down.
GTGGTCATCGGCAGCACCACCACCACCAGAAGAAGAAGCACTAGCAGCACCATCACCATCACCATAAATAGCAGCAGCAGCAGCATTGTAATCTTCACACTCTGTTTCGTGGACATCAGCAGCATCACCACCATTAAAAGAAGAATAAAATGAAGAACTAGCAGCACCACCACCATCATCATCATAATCATCATAAATTGCAGCAGCAGCATTATAATCTTCTTAATCTTCTTCGTGGACATCGGCAGCACCACCACCAGCAGCAGAGGAAGAAGAAGAAGAAGAAGAAGAAGAAGAAGAAGAAGAGCTAACAGAACCATCACCATAAATAGCAGCAGCAGCATTGTAATCTTCACAATATTCTTCGTGGAGATTGGCAGCTCCACCAGCAGCAGCAGAAGAAGAAGCGCTAGCAGCACCATCACCATCACCATAAATAGCAGCAGCAGCATTGTAATCTTCACAATATTCTTCGTGCAGATTGGCAGCTCCACCAGCAGCAGCAGAAGAAGAAGCGCTAGCAGCACCATCACCATCACCATAAATAGCAGCAGCAGCATTGTAATCTTCACACTCTGTTTCGTGGACAGCAGCAGCACCACCACCACCAGCAGAAGAAGAAGAAGAAAAACTTGCAGCAGCAAGTTGATCATCACCATAAATAGCAACAGCAGCAGCATTATAATCTTCAAAATCTTCTTTGTGGACAGCAGCACCACCACCAGCAGCAGCAGAAGAAGAAGAAGTAGCATCACCACCATCACCATACATAGCAGTAGCAGCATTATCATCTTCACAATCTCCTTCGTGGACAGCAGCACCACCAGCAGCAGCAGAAGAAGAAGAATTAGTAGCACCACCATCATGATCACCATCCCCACCCCACCCCACCCCACCCCCCCTGCAGGTATCCATCCCTACTGTGTAGGGAACGGCAAATCGTATGATGTTGACCAAAGACCAAAATATGATATCATATGATATCATACAAACATCATATGAAGTAAAATCATATGATATCATACAAACAGCATATGAAGTAATATCATATGATATCATACAAACAGCATATGAAGTAATATCATATGATATCATACAAACAGCATATGAAGTAATATCATATGATATCATACAAACAGCATATGAAGTAATATCATATGATATCATACAAACAGCATATGAAGTAATATCATATGATATCATACAAACAGCATATGAAGTAATATCATATGATATCATACAAACAGCATATGAAGTAATATCATATGATATCATACAAACAGCATATGAAGTAATATCATATAATATGATGCCCCAGGCCAAAGTTACCTTGTCAGATCGCCCGCATCATATGATATAATATGATGACATGATATCATATGATATCATATTGCCGATCCCTACGACTGTGTAGAGGCTATTTTCGTCGTTGCATGGAGACAAATGAACCCCCCGGGCTCTGCGCTCCTACGAGTCGATTCTCACTAATCGATTCCTGTGCAACAATCCTGAAATCAAGCTCAATTATTCCAAGTAGCTACTCAACCTGGCCTTCAGACGTCTGTTATAAAAAAACACTGCCACCATCATCACCAAAAATACGCCCCCACCCACCCACCCGCCCCTCACACCCCCACCACGCACACATATCCCCCCACCACCACTTACACACACTCACCCCCCACCCCACCCCACCACAACCCCAAAATCCCCAACCCCGCCCCTGCAGGAATTGATCCCTACTGTGTGGAAGCTATCTCCAATCTTGGCCTAACCAACCAGCAGACACCCCACCCCACTCCCCCTACCACACACACACACATCCCCCCCACCCACCCACCCCCCACACACACATCCCCCCCCACCCCCCACCCCCCCCCACACACACATCCCCCCCACCCCCCCACACACACATACACACACCCGCCCCTGCAGGAATTGATCCCTACTGTGTTGAGGCTACCTTCAATCTAGGCCTAACCAACCAGCAGACACCCCACCCCACTCCCCCTACCACACACACACCCTACTCACCCCCTCACAAACACGCACACTCACACCCCACTCACCCCACCCACACCCTACCCCATCCCACCCTCCCCTGCAGGAATCCATCCCTACTGTGTTGAGGCTATCTTCAATCTTGGCCTAACCAACCAGCAGACACCCCACCCCACTCCCCCTACCACATCCCCCCACCCCCACCCACCCACCGACACCCACCCACACACCCCCATCCCCACCCGCACCTGCAGGAATTGATCCCTACTGTGTTGAGGCTATCTTCAATCTTGGCCTCACCAACCAGCGTATGGAAGACTTCCAATATGCACTGGCCGCATTCAAGAAGCTCCACGCCATGCTGCCCGACAACGTTGAGGTCATCTACCAGATCGGCAACTGCTACGATATCATTGGTGACTTCAGGAATGCGGTGAGTCATGGCTGTTATATTATATTATATTATATTATATTATATGTGCAACTGCTACGATATTATCAGTGACTACTGGAATGCGGTGAGTCATGGCTGATATACAATATTAGATTAGATTAGATTAGATTATACCGGCAACTGCTTCCATGTTATCGGTGACTACTGGAATGCTGTGAGTCATGGCTGTTATACAATATTAGATTATATTAGATTATATTATACCGGCAACTGCTTCCATGTTATCGGTGACTACTGGAATGCGGTGAGTCATGGCTGTTATACAATATTAGATTGGATTAGATTATATCGGCAACTGCTGCGATAGCATCGGTGACTTATGGAAAGTAGTTAGTCATGGCTGTTATACAATATTCAGCAACTGCTTCGATATTATCGGTGACTTCAGGAATGCGATGAGTCATGGCTATATCCTTCAAAACTCAGCTCACCAACCCAACACCCATCCCAACACCCCATCCCAACCTGACCATAATCTCATCCTGCCCCCCCCCCCCCCCCCCCCCCCCCCCCCCCCCCCCTTCCCCTCAATAGAAATTGTTGGCAATGCTGTCCTCCCATCATTTTGCATTGAATTGCACTCCTTCTCCTCACCCAACCTGACCATTATCTCATCTTACCCTCCCCTCCCACCCACCCACCCACCCCTGAAGTAAAATAGCTGGAGACGCTGTCCTCCCCTCATTTTGCATTGAATTGCACTCCTTCTCCTCACCCAACCTGACCATTATCTCATCTTACCCTCCCCTCCCACCCAACCACCCACCCACCCCTGAAGTAAAATAGCTGGAGACGCTGTCCTCCCCTCATTTTGCATTGAATTGCACTCCTTCTCCTCACCCAACCTAGCCATCATCCCATCATGCCCCCAACCCACCCCCTCAGTGAAATGGTTGGCGATGCTATCCTCCCCTCGTTTTGCATTGAATTGCACTCCTTCTCCTCACCCAACCTAGCCATCATCCCATCAAGCCCCCAACCCACCCCCTCAGTGAAATGGTTGGTGATGCTATCCTCCCCTCGTTTTGCATTGAATTGCACTCCTTATCCTCACCCAACCTGACCATTATCTCATCTTACCCTCCCCTCCCGTCCACCCACCCACCCACCCACCCCTCAAGTAAAATAGCTGGAGACGCTGTCCTCCCCTCATTTTGCATTGAATTGCACTCCTTCTCCTCACCCAACCTAGCCATCATCCCATCATGCCCCCAACCCACCCCCTCAGTGAAATGGTTGGCGATGCTATCCTCCCCTCATTTTGCATTGAATTGCACTCCTTCTCCTCACCCAACCTAACCATCATCTCATCCTGCCCCCAACCCAACCCAACCCTTCAGTGAAATGTTTGGTGATGCTGTCCTCCTATCATTTTGCATTGAGTTACTCTCCTCCTCACCTATCCTAACCTTCATTTCATCCCGCCCCACCCTACCCCCAGGTGAAATGGTGGGAGATGCTGTCCTCCCATTATCTTATGTTGAATTGCACTCCTCCACACCCATCCTAATCATCATCTCATCCTGCCCCACCCTACCCCCAGGTGAAATGGTGGGAGATGCTGTCCTCCCATTAGCTTATGTTGAATTGCACTCCTCCACACCCATCCTAATCATCATCTCATCCTGCCCCACCCTACCCCCAGGTGAAATGGTGGGAGATGCTGTCCTCCCATTAGCTTATGTTGAATTGCACTCCTCCACACCCATCCGAATCATCATCTCATCCTGCCCCACCCTACCCCCAGGTGAAATGGTGGGAGATGCTGTCCTCCCATCATCTTATGTTGAATTGCACTCCTCCACACCCATCCTAATCATCATCTCATCCTGCCCCCACCCCACTCCACCCCCAGGTGAAATGGCTGGAGATGCTGTCCTCCCTGGTGCCCAACGACCCCGGTGTGTTGTGTCGCCTGGGCGCCATCCATGCTCGCTTCGACGACGAAATCAAGGCCCTGCACTACTACCAGGAGTCCCACCGTGTCTTCCCGGTCAACATGGATGTCATCTCGTGGCTAGGCGCTTACCATGTTAAGAACGAGGTGTATGAGAAGGCCATGCCCTACTTCGACCTTGCCTCCAAGGTGCAGCCGTCAGAAGTGAAGTGGGCACTCATGGTTGCATCGTGCCACAGACGCATAGGCGCCTTCCCGCAAGCGCTTTCCAAGTACAAGGAGATCAACGAGTCGCATCCCGACAACGTGGAGTGCTTACGCTACTTGGTGCACCTGTGCACGGAGCTTGGGCGTAGGGACGATGCGCAGGAGTACATGAACCGCTTGCGCAAGGCCGAGAAGCTGCAGCAGCAGGAGGCGACGGCGATGGCCACGGCGATGCAGCGGTCAGAGGACGAGCAGAATGGAGAGGGCATGATGGGCGGCGGCTACGGCGGCGGGGGTAACCAAGGGTACATGGATGAGGCGGGTGACTCTATGGCCGGGCTGTCCTCGTCAGTGCCCCAGCACCGGGGCAAGAAGGTCGTTGCGAAGGAGCACGGTAATGATAACGACGACTGGGGCAATGAGCAGCTTGGAGATGATTTGTTGCCGATGTAGGAAAGCAGGCATGGAACAAGAGGACTCTAGGCATAGGACGACAGGCAAGAGTCAAGGGGAACACAGGCATGGGACAAGGGTAAGACAGGCATGAGACAAGGGGAACACAAGCATGGGACAAGCAGGCCACAGGCATGGAACCACGACTGGGGCGATGAGCAGCTCGGAGATGATTTGTTGCCGATGTAGAGCTCGCTTGTCAGCTCACTCAGTGTTTTTCTTTTGGTGCTGTATTGGTTGGCCCGAAGGTGCTGACCTGTGGATCGACAACTCGATTTCGGCGGTTTCCGTGATTTTGGTGATGTCCGTTATTTCGCCGAAATAGCCGGTCAAATTAGCCGGTTTAACTGACCTCCCTCACATCTGAGGGACCCCCCCACATCTGAGGGACCCCCCCACTCTCACATCTGAGGGACCCCCCCACATCTGAGGGACCCCCCCACATCTGAGGGACCCCCCCACTCTCACATCTGAGGGACCCCCCCACATCTGAGGGACCCCCCCAAATCTGAGGGACCCCCCCACATCTGAGGGACCCCCTCACATCTGAGGGACCCCCTCACTCTCACATCTGAGGGAACCCCTCACATTTGAGGGACCCGTGTTCGATTCTCGCAAGGCGAACGGATATCAGGGTTGTGGACCGTGGGCGCGGTATTTTGCCAATGTAGAGCTCGCTTGCCTGCTCACTCAGTATTTTTCTTGTGGTGATGTATGTTGGTCTTTTGGTGCTGTATGTTGTTACAGTCCAGGGGTAGGCCAAATAGGCTTGAGGGACTTGTCCAACCAGGTAGGAAGGGCTTAAAAAGAAAAGGCACTGATGAACTGAACCCCAAAGAATTGTTTTACCGACGGGGGCTGTACTTTTTTGTCTGTACTTCGTGCATTCTGCTTATCGTGTTGTGGTAGCTCGAGGCTAGAGGGAGCAACTATTGAGTGTTGTTCTGTTATGTTTCATTCATGCAGCCTGTTCGCTTGTTAGCAATACAGTCTGTTATCCATATTTGATTTTTCCATAAAGGATGTACTATTTTCCATACAGGATGTACTTCCATATAGGATGCACTACAAATACAGGATGTATTTACCATGCTGGATGTACTTCCATACAGGATGTACTTCCATATAGGATGCACTACAAATACAGGATGTATTTTCCATGCTGGATGTACTTTCATACAGGATGTACTTCCATATAGGATGCACTACAAATACAGGATGTATTTACCATGCTGGATGTACTTCCATACAGGATGTACTACAAATACAGGATGTACTATTTTCCATACAGGATGCACTATTTCCCTTGAAGGATGTACAGCATAAACCATTGTCCAGTCAAATGGCAGTGCCCTGATACATTTCCATCACAACAATTCACACTTAGACATGAACTTGGTCACATGACTCCAGCCGGAAAGGGATGAACATGGGTAGCGTAAACACTACTTCACCACACCTCTGATTACAGAATGTAATCGCAGGGCTGTCAGCCACTAGCTACTAGCCACATGCACTACCAACCCTACACCACACTCCTGAGTACAGAATGTAATCGCAGGGCTGTCAGCTACTAGCTACTAGCCACATGCACTACCAACCCTACACCACACTCCTGAGTACAGAAGGTAATCTCAGGGCTGTCAGCTACTAGCTACTAGCCACATGCACTGCCAACCCTACACCACACATCTGAGTACAGCATGTAATCGCAGGGCTGGCCCTACAGAGTGGCAGGGTACTCCATTTGGTCATTTGGGGTAGCTAACTGAACCCCAAACAATCGTTTTACCATCGGGGGCCTTGAGTTCGTGCTACAGTGATTATTTAATTCTACAATATCACGGGAGCCTGGTTTGAGTGAGGAGCAGGTGCAAGTGTTGGTGATAGTATAGGGTCCAAAATAACCAGGGTACTACATCGGGTCATTTGGAGATGCTTCAAAAGCGCAACTGCCTCTGTTTGGGTTGCGCTTTTGACTCAACTTGAAAAGAGAATCCGCGCGCTGCGCTCAGAGGGGGTTTGAAAAATTGCTTCAATCGTGCAGTCGGGCTCCAAAACCTTGCGCGCTAGTGCACAATAGCGCGCATCATGTAGTGCCCTGTAGAGTGGTATTAAAGTAGATCATTCAAGATTGTACATAGCTGCCCCTGTATTTCTGTAACACACACGCAGGCCTTGGATTTTGTATTTGAACTTGAATTTGGTTACATAGCTTTTTCTATGTTCCTGTGTCTCACTCCCTCACTTGGCAGAATGTCTCAGATCTCGGTGCCCATGCACCAGGCATTTTACTAACACCGATTACCAGGATCAGTGCCCCCCAAACTTAAACTCGGTTACAAGGCTCGAACCGGCACTTCAGCTGCTCGCTGTCTTCGACAGTAACACAAACAATTCAGGTCAATCAGGTATTTCCGTATGTGTGTGTCATTAATTCAATTGAATGGGATAAAATCGAATTAAATCACACAACATTAAATATATTAACTTAAATTTTAATCAATTAAAATATATTGCATTCAGAATTAATTTCATTTCATTTGGGACGCTCCACCAGGCGCCCTTAATCAGTAAGGTATTTCCGTATGTGTGTGTCAACAGACTAGCCGGTAAAGGCGTAGCCAAATAGGCCCATAAGATTTTTTTTCATTAAGGGCGCCTGGAGGCGCGTCCCAAATGAAATGATTCGAATCCTTAATTCAATGTATTTTAATTAATTGAATTGAATTGTATTTAATGTTGTGTTATTTTTAGGCCCATAATATTTTTTCCGTCCCTCTCCCGCTTGACAGAATGTCTCAGATCTCGTCGTCCATGGCCCCATGCACCAGGGATTTCCCTTACACCGATCATTGCCCCCCAAGCCAAATAGGCTTTAAATACTTGCCCGACAATATCCGTTTTGTCAGTGATATATACTTGAACTTGAACTTGGTTCCATAGCTTCAGCCAACAATTTGGCTGCTCGCCGTTTTCGGCAGTGAAGAGTATACTGCATCACCAGGAAAATGTTCACGCAAAACAGCTGACGCAAAGAAAACACTTTTCCATTTTTTCTCATTTGTTTTCTCTGTGATATATACAAGGCAGAACGGCGTGTTTAAAAGAGAAAGCCAGAGAAGCCAGGATCTGTATATATTGTGATGAAGGTACTTCCATTGACCAAATTGGCCAGCACTTAAACGCACTTGAAAACAAAAAAACTGCGCTTTGTAGTGCAAAAACCGCAAAAATTGCTTGCTGCGCCCACAGGGGGGTGCAAAAAACTGTGCAGAACGCGCAGTGGGGCTCAAAAAGGCACGCGCCTGGAAGTACCCTGGTTGTGATATGACTCACAAGTCGTATCATGTACTGCCTGGCAGAGTTCCCATGAGATGGACCCCCCGGTACAATCTTCCACCCGCTCCTAAGATGCCGCCACAGGGGGTCCCGTGTAACTCGTTACAAGCTTTCATTGTATGAATGTATCAATGTATGTGTCAATGTATGTATGTATGTTGTTACAGTCCAGGGGCATGCCACACATGAAATTTATTGTACATGTGGTTATAGTCATCGACCTCTCGCTGTTTTGTATGGTATTACCCAGCATCAATGAGACGGGTCTGCGGTACGAGCCCTAACCAGGTTTACAACTTCACAATGTCAGACTTGCCGCCTTGGAAGAGGTAGTATATGTTGGTGTAGTCCAGGGGTAGACCAAATAAGCTAAAGGGAACTGCCCAACCATGAAATTAGGAGGGGCTAAATAGAAAAGGTACTGTACAGGATATTGTTACATACTCAGCAAAAATCAATACCGAGACTGAACAGCGCCAGGGCAGCTGGACAGTTTTATAACAGTGAGGGTTTGGGCAACATGAGAGAGAGGATATAGTTACATACTCAGCAAAAATCAATGCCGAGACTGAACAGCGCCGAGGCAGCTGGACAGTTTTATAACAGTGAGGGTTTGGGCAACATACCCCTCAGAACCTGGTCCAGGAGGTAATCTCTGAGCCCCAAACAATCGTTTTACCGACTGGATCCCTGAGGTCGTGTTGCGAATGGTTTAGTGGCTGCTCATTTGAAGGAGGTGCTGGGGTCGAATCCCAACGGGTGCGCTTTCGTGTTCGCGGTTGCTGTCAACTGCCATAGTGGCACTGTCCAGTTATAGCAGCAGCCCGTTCTCTACCGCCGGAAGACAGGGATCCCTTAATGCAACGCCCCACCAGGCGTTATCATTACCTTATCATAAGGCGATTCTCATTACCCTTTTGAATAAAATTGATAAGATATTCCCATCTCTCAAAGGGTTCATGAATCCTTGCCGCATCTCTTAAAGAGTTCGGCAACGGTGACTATAGCTAGCTCCGGCTTACGCTATGGTGTCCTTAGCTTCACGTCCTGTGAGTGAATGTGTTACACGGATGTAACAATTTCAATTTCAATTTCAATTGTGCTTGTTCAAGACGTAACCACCTGAGGACGTGAGTGGTCCTTGTTGGTCGGCCCTAAGGCGCTTTATTAACCTTACATGCCACCCTTACACACCTCACGGCCACGTACTTGAACACAAGTCAACAACGACACACGAGCCCTAGGGCCGACCTCCAGGGGACCCACCAGGGCACCCTACTATTTGCAATTGCGCCCACACTCCTGTGCTATCCAGGTTGTTCTCAAAACGTTACGTTTCACGTACATTTGAGAGGGTTTGTTACGTTGCAAACGCAGATTTTCGCTTATGAACCGTAGATTTTGAAAACAGGTACACATTGGTGACGGTTGGAGTCCGTTAGTGTGGTTGGTCTCCACCGGAATCGGTAAATCGGTTCGCATCCTAGCGCCACGTCAGGTAAATCAATAATGATTACACCACCGAGCCAACTGATCGATCCGTCGCTCTGATCATAAGATTACAGCTCCTTGCCCCCCCCCTCGCCTCGCCCTCTTGAAATGAAATCCATTACCCAAGCGCCCTCATCCACCAACTGGCAACGATGTGCTCCCTCCTCTCCCAAAGCCTTTCATCGTATCGGGAGCCAGCCCAGAGTTATTCGGGACCCCCGCGCAGCAACCGTCACAACGGCATCTGCACTGCCCCAAACATCCAGCGCTAATGCAAAGCGCTCGAGCTTCGACCCTGTGCTGGGGAGTTTCGTGCAGTGGGCTATTAAGAGTGGGATCGAATTCAATGGTCTGAGGCCTGACAACACCCCAGGGGGAGGGCGAGGCCTTGTCTCCACCTTCCCCATTTCGAAGAATGACACCTTGATAGCGATTCCCAAGAGCAAGATCATCGTCCTGGTGCCCGAGGAGGCCCCCATCTCGCCTCTTATTTCAAAGGCTGCATGGGAGCAACTACCATGGTAGGATGTAACAGATCTGCTGGACCTGCGACGTGTGCCAGATGTGTCATATCTGTGCCAGGCTGACCAAGCCAGAAACCAGTTGTGGCCAATGGGCAAAACGTGGTGTCCGATAAAGGAAGTCTCCGTGTGGTAGATGTAGGGAACGGAAATATGATATCATACGATATCATGTCATGTCGTTCACTCCCATGGCTGTGTGGGCGGATGGGGGGGGCATTCCCATGGATAATTGGGCGTGTGTGTGTGTGGGGCACTCCAATGGCTGTGTGTGTGTGGGCGGGTGGGGGGTCATTGCCATGGATAATTGGGTAGGTGTGTGTGGGGCACTCCCATGGCTGTGTGTGTGTGGGCGGTTGGGGGGGCACTGCCATGGATAATTGGGTAGGTGTGTGTGGGGCACTCCCATGGCTGTGTGGGTGTGCGCGGGTAGGGGGGCACTACCATGGATGTTTGGGTGTGTGGGTGTAGGTGTGTGTGTGTGGGGGGGGGGGGGGCACTCCCATGGCTGTGTGGGTGTGGGCGGGTGGGGGGGCACTACCATGGATGTTTGGGTGCGTGGGGGGGGGACTCTCCCATGGCTGTGTGTGTGTGGGCGGGTGGGGGGGCACTACCATGGATGTTTGGGTGGGTGGGTGTGGGTGTGGGGGGGGCACTCCCATGGCTGTGTGGGTGTGTGGGCGGGTGGGGGGGCACTACCATGGATGTTTGGGTGGGTGGGGGGGGACTCTCCCATGGCTGTGTGGGTGTGGGCGGGTGGGGGGGCACTCCCATGGCTGTGTGTGTGTGTGTGTGTGTGTGTGTGTGGTGATGGAGGTGGTGGTGGTGGGGGAGTGATCAATTATTTAAACTGTCTAGTCTGCTTATGGTAAGCTCCCTGGCTTCTGTGGGTAACGCACGGGGGGAGTTAGATTGGAAGACTGTGTACACCTTTTCGTTTCGGCTACGAGCAGCAGCTTCTAGGCAGCTCCCCCGGCTTGCTACCCAGCCAAACCAAATGCAACGCAGTGCATACAGAAGCTGACAGAAGCATCGTCCCGCTACTTTTCATATCTTGGGGCTTAGCCCAGTGGCTGGCGAATGAAGCTGCCTAGAAGCGGCTGTTCATGTCGGAAAAGACAAGTCCTATGCAGCGTCGCCAGCGACGCGGGAAATTGGCGGAGTGTGTTGGCAACGGAACGAAAGACCTAGAAGCGGCTATGAGCAGCTGCCTAGAAGCGGCTGCTCATGTCGGAAAAGAAAAACTATGAGGTGGTGAGCAGCCCAGATACTATATGATTTTGTTTTCAAATCTGAAAGTGGGTTTCTTCTAGCTTTATGGTTTTAGGCCTCCTCCGTGGCTCGTGAAGCTGCCTAGAAGCGGCTGCTCATGTGTAGGGAACGGCAAATCATATGATGTTGACCAAAGACGAGTATGATATCATCTGATATCATACAAAAATCATATGGTTTAATATCATATGATTTGATGCCCCTGGCCAAAGTTACCTAGTCAGACCGCCGGCATCATATGATATCATATGATATCATATTGCCGATCCCTAATCATACATAGTAACATAGTTCACAACTTTGGGAGACAAAGAACTCCCTTGTACAATGTGCCAATGGCAATAATCATAATTGATAAATGCATCATGAACCATCAACCTGTCTTGACCCTAGTTTGTTACGTGATGCACACTAGTCAGACAGCCGTCATCACATGATATCATATTGCCGATCCCTACTCATGTCGGAAAAGAAAAACTATGAGACAGTGAGCAGCCCGGATACCCTGAAACCCAAACCCTGACCCCCCCCCTGGGGGCTGCCCTTGCCAAATCACTGCCTGGACCCCACCCTTTAAAAATACCCCACCCACACTACCCCACCCAAATCACTGCCTGGACCCCACACTTGGAAATTGCCAACCAGGGTACTACATGGCGCTCACCACTGCGCGTTGGTTTGGTTTCGGTTTCGGTTTTGCTACTGCGCGTTAGTTTGGTTGCGGTTTCGGTTTCGCTACTGCGCGTTAGTTTGGTTTTTGGTTTCGGTTTCGCTACTGCGCGTTAGTTTGAACCCCCCTCTGGGCGCAGCGTGCAGATTTCCATTTTAGTTGAGTAAAAAACGCAACCCAACTGGAGGTACTTGCCTCAAAAGCGCAACCGAAATGACCCAATGTTGAACTAATATTAATACTAATATTTATATTAATATTGAACCAATATTAATATAACTATAAATTACCCAATATTTAAAACCCATATTTTTGAAAGCAACCGAAATGTGCAAGGACCACCTTTTGGGTTGCGCTTATTAAAAGCAACCCAAAAGACAAAATGTGGTACCTTTGTGCCCAATCCCTGAAAACTATCAGAAAACGACCTTTCTTAAACGTAAAAAAAGCTCTAGGGTTGGTCGGGTGGGTGTGGGTGGATGTGGGTGCGTGTGAATGGGGTGGGTGGGTGGGGGTGGGGGTGGGTTGGTGGGTTTAGGGGGTAGGGGGTGTGTTGGTGTGGAGGGTATGTGTATGTGGGTGGGTGGATAAGTGTGGGTGGATAGGTATGGTTAGCTTGAACTCGAAATTGGTTACATGGCTCCAGCCAGCAATTTGGTTGCTCGCCGTCAATGCAATTGCAATTTGGTTGCTGCAGTAAGCATACTTAGCAGGGAAAATGTAATTATCATCATCAAAACAATTACAGGTTTGGCAAGCCTTGCAACTGCTCCTCTCTCCCTCAAACTCAAACCCATGGGACTGCCCCCCCCCCCCCCCCCCCACCCACCCACCCACCCACCCACCCACCCAGGCACGTGAGTGCCCCCCCCTCCCCCCTCCCCCCCCCCCCCCCACACACACCCACACCCACACTGCTCTTGCAGGTATGGTAAGCTGGTCTGTAAGCTAGCACACCTTGCAACTGCTCCACTCCCCCCCAAACCCTTCTCCCCCCCCCCCCCCCCCCCCCCCCCCCCCCCCGAACACAGGTATGGTAAGCTGGCCTGTAAGCTTGCAAGCTTGGCCACAGCTGGGATTGAGGGTGGGTACAGTGACTTTGCAGCTGCACTGCCATCGGAGGCCGTAGACCTGCCTGTACTCACAAACCCAAACCCAAACCACTCCCCCCCAAACACATCTCCCCTCCCCCCAAACTCAAACCCACCAAACCCAAACCCAAACCCAAACCACTCCCTCCCAAACACTGCTCTTGCAGGTACGGCAAGCTGGCCTGTAAGCTGGCAAGCCTGGCCACTGCTGGGATTGAAGGTGGTTACAGTGACTACGCAGCTGTACTGCCATCTGAGGCGGTTGACCTGCCTGTTCTGTGGGAGGATGCGAGCTCTGAGGATGGAAGCATGCGGCTCGGGGTTGAGGGTTTAGAATACCCGTACTTGGAAGAAAAGGTGTGTGCTTGCAGCTTGTGTGTGTGGGGGGGGGAGGTGTGTATGTGGGGGGGGGTGGGGGGGGTGGGGGGGAGGGGGAGGTTTTAGAATACCCCTACTTGGAAGAAAAGGTGTGTGCTTGCAGCTTGGGTGTGTGGGGTGGTGGTGGTGGTGTGTGTGTGTGTGTGTGGGGGGTGGGGGGGAGGGGGAGGGTTTATAATACCCCTACTTGGAAGAAAAGGTGTGTGCTTGCAGCTTGGGTGTGTGGGGTGGTGGTGGTGGTGTGTGTGTGTGTGTGTGTTATGGGGGGGGGGGGGGGGGGGGGGGGGGGGGGGGGGGGGGGGGGGATGAGTTGAGGGTTAAGAATACCCCTACTTGGAAGAGAAGGTGTGTGCTTGCAGCTTGGGTGTGTGGGGGTGGTGGGGGTGGTGGGGGTGTGTGTGGGGAGGGGATGGTTTGAGGGTTAAGAATACCCCTACTTGGAAGAGAAGGTGTGTGCTTGCTTTTTCTTCTTACTTTTTCTTTGTTTGTTGGTAGGTTGGTCGGTAGGATGGTTGTTTTCTTCCTTTTTTCTTTTTCTTTTTTCCTTGTTGCTTGGGAAGTGTGTGTGTGTGTGTGTGTGTTTCAGGGTGGGAGTTTGTGTACTTGTAGTTTGGGTGTGTGTGACTTCGCCATGGGTGTGTGTGACCTCAACCAACCCTCAACCATGACCTCAACCAAAACCTCAACCAACCCTCAACCATGACCTCTACCAAAACCTCAACCAACCCTCAACCATGACCTCTACCAAAACCTCAACCAACCCTCAACCATGACCTCAACCAAAACCTCAACCAACCCTCAACCATGACCTCAACCAACCCTCAACCACGACCTCAACCAAAACCTCAACCAACCCTTAACCATGACCTCAACCAAAACCTCAACCAACCCTCAACCATGACCTCAACCAAAACCTCAACCAACCCTCAACCATGACCTCAACCAAAACCTCAACCAACCCTCAACCATGACCTCAACCAAAACCTCAACCAACCCTCAACCATAACCTCAACCAACCCTCAACCATGACCTCAACCAAAACCTCAACCAACCCTGAACCAAAACCTCAACCGACCCTCAACCAACCCTCAACCATGACCTCAACCAAAACCTCAACCAACCCTCAACCATAACCTCAACCTACCCTCAACCATGACCTCAACCAAAACCTTAATCAACCCTCAACCAACCCTCAACCAACACTTCCTTGCACACTTTCAGGTGAATAGCGAGAGAGAGCTTATGGAGTCCCACACAAAAGTGTGCCATTATAGACCACCACCACAGCCTCAATGCCCCCCAACCCCAACCCCAACCCCAACCCTCCCGACCCCCCAACCCCCACTTTCGGGCGAAGAGCGAGAAAGAGAGTTGTGGGATCTTTTTGTACCCCCCCCCCCCCCCCCCCCCCCCCCCCCCCCACACACACACACACACACACTCACAAACAGACCCCCCCCCCAACCCCCACCCCCCCAACCCCACCCCCCCCACACACAAGTTCACCAGGGATGCGCTAATCGCCTCCACTTTCAGGTAAAGAGTGAGAGAGAGTTGTGGGAGTCAATGTATTCAGGAGTTGCTCCCTATGTGACCACCACCACCACCACCACCACCACAGCCTCCACCTCCACCCCTCTGTACACTTGCAGGTGAAGAGTGAGAGAGAGTTGTGGGAGTCAATGTATTCAGTAGTTGCTCCCTATGTGAACACCCTGGCGTACAGAAGGGTCCCTTCATCAAGGGGTGGCGATGCAGGCGAAAAGCGAGGAAGCTTCAGCGCGCCTGTACTGCCTCAAGCTGGTCCCAAAGCATTGTACTTCTGGGCGCTGAGTTGTGTGAGGAGCAGGAGTTTTGGGGGGCCTCATTTCAAGACACCTGTCAAGGTACGTATGTGTGTTGGTGTGTATGTATGTATTCATATGGATGTATGTACGGATGTACGTATGTGTGTTGGTGTGTATGTATGTATTCATATGCATGTATGTATTCACATGGATGTATGTACGTATGTACGTATGTGTGTTGGTGTGTATGTATGTATTCATATGGATGTATGTACGTATGTACGTATGTTGGGATGTATGCATGTGTGTATGTGGGGTGCAAGCTAACGGGCTGCCCCCCCACCCCCACCCCCACCCCCACCCCACACACCTCATGCCTCATAATAAGTAGGGATAGGCAATATGATATCATACGATATCATGTCATCATATAATATCATATGATATCATATGATGCCGGCGGCCTGGCTAGGGTAAAGTTACCATTTACATACAATATCATATGATGGAACTTGTGTGATATCATATGATATCATACTCGCCTTTGGTCAGGATCATATGATTTGCCGATCCCTAATAATAAGGCATACCATTCATTTATTACACATCTTCCCCCGCAGGCCGCATTCATCAAGAGGCACTACAACCACCTTACACACACTCCCCCCCAGGCCAAGCTGGCAGTCCCCCCCCCCCCCCCCCCCCCCCCCCCCCCCATACACACACACACACACACACACCGTCATATTAATACTTCTCACGGTCATATTAATACTTCTCACGGTCTCGAAGGAAAATGTGGAACTATTCAGAAAACAAGTTTATGAAAAGGGCTCTTGGCGTTAGCGAGAGAACACCTCTACCGACTTGGTTTTCAATGAACTCGATAGGCCACCTACATGGGCTCAATGGTTGAGACAATGTATTGGCTTTTGGAATAAAATCGTCGACCGTAAGGACGCTGATTTTGTGAAAAGAGCATAGCTAGAGAATGTTCTAATGGCAACCAGAGATAGCAATAAACAATGCTGGTCTCATGGATTACTACGATGCATTCAGAGATTAGGTGCTATATAACATTTCTATCATTTTTATGATATTATTCAAGATAATCAGACGTCACTGAGAAAGATTGACTCAGGAAAAATTGATGAAGGCATCTCTAAAATAACTGACATTGATTGGCAATCCCTGAGTACATTGAACCCCAGGAATCTTGGTGATAACCAAGGAATCGATATTAAAACTATCACGTATGCGAATTGGATGATGTCAGAGGATAGAAACCATAGTTCAACGTACACTAACTTATTAAACAATAGGGATGATATTAAATGCATAGCAAGACTACATCTTTGAGCCCACAACTTAAATGTCGAATCAGACAGGAGTACCTCTCATTCTTGCAGAATTTGCAGGTGCTGCGATATGGTGGTTGACGGTAGAAGAGTAGTCGAAGAATCGGGATAAAAACTCCAGTATGAAGCTGGTCATGAATCCTGATTCCTTTGAAGGATGGAAATACTTCATTCAATTTCTAAAAAAATGCGATAATAATCGGACAATTAAATTATCATCCCAGCTGAGATGATGATTTAATAATATTGTAGAATTAAATTATCACTGTAGCACAAACTCAGGGCCCCCGTCAGTTAAACGATTGTTTGGGGCTCAGTTCATCAGTGCTTGTTCTTGTTAAGCCCTTCCTATATGGTTGGGCAAGTCCCTTTAGCCTAGTTGGCCTACCCCTGGACTGTAACATACATACATCCATACACCTTCACACACACACACCATGCCCCCCCCCCCCCCCCCCCCTCCCCCTCACCTCACCCCTCCACACACACTTTGAAACACACACACGCTCCCCTGCAGGCCAAGCTGGCAGTCTTTGCCGCCCTGCAGATAGTGGCAGGTGCAGGGTTTCTTGGATTGGGAGATCTAGGCCATCTTCCTCCAACCGTGTGGCAGGTAAGGTGGTTGTAGTGCCTCTTGTAGTGCCTTCCTCTAACCGTGTGGCAGGTAAGGTGGTTGTAGTGCCTCTTGTAGTGCCTTCCTCCAACCATGTGGCAGGTAAGGTGGTTGTAGTGCCTCTTGTAGTGCCTTCCTCCAACCGTGTGGCAGGTAAGGTGGTTGTAATGCCTTCCTCCAACCATGTGGCAGGTAAGGTGGTTGTAGTGCCTCTTGTAGTGCCTTCCTCCAACCATGTGGCAGGTAAGATGGTTGTCGTGCCTCTTGTAGTGCCTTCCTCCAACCATGTGGCAGGTAAGGTGGTTTTAGTGCCTCTTGTAGTGCCTTCCTCCAACCATGTGGCAGGTAAGGTGGTTGTAGTGCCTCTTGTAGTACCTTCCTCCAACCATGTGGCAGGTAAGGTGGTCGTAGTGCCTCTTGTAGTGCCTTCCTCCAACCATGTGGCAGGTAAGGTGGTTGTAGTGCCTCTTGTAGTGCCTTCCTCCAACTGTGTGGCAGGTAAGGTGGTTGTAGTGCCTTCCTCCAACCATGTGGCAGGTAAGGTGGTTGTAGTGCCTCTTGTAGTGCCTTCCTCCAACCGTGTGGCAAGTAAGGTGGTTGTAGTGCCTTCCTCCAACCATGTGGCAGGTAAGGTGGTTGTAGTGCCTCTTGTAGTGCCTTCCTCCAACCATGTGGCAGGTAAGGTGGTTGTAGTGCCTTCCTCCAACCATGTGGCAGGTAAGGTGGTTATACTTCACACAACTGGTGTGACAGTACTGTGAGGATAGAACATTGGGTGAAGATATGAATTTTCATCTGTGGTGATGATCAAAGATGCTGGCAGTATGAATTTATTTATGCATGCATGTATGTATGTATCTTTGTATGTATCAATCCAGGGGTAGGCTGCAAAGGCTAAACAGACTTACCCAACCGTGATAGAAAGGGCTAACAAGAAAAAGCTTTGATGAACCGAACCCCAAACAATCGTTTTACCCCTAGCGCTAGTCAAACCATTCAAGGGGGTAAAGTGTGCCCCACCGGGGGATGAGCTATTCACCTGAACTGAACCCCAAACAATCGTTTTACAGCTAGCTTTAGTCCAACAATTCAAGCTTAAGTGTGCCTTACGGGGGTATGTGGTATACACATGAACTGAACCCCAAATAATCATTTTACGGCCAGTGCTATTTTCTGTGTGATGATCCAGTGTGCTGGGGGTATTGGTTCCGGGTGCTTGGTTGGCTTCAGAAGCTAAGGAGGCCCAAAATTCAAGGTGGTAAAGTGTGCCGTACGGGGGGATATGGTATACACATGAACTGAACCCCAAACGATCGTTTTACCCCTAGTGCTAGTCAAACCATTCAAGGGGGTAAAGTGTGCCCCACCGGGGGATAAGGTATACATATGAACTGAATCCCAAACCATAGTTATACCAGTGGGGGACCTGAGTTCGTGCTACATTGATAAGTTTCTGTGCAATGATTGCAGGTGCTGGCGATATTGCTTCCGGTGGCTTGGTTGGCGTCAGAGGCAAAAGAGGCCCAAACCCTTGTCGAGTATGTCATCTGCCCCTTCATCGACTTCCTCAACCACTCAAGTAAATCGCAGGTGAATTGGTTTATTTTCTTGTCGTCTAGTCTTCATTTCTTATTGTCTTCTAGTCTTCATTTCTTATTGTCTTCTAGTCTTCATTTCTTATTGTCTTCTTTTCTTGTCGTCTCCTTTCTTCTATTTCTTTGCCCAAACGCTTGGGAAAATAAAAAATTGTCAAGTATGTAATCTGCCCCTTCATCGACTTCCTCAACCACTCAAGCAAATCGCAGGTGAATTGGTTTATTTTCTTGTCGTCTAGTCTTCATTTCTTATTGTCTTCTTTTCTTGTCGTCTCCTTTCTTATATTTCTTTGCTCAAACGCTTGGTAAAATAAAAACTTGTCAAGTATGTCATCTGCCCCTTCATCGACTTCCTCAACCACTCAAGCAAATCGCAGGTGAATTGGTTTATTTTCTTGCCGTCTAGTCTTCATTTCTTATTGTCTTCTTTTCTTGTCGTCTCCCTCTTCTATTTCTTTGCCCAAACTCTTGGTAAAATAAAAACTTGTCAAGTATGTTATCTGCCCCTTCATCGACTTCCTCAACCACTCAAGCAAATCGCAGGTGGATTGTTTATGGTGTTGTCGTCTTGTCTTCATTTATTAATGCCTTCTTTTTCTTTTTTTTGCCCAAACTATTTTTTCATCCAAACCCTTGTCAAGAGTGTAATCTGCCCCTGCATCGATTTCCTGAACCACCCAAGCAAATGGCACGTTCCTTGGTTAATGCTCTCGTCGTCTTGTCTTCATTTGTTCTTGGCTTCTTTTTCTTTTTTTCTCTCAATTTTTGTTTTTTTTACCCAAACCTTGTCAAGTATGTCATCTGCCCCTTCATTGACTTCCTCAACCACTCAAGTAAATCAATAAATGACAATCAATAAATGACAATCAATAAATGACAATCAATAAATGACACCGTTGGGTGGAGAGAGTTGGACAGAGATATATCAACTCAGACTATGATTACAGGCAGAGGAGCCGCTAAGGCGCCCCCGGAAAGTTCTAAACTCACTAAACTCTAACACCACTCAAGCAAAATGGCAGGTGAATTGAATTATGTTCTTGTTGTAGAGTCTTCATTTCTTCTTGGCCTCTTTTTCTATTTTTTGCTCAAACGTTTGTTTTGACTTGATTTGTGTACTCGTCGTGTAGTCTTCATTTGCATTGTCTTCTTTTCTTCTCGTCACCCTCTTCTATCACTTTGCCCAAACGCTTCAATTTGCTAAAAAACTAAACCCTTGTTGAGTATGTCCTATGCCCCTTCAACGATTTCCTTAACCAGCAAATCTCAGGAGACTGGATTGAGTTCTTGCCGTCCAGTCTTCAATTTTTTCTCTTCTTTTCTTCTTGTCTTCTATTTCTTCCCAAACCCTTCGTTTTTGTATTATCTTGTTTTTCACCTTGAACCCTTTGGGATTATATCATCTGCCCCTTTATCAACTTCCTCAACCACTCAAGAAAATCGCAGGTTGCTTGGATTGTTTATGGCGGAGCCCCCTCTTCAAGGGGGCGGGAGCCCCCATGTTTACCCATTTGTCCGTCCGACCCCAAAAAATGGAATTTCTTGAAGCCTGACACGTCATCCAACGATCGCGTAACTAACTCGCATCGGTCAGCTCCATCGTTGCCACCTTTCGTTCCGTTGCCAACACACTCCGCCAATTTTCCGCGTCGCTTGCGACGCTGCATAGGACTTGTCTCGTTTTCCTCAACCACTACTAGGCATGTTACAGTCCAGGGGTAGGCCACATAGGCTAAAGGGACTAGGCCAACCGTGATAGGAAGGGCTTATAGCAATTCAGGAGATGAACTGGGCAAACGTTTCGTACTTCGTCGAGAATTCTCGAGAATTCCAGGCCAAATTGTCGAGCATTCTCGGATTTCCAGGCCAAAATTCTCGACGAAGTACGAAGTACGAGTTCTGGCCAATTTTTTTTGTCCAGTTCATCCCCTGAATTGCTATAAAAATAAAAGGTAACTAGGATTGTGTTCTTGCCTTCCTCAACCACTAAAACAAATCAACCACTCAACCACTCAACCACTTCAACAAATCAACCACTTCAACAAATCAACCACTCAACCACTTCAACAAATCAACCACTTCAACTAATCAAACACTCAACCACTTCAACAAATCAAACACTCAACCACTTCAACAAATCAAACACTCAACCACTTCGACAAATCAAACACTCAACCACTTTATCAAATCAACCACTCAACCACTTCAACAAATCAACCATTATTTATGTATGAATTTATTTATTCCCTGTGAATCCGCATTGAAGGATGGGCCAAGTGAAAGCTAACAGGCTGGGCCCCTCAACCTCACGCCTTTTGTATGTGTGTCCAATTCTTGGTTTGTTACGCTCCCCCAACAGGCCCAAAACCCTCCACCAGAGGGATGATACCCCCCCCCCCCCCCCCCCCCCCCCCCCCCCCCGTATTGGTAGTTGGCCCCTGTGAAAGCTAACAGGCTGGCCCCCTCAACCTCACGCCTCGTAATAAGGCGTACTAATCATGTATTGCTTCACACTGCTGCTTGGTGGTTGGCCCCAGTGCAAGCTAACAGGCTGCCCCCCTCAACCTCACGCCTCGTAATAAGGCATACTATTTATGTATTGATTTATTCTCTGTGAATCTGTATTACAGATTGGGTGCTCCTTCGACTTCATCTCGGATTTCAAACCGACTGGCCAGTTAACCCTATACCCTAAACCCTGTGAACCTGCTGTGCAGAGTGAGTGCTCCTTCAACATCATCAAGGACTCATACTATTTGGCCAGTGAAACCTGAACCCTAAACCCTAAACCCTAAACCCTGTGAATCTGCTGTGCAGAGTGAGTGCTCCTTTGACTTCATTATGGATTTCGTACCGCTTGGCTAGTGTACCCTAAACCCTAAACCCTGTGAACCTGCTGTGCAGAGTGAGTGCTCCTTTAACTTTATTAGGGATTCATACTATTTGGCCAGTGAACCCTGAACCCTAAACCCTATGAACCAGCTGTGCATAGTGAGTGCTCCTTAGACTTCATTACAGATTTCATATCGCGTGGCCAGTGAACTTTGAACCCTAAACCCTAAAACCTGTAAATCTGAATTGCAGAGTGAGTGCTCCTTCGACTTCATTACGGATTTCATACCGCCTGGCCAGTGAAGGCTAAACCCTAAACCCTAAACCCTGTGAACCTGAATTGCAGAGTGAGTGCTCCTTCGACTTCATTACAAATTTCATTCCGCGTGGCCAGTGAAGCCTAAACCCTGAACATTAAATCCTAAACCCTAAACCTTGTGAACCTGAATTGCAGAGTGAGTGCTCCTTCGACTTTATCAGGGATTCATACCGCGTGAACAGTGATCGCTCATACAGCCCTGGGCAGGAAGTCTTCATCAATGTAAGTGGGTTTGGCTTGGCTTGGTTGGGCCATGTTTGTTTGGGTTGGGGATTCGCATCAATCCTCAAGTGATCGCTCATACAGCCCTGGGCAGGAAGTCTTCATCAATGTAAGCTCTGTCTGTTTGTCTGTCTGTCTGTTTGTCTGTCTGTCTGCCTGCCTGTCTGTCTGTCTGTCTGTCTGTCTGTCTGTCTGTCTGTCTGCCTGTCTGCCTGTCTGCCTGCCTGTCTGCCTGCCTGTCTGCCTGCCTGTCTGCCTGCCTGGCTGCCTGCCTGTCTGCCTGCCTGTCTGCCTGCCTGTCTGCCTGCCTGTCTGTCTGTCTGTCTGTCTGTCTGCCTGTCTGACTGCCTGCCTGTCTGCCTGTCTGCCTGCCTGCCTGTCTGTCTGCCTGCCTGTCTGTCTGTCTGCCTGTCTGTCTGTCTGTCTGTCTGTCTGTCTGTCTGCCTGTCTGCGTCTGCGTCTGTCTGTCTGTCTGTCTGTCTGTCTGTCTGTCTGTCTGTCTGTCTGTCTGTCTGTCTGTCTGCCTGTCTGCCTGTGTCTGTCTGCCTGTGTCTGCCTGTCTGTGTCTGTCTGTCTGTCTGTCTGTCTGTCTGTCTGTCTGTCTGTCTGTCTGTCTGTCTGTCTGTCTGTCTGTCTGTCTGTCTGTCTGTCTGTCTGTCTGTCTGTCTGTCTGTCTATCTATCTGTCTTCCTGCCTGTATGGCTGTCTGTCTGTATTTGTAATGCTCACCGTGGATTCTTTTTCCTACTCAAATGCATGTATCCGTACAGTCCAGGGGCAGCCAAAAAGGCTGAAGGGACTTGCCCAAAATTAAAAGCGGGAAAATTAGTTTAAGGAACAAGCAGAGGTGAACTGAACCAACCCAGCCCCCCACACCACTTCACATTCCCCATTCCTCTTGTCACATTATGGCAGTTTGGCATCCAATCCAGCCCCCACACCACTTCACATTCACTCTGCCGCTTCATGTTCACCTTGTCACTTCACATCCCCCATTCCTCTTGTCACAGTTTTTTCTCTTGGTAGTTTGGCAACCAATCCAGCCCTCCACTTCACAATCTTCACTTAGTCCCTTCACATTCACGCTGCCACTCCATGCTCACTCTGTCACTCATCCCCCATTCCTCTTGTCACAGTATGGCAGTTTGGCAACCAATCCAGCCCCCACACCACTTCACATTCACTCTCCCGCTTCATGTTCACCTTGTCACTTCACATCCCCCATTCCTCTTGTCACAGTATGGCAGCCAGTCCAATGATCAGCTCATGCTCTTGTACGGCTTTTGCGAACAAAGCAACCAATATGACAGGTGCGCTAAATCTGGTGGCCATGGAGGTCATGGTGGTTTGATGGATGTAGATGGTCATGGAGGTACGACGGTCATAGATGGTCATGGTGGATGTACGTATGCCTTAATCATTTAAAAATATGTTTGCCTATGCCTAAGCATTTTGCATTTTGCATCATCCTGTCTGTTATTGTTACCTTGCAAGTACCTTTAAATGCATTTGCATTTGCATCCTGTCTGTTATTGTTTGCCTATACGTTTGCCTAAGCATTTGCATTGAGCATGTTTAGGTTTAGGGTTTAGGGTTTAGGAGCATGTTACCTTTTCCTGTCTTCTTGCTCTTTGAGCATGTTTAGGTTTAGGGTTTAGGGTTTAAGGTTTAGGAGCATGTTACCTTTTCCTGTCTTCTTGCTCTTTGAGCAATTTAGTTTATTTTGAGTATATTAATGTATACATGTATGTATGCATGCATGCTCAATCCGATGGCATGTGTATTAATGTAGTGAACGCATTTGGAAGAGGTTGCAAACATCGGATGAGCCGTGCAAGGGCAAGAATGATCAGCTCATGCTCTTGTACGGCTTTTGCGAACAAAGCAACCAATATGACGGGTGCGCTCAATCCGATGGCCAATGTATAGGGATCGGCAAGATGATATCATATGATATCATGTCATCATATGATATCATATGATGCCAACGGTCTGGCCAGGTAACTTTGGCCTGGGCCATCATATCATATGATTTTTGTATGATAGCATATGATGTCATACTCCTCTTTGATCAACATCATATGATTTGCCGTTCCCTACCAATGTATGTATGCCTTAATCATTTAAATATATGCTTGCCTATGCCTTAGCGTTTTGCATCCTGTCTGTTGTTGTTACTTTCTCCTGTCTTCCTCTTGTTTGATCATTTAAATGTTTGCATGTATGTATTTTTTTTTTGTAGTTGTGAAAGGACTTTCACCCCAGGAGGTGGGTCTCCCGACACAAACCAGCGACACGGAGGATGGCCTGTGTAGTAATGTAGTAAACGCATTGGGAAGAGGTTGCAAACATCGGATGAGCGGTGCAAGGGCAAGAACGCTCAGTGATAAGGAATGGCCAAGAAGGAATCAAGAAAGTCAGATAGCATTGCGAAGGCGATGCAATGGTGGGGATAGATGGCGCATCCAGCAGGGTACTTCCACTGACCAAATTGGCCAGCCCTTAAGCGCACTTGAAAAAAACAAAATTGCGCTTTGTAGTGCAAAAAGCGCAAAAATTGCTTGCTGCGCCCACAGGGGGGTGCAAAAAACTGCGCGAAACGCCCAGTGGGGCTCAAAAAGGCAGCGCGCCAGCGCGCAAAAGCGCGCGCTTGGAAGCACCCTGGCATCCAGTGCGCAAGCGCAAAGCTGAATGGTGGCAACGATCCAACTTCACAACAGCACTAGCATTGAGCCCGACGGGAGGACCCCCGTGGCCACCTGGGCGACAGGTCAGCAAGATCCGAAACCAAAAGCCCAACTGCCTGGGCCAAAAGGGCTAAACCATATCACGGACATGGAACTATTATCACAACAGCATTTTTACATATGTGTGTTCATGCCGTAGGCAGGGGTTGTGTTTAAAACGTTACCTATCACATCTCAGACATATATTTGTGAGGGTCTGTTATGCTAGGAGGGTAGATTTGGGCTGATGAAGCGTACAATTCAGGAGTTGTTTAAAACGTTACGTATCACGTCTCAAACATAGATTTTTGAGGGTCTGTTATGCTCGGAGTGCAGTTTGGGCTGATGAAACGTATAATTGAGAACAAAATGCGTTCATGACGCGGGCATATGATGCCAGGGTAAACCCTAAACCTTATACAAAATGCGTTCATGCCGCAGGTATGTGATGCCGGGGTAAACCCTAACCCTAAACCCTAAACAAAACGCGTTTATGTCGCAGGTAAGTGATGCCATGGTAAACCCTAAACCCTAAACCCAAAACGAAATATTGCAGGTATGTGATGCCTCGATTGAGACAGTGGCTCCACCAGGGCCCCATGTCAGATTTTGAACCTGAAGCTCTCAACAAGTGGCTGGACCGCCCTGACGTTGCTCAACTCCTTGATGAGGTACGTCGAGCACATGGATGTATTTTTCAAATCTGAAAGTGTTTTCTTTCTAGGTTTATGACTTAATGGTTTTCAGCCTTCTCCAGGGACAGCGTTTTATAGCTTTGTACACCTTTTTTAGCCTAGGATCTGAATCTCTCAACAAGTGGCTTTACCGCCCTGACGTTGCTCAGCTCCTGGATGAGGTGCGTTGAGCACAGGAATTGCTTTTTGAAATCTGTTTTTTTTTACCTTCTAGTTTTTGTGTTTTCAGCCTTCCCCAGGGACAGCGTTTTATAGCTTTGTACAGCTTTTGTAGCCTAGGATCTAAAGCTCTCAACAAGCGGCTTGACCGCCCTGACGTTGCTTAGCTCCTGGATGAGGTACGCTGAGCACTGTTTTCTTTTCGGCTATTAGCAGCAGCTTCTAGGCAGCTCCCTGGGCCAGCCACTGTGCTCAGCCTCAAAGTTTCTGCAGCGCTAGAAAGCTGATTACTTCAGCTACGAGGTGCACTAGGTTGGTATAGGTTTAGCCGATTAGCCAGCCAGGGGAGCTGCCTAGATTCTGCTGCTCGTAGCCGAAAAAGAAAACAGTAGCGTTGAGCCTTGCTGGGTCACACTGGGTCACACTGCGTTGAGCCTTGCTGGGTCACACTGGGTCGCACTGGGTCACACTGCGTTGAGCCTTGCTGGGTCACACTCAACTGGGTCGCACTGGGTCACACTGCGTTGAGCCTTGCTGGGTCACACTGGGTCACACTGGGTCACACTGCGTTGAGCCTTGCTGGGTCACACTGGGTCACACTGGGTCACACTGCGTTGTGCCTTGCTGGGTCACACTGGGTCACACTGGGTTGAGTCTTGCTGGGTCGCACTTTTCTTATATTAGATAAGTGTAACCCCCCACCGTCCCCCCCATGACTAAATTTTGGGGTGTAAGGAAATAAGGTAAAGGAAGAAAAAGTTGGGGGGCTAGTGTCGTGTTTGAGCCCCGTTTGTGGGTGTGGGGGTGTGTGGTTTGTGGGGGGGTGTGGTGTGGGGGGGGGGGGGGTCTGCAGGGTGTGGGTTTGAGACCTCGTTTATGTGTGGGTGTGTGTGTGTGTGTGTTGGCGTCGGGTGTGGTGTATGGGGGGGGGGTCTGAGAAGTGTGTTTGAGCCACCCTTTTAGGGGGGTGGGGGTGGGGGGTGGGGGTCTGCGAGTTGTGTCGTTGAGCTTCGTTGTGTGTCGTGCTGTGTGTGTGTGTGGTGTTGTGCGTGTGTGTGTGTGGTGGGGGGGGGGTCCTGAGGTGTGGTTTTGGGGGGGAGGGAGGGGTCTAAACCTCAACCAACACTACCTTTGGGGAGAGGGAGGGGTCTAAAGTGATGTAGCTTTTTGTTCCTGTTGCATCCATGGGGGGGAAATCAGGGAGCTTACTAATAGGACAAGAAAGTTGCTCTGTCTTATCAAATGCATGTACAGCCCAGGAGTAGCCACATCGGTAGCAGTACAAGTAGGGAACGGCAACTAATATTAGTGTTTGAAAAACTAATATTAACTAATATTATTATAGTGTCACAATAATATTAGTTTTTCAAATAAATTCGAATTTGTGGTGAGACGGCTTGTCGGACTAATATCATATAATATTGTATAATATTATTTATTCACTAATATTATATAACATAGCCAACCCCTAAGTATGATCCATTAGTACGCTGCGGCTCAATCATGCTGCTTTGAGCCTCGTTTTGTGTGGTGGTGGTGTGTGTGGTGGTGTGTGTTTGTGTGGGAGGGGAGGGGGGGGGGGGGGGGGGGAGGGGGGGGGGGGGGGGGGGGTCAAAACCTCAACCAACACTACCTTGCACACGCGAAGCATCATCCTTTCGGGTGGCCAGGGCTTCGCGCCCAAGGTGACAGACCTCCTGACGTCCTTCATGCGCCTTTAACCCACTGCCTGCAACCACCCAAATACCACAACCTCGACCATGAATACCGTGCACACACAAACCATACATGCAGGCCATCATCCTACCCAATTATCAGGGCTTCGCGCCCGAGGTGACAGACCTCCTTTCATCCTTCCTGCGCCTTGAACCCACTGCCTGCAACCACCCAAAAATCAAAACCTCAACCAAGACTAGCTTGCACATGCAAACCATATATGCAGGCCATCATCCAACCCGGTGACCAGGGCTTCGCGCCTGAGGTGATAGACTTACTGTCATCCTACCTTCGCCCTCAAGCCTCTGCCCCCACCCATCCTGAGAACCTCCTCAGCCTGACACTAGCAGATGCATGCACACGAGAGCTGGCTGCTTTCAGCACTTCTTTGGAGGATGACCGGGCAGGTGTGTGTGTGTGTGTATTTTGGAGAATGACCTGGCAGGTGTGTGAGTTTTGAAAACTGAAGATCGATTACTTTAGGCAAAAAAAACAATAAAATGAATGCACACGAGAGCTGGCTGCTTTCAGCTCCTCTTTGGAGGATGACCTGGCAGGTGTGTGTGTGTGTTTTGGAGGATGACCTGGCATGTGTGTGTGTGCGTGGGTATGTGTGTAATTTGGAGGATGACCTGCCAGGTGTGTGAGTATGTGTGTGTGTGTGTAATTTGGAGGATGAACTGGCAGGTGTGTGAGTTATGTGTGTGTGTGTGTGTGTTAACTTGGGGATGACATGGAGTGGTTGTTGTGAGTAGGTGTGTGTGTGTGTAATTTGGAGGATGACCATGGCAGTGGGATTATGTGTGGTGGTTTATTTTGGAGGATGACCTGGCAGGGGTGATGAGTATGTGTTGTGTGTGTGTTGTAATTTGGAGGATGACTGGCAGGTGTTGTGAGTATGGTGTGTGTGTTGTGTAATTGGAGGATGACCTGGCAGTGGTGTGCGTAGGTTGTGTGTGTGTGTGTCATTTTGGGGATGGACCTGGCAGGTGTGAAGTATGTGTGTTGTTGTGTGTTAATTGGAGGATTGACCTGGAAGGTGTGTGAGTAGTGTGTGGTGTGTGTGTATTTGGCGAGACCTGGCAGGGTGGGAGTATGTGTGGTGTGGGTGTGTTGTATTTGGAGGATGACTGGAAGTGTGTGAGTAAGTGTGTATGGGTTGTGTGTGTGCTGTATTTGGAGGAGGACCTGGCAGGTGTGTGAAGTAGTGTTGTAGGGTGTGTGTAATTTGGAGGAGACATGGCAGTGTGTGAGAATGTGTTGTGTTGTGTTGGGGGTTTTTGGAGGATGACCTGGCAGGTGCTGGGAGATGTGCGTGTGTGTGTAATTTGGAGGAGACCTGCAGGGTGGTGTGAAGTCGGTGTGGTGTTTGTGTAATTTGGAGGATGACCTGGCAGGTGTGTGAGTAGGTGTGTGTTTGTGTAATTTGGAGGATGACCTGGCAGGTGTGGTGAGTGGTGGGTGGTGTGGTGATTTGGAGGATGACCTGGCAGGTGTGGATGAGTAGTGTGTGTTGTTTTTGGGGATGGACATGCAGGTGTAGTGAGAGTGGGTGGTGTGTGTGTATTTTGGAGGGGTGACCTAGGCAGGTGTGTGAGTAGGGTGTGTGTGTTAATTTGGAGGAGACAGGCAGGTGTGTGAAGTATGGGTTGTGGGTGTTTGTAATTTGGAGCGATGACATGGCAGGGGGTAGGTGCGGAGTATGGTTGTGGTGTGTGTATTTGGAGGATTTGACAGGGCAGGGGTGTGAGTTATGTGTGAGTGGTGTGTGTGTATTTGGAGGATGAATGGCAGGTGGGAGTATTTGTGGTGTGTTGTGGTATTTTGGAGGATGACCCTGGCAGTGTGTGTGAGATGTGTGTGATGTGTAATTGTGGAGGATGACCTGCCAGGTGTGTGAGTATGTGTGTGTGTGTAATTTGGAGGATGACCTGGCAGGTGTGTGAGTATGTGTGTGTGTGTGTGTAATTTGGAGGATGACCTGGCAGGTGTGTGAGTATGTGTGTGTGTGTGTGTAATTTGGAGGATGACCTGGCAGGTGTGTGAGTATGTGTGGTTGGGTTGTAATTGGGGTGACACGGCAGGTGCTAGGGTCTTGGTGAGGAGGGGGTGGGGTAATGGAGGATGAAAATGCAGTGTGTGAGATGTGTGTGGTGTGTGTGTGTATTTTGGAGGATGACACGGGCAGGGTGTTGAGGGGTGGTGATGTGTTGTATTTGGGAGGATGAACTGGAAGGAGCTGAGCCTGTAGCAGGGGGTGGGGGTGGGTGGGGTAGAGGGGGGGGGTGGGGGGGGGTCGGATGGGGTGTGGTGGGGTGGGTGGATGGGGTCGGGGGTGTGGGTGGGGTGGGGTGGTTGGTGGGGTTGGGGGGGGAAGTGGATGCACCCTGACATATGTGGTGCTGAGGGGCTGGTACTGTGAGGTGGTGAAAACGTTTGAGTGGCTGGGGTTTGTTGGGAAATGGTGTGGTTGGGATGGGGGGGGGGGGAGGGGGGGGTTGGGGGGTTGGAAGCGGATCGCTCGCTGATTTGGAGGATGACCTGGCAGGTGAGAAGCTGAGCCTGAGCATGCCCTTCCCCACAGGCGGGGGACAAACCACCACAAAACCAACACAGGAACAACACCACAGATCAAACGAGCCGAGCACCGCACACAACACAACCATACAAGCCGAACACACACACCCAAGAGCAACCACCACACCCATATACAACTAGACAATGATCACCCCTAAAAAATCTGTGAATGGCCAGAATAGCCTAAGAGGCCAGGTGAGGGGGACCCCTTAACTCCCAGAGCGAGTGGCCTACATGGTGATCCACCAGCTCGAGGGGGACAGCTGACCCACAGCTAGAAGATGACCGCGAATGGAAGCTACCGCCTCTGGTGGATATGCCGCCCCTGGGGAAGTTGAGGAGGCCTCCCCGAGTGGTGTTATGTTTAGAGCCGCGGACACTGAGGGAGCGTTGAGGGTGGGCCGCGTGGTGGTTTGCAGAAGAGGGCGAAAGAGGTGGAAGTGGTGGCGGCGCCATGATCAGAGCAGAGCCTTTAGGAAGCTGTTGTATATTGACGTTTCAGTGTGGAAACTGAAAGCAAAGATTGCAACAGTGTTGGCTCTCTACTATGATCAGAGAATGGGCCTTAGGCAGCCTTGTATATGCCGATTAGGGTGCCAAAGAGGCAGATTGGCGCCTGCTGGCTACTAATTGTGATAGAGCAGAGGCCTTTAGGAAGCTGTGTATGTTGACGTTCAGGGTGGAAAAGAAGCAAATATTGCAACAGTGCTTGGATCTCTACTCTGCTTAGCCCCTCCTGATATCATGGTTGGGCAAGTTCTTTCAGCCTGTATGTATGTATGTATGTATGTATGTATGTATGTATGTAAGTATGTATGTATGTATGTATGTATGTTTGTATGCATGTATGTATGTATGTACGTATGTATGTATGTATGTATGTATGTATGTATGTATTTACGTATGTATATATGTTACTGTCCAGGGGTAGGCCAAATAGGCTAAATGGACTTGCCCAACCGTGATAGGAAGAGCTTAAAAAGAAGAAGCACGGAGAAGGAACCCAAACGACGTTTAGCCTATGGGTACCACGGCTAGTAAATTGTTAGATAGAGCAGCACGCTACATGTATTGTGTGGTTAGGATCCTAGGGATAGGTCCAGTGATTTTTTACACGCTACGTGTTGCGTGTCAGACACACTTTGTGTGCAACATGTGGGCTACCTCTGTGTCCAGTTGGGGGTACTCAGCCAGTGGGCAGGAGAGGTTGTCCAAGCAGTTCAGAGTGCGCTGTTTTAAGAAACCAGTGAATGGGACCTAGTGGATAAGATGGGATGGTTGGACTTTTAGATCTGTGGAAAGATCTGGGACTTAGATCTGGTGGAAAAGATATGGTGGAAAAGATCTGGTGACTTAGATCTGGTGAAACCAGTGGACCTAGTGGAAGAGGATGGTGACTTAGATCAGATAGGGCCATGCATTGGAGTATATGCTCGAGGTAATTGACTAGCACTGAGTGGTGTTGTGTCTGTGATCTCACTAAGGGTGCTGCACTGCAGGGTCCCCTGCATCGCAGACACAGATTTTGAACCGGTTGTGTCTCATGATGCAGATTTTGGAGCCCCCCGGGATAACCCTGTATGGGTTAGCTTAAACTCCTATCTCCTACTGTTTATAACGAGCATTCTCTGGCCACACGTCGACTAAAGGAAGTCCTACTGCCAGGAGGGTGACACTTGCTATGTCTGCATGGGATTTTCCGATGATGGTCACTGCTATGTAGCCATGTGTGATTTCCGCAAGCCGATTCATTGCTAGTCTGCCATGTGATTTTCGAGTGCGTCACTGCTAGGCTGGCCATGGTGATTTTCCGCAGCTGCGTCACTTACTATGTCTGCCTTGGTGATTTTCCGCAGCTGCGTCGTACGGGAGGGCCCCCTTAATACCACGCCCCTCCAGGCGTTATTTTTTTTCTACCGGCATCTAGGGCCTTATTTCATTTTGATGACCACTGATGACCACGTAAATGAAAAAATAATACGCCTTATTAAGAGGGTGAGGTTTGGGGGGCCGGACCGTTTGCTTGCACTGGGGCCGACTACTGATGACCAGTTAAATGAACAAATATAACGCCTTATTAAAAGGGTAAGGTTTAGGGGGCCGGCCCGTTTGCTTGCACTGGGGCCAACTACTGATGACCAGTTAAATGAATAAATATAACGCCTTCTGAAGCGGGATTGAGTTGTTCGGGGGCCAGCACGTTTGTTGCCACTGGGGACAATCTGAGACCAGTTAATTAGTAGATAGAACGCCTATTACAAAAAGGGTGGGGTTTAGGGGGGCCAGCCAGTTTGCTGCACTGGGACAAACCATAAACAGTTAAATAATAAATAGGAACGCCTTATCAAGAGGGTGAGGTTAAGGGCCAACCCGTTTGCTGCACTGGGTCAATAATGATGACCAGTTAATTAAAATAAAAAAGTATGCCTTATAGGAGGGTGTGAGGTTTAGGTGGCCCAGCCGTTTGCTGCACCGGGGCCAAACACTGGGAACCAGTCAATCAAATGTTTTCAATTCGCAGTTCTGGAAAGTCTGGAATTGAAATTGGGGAATTAGTACGCCCTGCCACATGGCTGAGGTTTTGAAAAAACCCCTCCCATTGCAATGCACAACAGCTAATGGAGAATGGCTACAATTATGGGGTTTTGGTTTCGCTGACCACAACTGCGCCTGAGTATGGACTACTGCGCGGCAGCATGGAGAGAGGTTACCTACCTCCTCCAAGGCGGCATGAAATACTCTCACCAAAGCAAATCATCACAATCTTCTTTCAGCTCCCCCTTCAAAATGAATAATTATTGTAACTCAGGGCCCCCGTCGATAAAACGATTATTTGGGGTTCAGACGTTCAGTTCATCAATGCCCTTTATTTTGTGGCCCTTCTTTTCCCAGTTGAGCGAGTCGGTTATATCGGTTGAGTCCCAATAAGCAGATTTTGAACTTGAACTTGAATCGGTTCAGTCCCATGAAGGAGATTTTGAAACAGGCTGCTTCTCGAGAAGCAGATTTGTGTGTTCCCCTGATGAACCCTGGTGACTACATCTGGACTGTAACATGTTGTTTGTTGGTGTGTCACACAACTTTCGTACTGTGAATTTGTGTTTATGAAAGATAGCCTAGGATCATTAAACTTTAGCTTTAACTTGGTTACATAACTTCAGCTAGCAATTTGGCTGCTCGCCGTCTGACGCAGTAAACAAATGAAAATGTAAACGCGAACAAAAATGATTATTAAAGACCTGGCACAACAAACCCAAAGATATCTAAGGATAACATAGCGATAATATACATTTCGAACATCGAGGACAGTTTGCCATGACGTGCTTTAACAAAGGGTTGACCAAGTATGTACTGTGTGCGTATGTATGTACTATGGTCTATGGTGATGTGGTGAACAAAAAAGAGCATTAACAAAGGGTTGCCCTAGCACTAAGAACTCTCCTACGCACCACACACCACAACACCCTACATCCTAAACACCACAGACTTC
>JACBWV010000539.1:35000-39871 GCA_013435795.1 Chlamydomonas sp. ICE-L | reverse complement strand
CACCACCGTCACCTGCCAAATAACCATCCACATTCGGGGCCACACCTCCCTTGGCCCTTGCCCGGCTGTTCAATCCTACCGCCCGGCTCGTCAATTTGCCACCATCCGGCGTTCCCTCCTGGTACATGTTCCGTATTTCCCTCCGCCGCCTCCCTTTCCCTTCAAGAAAGTGTATGCTGACTATGCCTCGGATCAAACGTACGTGGACGCGCTTAAATAAACTGCGCCTCCGTCTTTCCAGTCCTCCTCCTCCCTCCCCAATTCCCAATCACCTTTTGCCTTCATTTCCTGCTTTCCCCTCCCCTCCGCCCTCCCTTCCCTTCAAAGGATAGTGGTATGATTGCTATAATCGTACAAGTAGAAGCTCCACTCGCGTGCTCAATTTGCCTCTCACTCCCTTAATCCATCCCCTGTTTTTTGGGCACTCCACTTCATGTCGTTCCCAAGAACCATCCCGCACCGTCGCCGAGTATAAGGCGTACTATATTTAAAAAAAATGCAAATGTCCAGAATATCCCTTAGTGAAGGTCATAGCTTTCCTTTTCAGCAACATCTTTCAGCTACTTTTCAGCAACAGCTTCTCGACAGCTCCCCTAACTGACTAGTCAACCACAAAAGATGCAACCTTGTTGGCTTGGTTTACGTGTCAGTGAGTGCGTGCGTATGTGTGTGTATGTGTGTGTGTGTGTTACAGACCATAGCTGTAACTAAGTGTTATCAGCCTTGTGATAGGTTTCCTGTTCTGTTGACATCTTGGAGCTTGGCCTAGTGGCTGGCGCAGGGAGCTGCTTTAAAGCTGCTGCTTGTAGCTGAAAAGGAAACCTATGACCTGGGGGGGGGGGAAATGAGCTGTTGCTGAAAAGTAGCTGAAAAATGTAGCTGAAAAGGAAAGCTATGACCTTCACCTGGGGATATTCTGGGTGTTTACATTTTAAATAAATAAATAGCACGCCTTATTACGAGGCGTGAGGTTAAGCCATGTCCCGGTTCCCAGTCGGCTCAGACAACAAGTTCTATGCAGCGTCGCCTGCGACGCTAAAACATGGCGGAGAGCGATAGCGAGGGAGCAACAGGTGGCAACGGAAGCGAGTTAGTTACGAGACCGTTGGCTGACGTGTCGGGCTTCATCACAGTCAGACGGATGGATGGACGGACAAATGGATAAACATGGGGGCCTCCGCCCCCCAGAAGGGGGGTCTCCGCAAAAAAAGCGAGTACGATATATTGTATCACTAGGTAGGAACTCACATGGATTGGAACGTGGTCTGTCTGTCTACCTGTCTATCTCTCTGTCTACCTGTCTGTCTGTCTATCTGTCTATCTGTCTGTCTGTCTATCTGTCTGCCTGTCTGTCTGTCTGCCTATCTGTCTGTCTTCAGTCGTTGTCTGTCGTGTCTGTTGTCTGTCTGTCTGTGTCCTGTCTGTCTGTCTGTCTGTTGTCTGTCCAATATGTGTCTGTCTGTCGATCAGTCTGCCTATCTATCTATATGTCGGGTCTATCTTGTCTATTGTTGTCTATCTGTCTGCCTAGCTGTCTATCTGTTTGTCTGTATGTCGACCTGTCTTGTCTATCTAGCTGTTGGTTCTAGGATATATCTGGTCTATCTTTCTATCTTTCTATATGTCTATCTTTCATTGCTATCTTTTTACCGTCTATCTATCTGTTGTCTGTCTGTCGTATCCTGTCTATCTATCTATCTGTCTATATATCTGTCTTATCTGTCATCTATCTGTCTACTCTATCTGCTATCTGTCTGTCTATTCCTGTACTATCTGTTATACCCCAATCTGGGTTCCTACCTATTGAGGAGTTGCCTGGCTGTGCGTCTATCTATCTGTCTGTTTGCCTGCCTGTCTGTCTGTCTGTCTGTCTGTCTGTCTGTCTGTCTATCTATCTATCTATCTATCTGTCATTTAGTTAGTTTGCCAGTCAGTCAGTCAGTATGTTTTCCTACTAAAATGTAAAATCTAAACCCTAAACATAGAATGCCCACACCAGGAAACTGAAACTTACCACACCGCTACACCAAACCACACCACACCACTTAAAACCACACTACACTACACTACACTGCACCACACTACACCATACCAAACCACACCACACCACTTAAAACCACATTAAACAACACTACACTGCACTACACCACACCACACCACACCACTTAAAACCACACTAAAACACACTACACTACACTGCACCACACAACACCATACCACACCACACCACACCACTTAAAACCACACTAAAACACACTACACTACATACTTACAGCAACACAACCAAAACCCCCCTGACCGCCTTGGCTTGAAAACCCCACTCCCCTCCACTACCCCTGCAGCCACACTCCAACACACCCCATACAAAAAGGCCAAACCCCACCACCACCGACTTCAAACGACCCCAGTTACACAACCCTGAACAAGGACGAGCTGAACTACAGGCAAGGGAAACAACCAACCCAGCCCACGCCGACAGTCCACTTAAAACCACCGCTAAAACACACTACACTACCACTGCAGGGGACCGAGACACAACACCTACCACAACACACCACCACCACACCACAAAAACCAACCACCCCCCTAAAACCACTACACTACACTACACTGCAACCAGCACTAGCACCCTCCCACACCGGACACACCACTTAAGACCCCATAAGCCACACTGCACTAACACCGGGCAACCACAACTACCCCAGTGAGCCACGAAGAGAAAAAAAGGGGAGCACGGCCACTTAAAACCACACAAAACCACACTACAGGCTACATCGTTCGCACCCCACAGCATCAACACCACATCACCCTCACTACAACGCACAGCACTAAAACACACTACATTACACCGCACTACACTACAACCGATACCACACCCACCAGCTGTAGAACCACACTAAACCACACTACACTGCACCACACTACACCATACCACACCACACCACTTAAAACCACATTAAACCACACTACACTACACCGCACCACACTTCACCATACCACACCACACCACTTAATCCACACTAAACCACACTACACTACACCGTACCACACCACACCATACCACACCACATCACACCACTTAAAACCACACTTAACCACACTACACTACACCGCACCACACTACACCATACCACACCACACTACACCGCACCATACCACACCACACCACACCACACCACTTAAAACCACACTAAACCACACTACACTACACCGCACCACACTACACCATACCACACCATACCAAACCACACCTAGACACTGAAGATTACCACAAGAGTATGTATGTGTGTGTGTGTGTGTGTGTGTGGGTGGGTGGGTGTGGGTGGGGGGGGGGGGTGCCGTAGCACCAATCCATACTACACCATCCTGACTACACCGCACCACACCACACCTAGACACTGAAGCTTACCACAAGAGTAGGGCATGAGTCTCCCACCATCCCTCTCCAGGGACATTGCAGGGAAGAGCTGCTGGATCAAGCCCTGAAATAAAAGGTCAAAGGTCAAAGGTCAAAGGTCAAAGTCCCGAAATCAAAGTTCAAAGCCCTGAATTAAAAGGTCAAAGCCCTGAAATAAAAGGTCAAAGCCCTGAAATAAAAGTTCAAAGTTCAAAGTTCAAAGTTCAAAGTTCAAAGTTCAAAGTTCAAAGTTCAAAGTTCAAAGTTCAAAGTTCAAAGTTCAAAGGAGCTCCTGAAATATCAAAAGTTCAAGCCCTGTAACTCAAGTCCAAGTTCAAAGCCCTGAAATCAGAGTCAAAGCCCTGAAATAAAAATTTCAAAGTTCAGAGTTCAAAGTTAAGTTCAAATGTTCACAGCACCTGAAATCAAAGTTCAAAGTCCCTGAAACACAGGTCAAAGTTCAAAAGAGCCCTAAATCAAAGTTTCAAAGCCCTGAAATCAGGTCCAGTTCAAAGCCCTGAAATCAAAGTTCAAAGCCCTGAAATAAAAGTTCAAAGTTCAAAGTTCAAAGTTCAAAGTTCAAAGTTCAAAGCCCTGAAATCAAAGTTCAAAGCCCTGAAATCAGAGGTCAAAGTTCAAAGCCCTGAAATCAAAGTTCAAAGCCCTGAAATCAGAGGTCAAAGTTCAAAGCCCTGAAATCAAAGTTCAAAGCCCTGAAATCAGAGGTCAAAGTTCAAAGCCCTGAAATCAAAGTTCAAAGCCCTGAAATCAAAGGTCAAAGTTCAAAGTTCAAAGCCCTGAAATCAAAGGTCAGAGGTCAAAGTTCAAAGCCCTGAGAATCAAAGGTTCAACGTTCAAAGTTCAAAGCCCTGAAATCAAAGTTCAAAGCCCTTAAATCAAGTCAAGTTTCAAAGTTCAAAGCCCTGAAATCAAAGTTCAAAGTTCAAAGTTCAAAGCCCTGAAATGAGAGGTCAAAGTTCAAAGCCCTGAAATCAAAGGTCAGAGGTCAAAGTTCAAAGTTCAAAGTTCAAAGTTCAAAGTTCAAAGTTCAAAGTTCAAAGTTCAAAGCCCTGAAATCAAAGTTCAAAGCCCTGAAATCAGAGGTCAAAGTTCAAAGCCCTGAAATCAAAGTTCAAAGCCCTGAAATAAAAGTTCAAAGTTCAAAGTTCAAAGTTCAAAGTTCAAAGTTCAAAGTTCAAAGCCCTGAAATCAAAGTTCAAAGCCCTGAAATCTGAGGTCAAAGTTCAAAGCCCTGAAATCAAAGTTCAAAGCCCTGAAATCAGAGGTCAAAGTTCAAAGCCCTGAAATCAAAGTTCAAAGCCCTGAAATCAGAGGTCAAAGTTCAAAGCCCTGAAATCAAAGTTCAAAGCCCTGAAATCAAAGGTCAAAGTTCAAAGTTCAAAGCCCTGAAATCAAAGGTCAGAGGTCAAAGTTCAAAGCCCTGAAATCAAAGGTCAAAGTTCAAAGTTCAAAG
>JACBWV010000539.1:0-30000 GCA_013435795.1 Chlamydomonas sp. ICE-L | reverse complement strand
TATTTTATATGGTATATTTTATATAGCTGGAGACCTGGACATAAAAGCAGCACGAGGATTTCTATTTTGTACATATTATATTTTATATGGTATATTTTATATAGCTGGAGACCTGGACATAAAAGCAGCACGAGGATTTCTATTTTGTATATATTATATTTTATATGGTATATTTTATATAGCTGGAGACCTGGACATAAAAGCAGCACGAGGATTTCTATTTTGTATATATTATATTTGATATGGTATATTTTATATAGCTGGAGACCTGGACATAAAAGCAGCACGAGGATTTCTGTTTTGTATATATTATATTTTATATGGTATATTTTATATAGCTGGAGACCTGGACATAAAAGCAGCACGAGGATTTCTATTTTGTATATATTATATTTGATATGGTATATTTTATATAGCTGGAGACCTGGACATAAAAGCAGCACGAGGATTTCTATTTTGTATATGTTATATTTGATATGGTATATCTTATATAGCTGGAGACCTGGACATAAAAGCAGCACGAGGATTTCTATTTTGTATATATTATATTTGATATGGTATATTTTATATAGCTGGAGACCTGGACATAAAAGCAGCACGAGGATTTATATTTTGTATTTTGCATTGAGCAGCACCCTGCTATTCTTCTCCCAGAAACATCCAATATTAACATCCATAGAAAAAACAAAATGAAAAATAAAAGGAGGACCAGAGTCCTAAAAAGCCACACCTTGAGAAATACTCCTTAAGCTATCCTTCACCCAGCGGAGCAATCCAAAATACAACCCCAAATAAAACCCCGATACTTTAAAAATATAAAATAAACCCAAAATAAAAAATGAAACTATAATATAAAATAAACCCCAATTATGATATATAAAACCTGTCCATAACACATCCTACCTTGAGCGGTACTTTGATATCCTTTACCCAGCGTAGCAACCCAAAATGAAACCCCAAATAAAACCCCAATACTTTTAAAATAGAAAACAAAACCCAATTATGATATATAAAACCTGTCCTTAACACGTCCTACCTTAAGCAGTACTTTGATAACCTTCACCCAGCGTAGCAACCCCAAATAGAGCCCCAAATGAAACCCCAATAATTAAAAATAGAAAACAAAAACCAAAATATAAAATCAACCCAAAATATGATATATAAGACCTGTCCATAACACGTCTTACCTTGAGCAGTACTTTGAAAGCCTTCACCCAGCGTAACAATCGAAAATAAAACCCAAAATAAAACCCAAAATCCTGCCCCAAATACTATAATATAACACAAATCCCAAAATATAAATAAACCCCAAATATAATATACATAACCCAGATATAACCTGTCCTCAACAAGTCGTACCTTGAGCAGGACTTTGCTATCCTTCACCCAGCGTAGCAGCCCCCATAAATTGACGTTATCCAGTCCGCTGTCAAACAGGAAATCATTCGCACTCAGGACGCGTGCAGGTGCTGCCAGTGATTTGCTGTCTGCCTTGTCTGCCTTGTTCTGCGGTCTGGCTGGCCTGTTCTGCTGCTGCTGACGACAGCTGGCCACTTCTCCAGCTGCCTGCCTTGGTTGGCTTGTTCTGCTGTTGGGCTCACCGTTCTGGTGCTGGCGGCTGGCCTGCTGCTGCTGCTGGCTTGGTTGGCTTGTTCTGCTGTTGGGCTCGCCGTTCTGGTGCTGCCGGCTAGCCTGTTCTTCTGCTGTCTGGCTTGGTTGACTTGTTCTGCTGTCAGGCTCAGTGTTGTGGTGCCTGGCTTGTGGCCCATGGTTTGGGGCCTGATGTACGCCTGGCAGATCCGATATGTTCTCTGTTGCCTGATTAGGCTGCGTGAGCACCTTGGAGAGGCCTGCCACTACTCGGATGAGCAGTTGAATCTGTTGGGCACTTGAGGGGCTCAGGAGAGACTTGAAGCGTTCAAGGTAGGAGAGAAGCTGCCTAAAAAGCAGGGTAGGACAAAGGGGTCTGAGTTTTTGTAAGCGAATCGCAGATCTGATTTTGGTCCACCGGCTGCCACCGGGTGGATTATTCAAAGTGGTTTTCAATGTGGTTTTCAAAGTATTTTTCAAGTTTTCGGGTTTTCAAAGTGTTTTCAAAGTGTTTTTCAAAGTATTTTTCAAGTTTTCGAGTTTTCAAAGTGTTTTCAAAGTGTTTTTCAAAGTATTTTTCAAGTGTTCGAGTTTTCAAAGTTTTTTCGAAGTGTTTTCAATGTGTTTTACAAAGTATTTGTCAACTTTTCAAAGTTGTTTCGAAGTGTTTTCAATGTGTATTACAAAGTATTTGTCAACTTTTCAAAGTTGTTTCGAAGTGTTTTCAATGGGGGTGGGGGTGGGGGGTGGGGGTGGGTGTAGGGGGTGGGTGGGGGTGGGGGTGTGGGTGTGGGTGTGGGTGTGGGGGTGGGTAGGGGTAGGGGTAGGGTTGAGGGGTGGGGGTGGGTGTGGGTGGGTAGGGTGGGTGTGGGTGTAGGGGTTGGGGGGGTGTGGGTGTGGGGGTGGGTGTGGTGTAGGGGTGGGGGTGGGGGTTGGTTTAAAAGGGGTGGTGGTGGGTGGGGTGGGTGAAAGGGTGGGGGTGGGGGTGGGGGTAGGTGTTGGTGTGGTTTTGGTGTTGGGTTGTGGGTGTGGGTGTGTGGGTGGTGTGGTGTGGTGTGGTTGTGGGTGTGGGTGTTTTATTTGGTTTGGTGTAGGGGTTGGGTAGGGTGTGGTGTTTGGGTTGGGGTGGGTGGGGGTGGGGTGTGATGGTGGGTTGGGGGTTTTGGTGTGTGGTGGGGTTCTGGGTTGGTGGTGGGGGTAGGGTTTCGAGGTGGGGGTGGGGGTAGGAGTCGGGGTTTGTGGTTAAGGGGAGTGGGGGTGTAGGGGTGTGGGGGGGTGGGTAGTTTGGTGTAAAAAAGTAGGTAAAAAAAAACCTTCCTTTCCCCTTCCCTCTCCCCTTCCCCCTTCCCCCCGCCCTTACCCGCCTACCCATTCCCCCCCTTTCCCCTTCCTCCCCTTCCTACCTCCCCCCTTCCTCTTAACCAATCTCCTTACTTTTCTCGCCCTTCCTCCCTCCCCTTACTACCTCCCCTTACCTACCCTTCACAAACCTTCCCTTCCCTCCCCTTCCCCTTCCCCCCCCTTACCTCCCCTACCATTCCCTTTACCTCCCCTTCCTAACCTCCCCCCTTCCCCTATACCTCTCCTTACTTTTTCCCCCCCCTTACTCCCTCTCCTTCCCCTTCCCTCCCCTTAACTTTACTTCCTCCCCCTTCCCTCCCTTCCCTCCCTTTTAAACCTTCCTTCCCTAACCTCCTCCTCTTCCCCTTCCCTCCCCTTCCGCCCCCCACTTTACCGTCCCACCTTCCCCTTACCTCCCCTTCCTAACCCTCCCCCTCCCCCTGACCCTCCTTACTTGTTCTCTTTTCCCTTCCCTTACCCTTCCTCCCCCCTCCCCTTCTTCCTCCCCCTTACTTCCCTCCTTACCTTCCATTTCCCTCCTCTCCCCTTTCCTTACCCGGTCCCTTACCATCCACCTTACCTCCCTCCCCTCCCTCCCCCTCCCCCTTCCCTGTCCCTTAACCTCCTACCCCTTCCCCTTAACCTCTCCCCTTCCTACCTTATACCTCCCCTTACCTCCCTCCCCTTCCCTTCCCCTTGCCCTTCATCCTTCCTCCCCTTCCCTTACCTCCCTTAACCCACCTCCTCCCCTTCCCTTCCCTTCCCTTCCCTCCCTCCCCTTCCCCTTACCGCTCCCTAACCTCCTCTCCCCTCCCTCTCTTCCCCTTACCCTGTCCCCCACTTCCCCTTATTACCTCCCTCTCCCCTTATTCCCCTCCCCTTACTTCCCTCCCTTACCCGTACCTTCCCTAACCTCCCTCCCATTCCTGCCTCCTCCCCTTTACTTACCACCCCTTCCCCTCCCTTCCCCTTATCCTGTCCCCAACCTCCCTCCCCCCATTCCCCTCACCTCCCCTTACTACACCCTCACCCTTCCCTCCCCCTCCCTTTCCTCCCCTTATTTCCCTCCCCTTCCCTTAATCTCCCCCTCCTCTCTTACCTCCTCACCCCACCCTCCCCTCCCTTCCCTTCCCCTCCCGCCTTCCCCTTCCTCCCCCCCCCCTCCCCTCCTCCCTTCCCGTCGTCCCATCCCCCGCCTCGCCACCCCCCCCCCCCCACACACACCTCCAACCACCACACACACCACCCCCCCCCCCCCCCCCAACTCAAACTCCTAGTACCCCGACCCCCCCCCCCTCCCTCCGCCCCTCACCCTGCCCGCACCCCCTCACACCAACATCCAGCACAAACAACCACCAAAAACAACACAAAAAACAAAAAAAAGACTGAATGCACCCAACCGTCCCAGTTAGCTGTGCTTCAGGGATTAACGAGCAGCTAAGCTTGTATGTTGCTGATCGCATTTCATACCAAGTTGTGTGACTCGTCAAACACAACCACAGCTCCCCCCCCACCCCCCCCCGTAACCCCCTCACAACCTACCCCAAACCCCACATAACCCACCCCACCCGCCACCCACCCCACACCTTGTACCGTCGAACCCTACACCTGTCCATAGCTCCCCTACCCCACCCCCCCGACACCCCCCCATCAGCCCTTCAATAGTCCCCCACTGCACAATTCCAACCTACGAGAAATGTTGTGATCACACACACAGCCACCCCTCACCTCATAGCCCCCCCCCCCCCACCACAAACCAAAATACAACCACCCCACCCCCAACACCACGTACTTGCCCGCACCCGCAACAATGATCACACTATGTGCACTACGCCCCCCCTGCATCCACCCCGCTCACCACCGACCACACCACACACCACCACAACATTTCCCTAGCTCGCCGCACCCCCCCCCCCCCCCGCACCTAACCCCCCCCGCCCCCCCCCCCCCCCCCACCCCCCCCTGCCCCCCCCCCCCCATTCCCCCCACACAAACCTCCTAGCCCCCAGTAGCTGTGCTCAGATACCGAGCAGCTATGAATGTTGCCTGATTGCATCCCCAGTCTGTGTGCCTGTCAAACACGCAACCACAGTACAGCAGAGAGATACCCAGAAGATCCTGTAGATGACAGTGGGGGCGTAGAGGTTGGGGGTTAGAAGGTGGTGTGTGTGTGTGTGGGCGAGGAGTGAGTGTGTGTGTGTGAGTGTGAGAGTTTGCGCATGCGTGTGCGAGTGTGCGCGTGCGAGTGCGAGAATGTGTGTGTGTTGTGTGGGTGGTGTGGTGTGCGTGTGTGTGTGGGTGTGTGGTGTGCGTGTGTGTGGTGTATGTGTGTGTGTGTGTGTGTGGTGTGTGTGCGTGTGTGTTGTGTGTGTGGAGTGTGTGTGTGTGAGTGTGTGTGTGTGTGTGTTGTGTGTTGTGCGCGTGTTGTGAGGGTTGTGTGTGGTGTGTGTGTGTGTGTGTGTGGGGGTGAGTGCGCAGTGTGGTGTGCGAGTTGGGTAGTGTGTAGTTGTGTTGTTTTGTGTTGTGTGTGGGAGTGGTGGTGGTGGGTGGCGTGAGTCGTTGTGTGTGGCTGTGGCTGTGGTGTGTGTGTGTGGGGGGGGGCTGGGGGGGGCGGGCAGGGAGGGCGTGGCAGGGGCTTGCCTAGGTGTGTGTGTGTGGTGTGTTGTCTGGGGGGGGGGGGGGGGGGCGGGAGGGGGTGTCAAGGAAGGCATGTGTGTGGGTGTTGTGAGTGTGTTGGGGGGGGGGGGAGGGGAGGGGGGGTGTGTTAGTGTTGGCCCGCCAAAGGAGGGCGGGGATCTTGAAGAAGGTGAGGTGGGGCGGGGGTGCGCTCAGGGGTTGGATAGGTGGTGAGGGTTGGTTGGGAGGTTGATCTGATATTGTCAGTGAATCCTTACAAGTCAAGAGTGACTAACTTAAAGAGTGAGATGATCACCACCACCACGATACCACCACAACCATCAGCATCACTACCACCACAACCATACCACCACTACCATCACCACCACCACCACCACTACCACTACCATATAGAACCGCCACCATCCCTAGCCTCCTTCTGCAGCACAGCAATGGAAGGTAACATAACCACCACCACCACCACCAACAC
Organism: Chlamydomonas sp. ICE-L; assembly: GCA_013435795.1. Taxonomy (NCBI): domain Eukaryota; kingdom Viridiplantae; phylum Chlorophyta; class Chlorophyceae; order Chlamydomonadales; family Chlamydomonadaceae; genus Chlamydomonas; species Chlamydomonas sp. ICE-L. The sequence continues at coordinate 23,963 of JACBWV010000539.1, read as the reverse complement.
CACCAACACCAGCAGCAGCAGCAGTACCAACACCACCAACACCAGCAGCAGCAGCAGTACCAACACCACCAGCAGCAGCAGCAGCACCAGCAGCGCAGCGCAGACAGCGCACCACCACCACACACCACCACCATCACCAGGTAGTAGGCCACATAGTTAGCCTCGTGACTGCAAAGAGCCACTGTAAGGCACATCCCACCGCCACCAACACCACCACACCACCCCACCACCACACCACACACACACAAAACACCACAACAACAAAAACACCAGACCGACCGGACCCCAGCACCACCACCAACAGAGAGTATCGAGGGGGAACAAGCAATAGATCAGCACCACCAGCACCACCACTACCACCATTTAGTACCGCCACCATACCTAGCCTCCTTCTGCAGTACAGCACTGTAAGGTAACAGCACCACCACCAGCAGCAGCACCACCACCACCACCAACACCACCAGCAGCAGGAGCACCAACACCAGCAGCAGCAGCACCAACACCACCACTACCACCATATAGAACCGCCACCATACCTAGCCTCCTTCTGCAGTACAGCACTGTAAGGTAACAGCAGCAGGTCGGCGTCATGCAATTGTCGGCGAGCTCCATAGTAGGGGCACACACCACTGCTGCCTCCAAGCTGATGTAGGTCCTGCACATTGGTGTGTGATGTGGTGGTGGTGGTGGTGGTGGTGGTCAGAGGTCACCAATGCAGCACACACCACTGCTGACTGCACTGGGGTTGTTGGTGTTGGTGTTGGTGTTGGTGTTGGTGTTGGTGTTCGTGGTGGCGGTGGTGATGGTCACAGGAGATAGGTGGCACCACCCAGTGTGTGCTTGACCATTCAGTTGGCAGTTGGCAGTTGGCAGTTGGCACCAGTTCACCACACACCACTGCTGCCTCCAAGCTGATGTAGGTCCTGCACAGTGGTGTGTGTGTTGGTGTTGTTGGTGCTGGTGTTGGTGTTGGTGATGGTAGTGGTGGTGGTGTAATTGTTGTTTTTGTGCACTAGCTCTGACATTCACATCCAGGGGCCTGGTCAGCATATGATCTCCACTCAACTCATCATCATGATCATCACCCTCCTCCTCATCATCATCATCATTATCATAATCTAATGATCAGCTCATCCACCACCATCATCACCATCATCATCATAATCCATGCATATCATCACATCACCACCACCACACTCGTCATAAGTCATTCATCAGCATCAACCTCAAAATATATCATATCATCATCCTCATCAACACCACCACCACCAGCTCATTCATCTCTTCATCCTCATCAACAGCAACCATCAACATCAGCACATCATCATCATCAGCAGAGCATCAGACACAACAACACAACATCCATACACCCCACCAACACACCAACATCATCAAAATCTCTTACCTCCACATTCTAGGGGCTGGTCAACACGCACCACCATACACTACCACCAAAACCACCATACCAACTACCACCACAAGCACCCGCACAGCACCAGGCACGCAGGCACCCAGCACAGCACCACCCGCCAGAGCACCACCATGATCCCACATCACCACCACCACTACCATCCACCACAATACCACACCATACCACCATACACCACCACCATACACCACCATACCGCCACAACACATGTGTGATTCTTACCGCGAATTCTAGGGCTGGGGTTAACAGCACCACACCACCATACCACACAAGCATTACCCCACCACCACACCAACACAACACCAACCACACATTCACCACACTACACCACCAACAATCACCACCATACCACCACCAACACATACCACCCCAACACCACCATTTGTGTGAAGAAAATCTCTACTTCCACCCCTAGGGCTTGGTTAACAGCACCACGACCACCATACCACCCCACACCACGACCACCAGTACACAACCACACCACCATACCACAACCATACCACCACCACCAGCCCAACACGCGACATACCAACATACCAAAAATTACCAACACCAACGACCCAACCCACCATGGTGAAAATTCTTACCTCCACATCTAGGGGCTTGGTCAACAGCTGATCTCCAAACTCGTCACACTCCTTTCCTTTCTGCTTCAGGTGTGGACAGCCACCTCAGGAGGTCGTTCGATTTGCATGCGCACTAGGCCCCCCTTGCGGCCAGACAATTGACCGATCAAGTCGCCTTCAATGCTTTGTTGGATTGGTCCTGTTCAGGTTTGAGGCGTGTGTATGTGATGTTGTGTGTGGTGTGTGCTGTGTGGGTCTGTGGGGGGGGGGGGGGGGGGGGGGGGGGGGGGGGCGAGGCGGACAAGGGGGGGGGTGGGTGGGATAAACCACCACAATCCATTGGGGTGGGGCTGAGGAAGGAGGAGGGGGGCGTGGGGTGGGTATGGGGTTGTGTGGTGGTGTATCTATATCTTTGTGCGTGTGCTGTTGGTTGTGGGCCCTGTGATTGATCTAGCTGCTGATGTGGTGTCTGTGAGAGTGCGGGTGTGCAGGTGTGGAATGGGGTGGACAAATACGTGTAATGAAAATTATTGCATGGAACAATACAGGCACGCATGTTAGTGGGGACCAGACCTTACAAACAAGTTTTGATGCCAGCGTCGCGTGCGACGCTAAAAAATGGCGGGCGTGATCCCCGCGCCGAGGGGGCGACAGGTGGGCACGGGAAGCGAGTGTTAGTTACAAGACGTTGGCTGACGTGTCTTCAGGTCTTCATCACGGTCAGATGGATGATAGAGGATGGATGGATGGGATGGATGGATGGTGGGATGGATGGATGGATGGATGGTATGGATGGATTGACGGCGGGGGAACAATGGGGTGGTAACACTGGGCGGCTCCCCGCACTCCCAGAAGGGGGGTCCGCCAAAAAATGCTAATGCGTAATGAATAGCCTCCTCCGGATAATTAGTCAATCAGGTTCAGCCCCTTGGGCCAAGTATAATTCAAGTGAGAACGCTAACTCAGCATTATGCCTTTCTGCTTTGGTGGGAGGGGTCCCTGTGCATACTAGGTGCGACTAGACACACCCCCACCCTCACCCCCACCCTCTCATTTCAACCTCATTTGTTTATGTGTGTGTGTGTGTGTGTGTGTGTGTGTGTGTGTGTGCAGGTTAGAGGGGGCCCCATGGGGGGGGGGGGGGGGCTGTGGCGGGGGGGGGGGGAAAGTTTGAGGTAGTGTGTGTTGTGAATCAGCATAAATGACAGCAAGCTTACATAAAATAAATATTACAAGCCATAGGTAACAATAAGCATATAAATGAAGCAGTACCATGAAAATAAAATATACAAATATACAAATACGCATAAATGAAGCATACATAAAATAAATATACAAATATACAAATACGCATAAATGAAGCATACATAAAATAAATATACAAATATACAAATACGCATAAATGAAGCATACATAAAATAAATATACAAATATCCAAATACGCATCAAGGAAGCGCATACATTAAAATAAATATACAATATACAACTACGAATACATGAAGCATACATTAAAATACAATATACAAAGATAACCAAATACGCCAATAAATGAAGCATACATAAAATAAATATTAACAAAATTACAAATACGCATAAATGAAGCTAAATAAATAAATATACAAATGTACAAATGCTCATAAATGAAGCATACATGAAATAAATATATAAATATAAAAATACGCATAATTGCAGCTAATAAAAATAAAATATGACAAATATGACCATACGCATTATAAATGAAGCATACATAAAATAAATATACAAATAAACAAATACGCATAAATAGAGCATACCTAAAATAAATATACGAATAAACAAATACGCATAAATGCAGCATACATAAAATAAATATACAAATATACAAATACGCATAAATGAAGCATACATAAAATAAATATACAAATATACAAATACGCATAAATGAAGCATACATAAAATAAATATACAAATATACAAATACGCATAAATGAAGCATACATAAAATAAATATACAAATATACAAATACGCATAAATGAAGCATACATAAAATAAATATACAAATATACAAATACGCATAAATGAAGCATACATAAAATAAATATACAAATATACAAATACGCATAAATGAAGCATACATAAAATAAATATACAAATATACAAATACGCATAAATGAAGCACTGAATAAACGTAAATAGTACACAATATACAAATACGCCTAAAATGAAGCAATACATAAAATAAATATACAAAATATACAAATACGCATATAAATGAAGAATAAATAAAATAAATATACAATGTACACAATACGCAATTTACGCATAAATGAAGCATACAATAAAATAAATATACAAATATACAAATACGCATAAATGAAGCATACATAAAATAAATAACAAAATAGCAAATACGATAAATGAAGCTACATAAACAAATATACCACCAAAAGATACCAAATACGCAAAATGAAGCATAACATAAATAATATACAATTATACGAATTACGCATTAAATGAAGCAGACATAATAATAAATATACAAATAGACAAATAAGCATAAATGAAGCAACCAATATTATAAAATATAAAAATCCGCTATGAAGAAGCATTGACATCAAATAAATAATCGACAATGTCCAAGAGGAGTCATAAATGAAAAAAAAAAAAAAAAAAAAGGGGGGGGGGGGCATCCATGAAATAAAAGAGAAAGAGAAAAAGACACGGACCACAAGAGAAAGGAGACACAAAAGAAAGACATGAAAAGAGATAAAGATGGCAAAGACCACAAAGAAAGGAGAAAGAAAAGAAAGACAGACAGCCGTTACATAACATATACAAACAACCGACACCCCCCCCACGCCACACACACACAACCCTGCAAGGCAGCACCTGAGCTAAATCCCCACCAACCAAACCACCCACACAACACACACACACACACACACACACACGCTCACACACACACACACGCTCACACACACACACACACACACACACACACACACACACACACAACGGGTGGAATGCGGTGGGATGCGGTTTCCAACAGGTTGTGGTGACGTGGCTTTGAAAGGTGGTACTGAGTCTTTAGGCTAGGCCCTCCTGCCTAGCCTTCTTGTTTGCACTAGTTAGTGGGGGCCAGACCTTTCAATACACTTGTCAATTAATCATTACAGCCTCTTCGGATAGTCAATAATTCCCCCCCCCCACACACTTCCCCGCACAGGCTAATTAGCACTGACGCATCAAATGTAATGCTTTGTTGGATTGGTCCTGTGCAGGTTTGGGTGTGTGGGTGGTTTCCTGTGGGGGTGAGTATGTTCTGTTGTGTTGTGTGTGGCACCCCGCCCCCCGTGGCGTCTGGGGGCAGGGGGGGGGGGGGGGGGGTCTGTGCGCGTGTGTGTTTGCTTGTGTGTTTGTGTGTGCGTGTGTGAGAGTGGTGTGTGCAGGTTTGAGGTGACAAATACGCATGAATAAATTATACATAAAATAAATACATAAATATACAACAATTACCAAAATTCAGTTAGTAGTAGGACCAGCATAAACCAAGTCTAGAAGTGTCCACTAAGGGTTTTGAGGGCCCCCGACGGACACGGACCTGACCACCAAGATGCTCTTCACCCGTCTTTTAGTTTATGGCTCTCACCTACGCGTCCCTTCTTGAGACTACCTTTTCCTTCAGTACGAAAACCGGACCGTTTGAATTCCACACCACTGGGACAGGACTCTTGTAGTGTTGCACGACCGATATATATCGAACGTCCCCTGACTAGGTCAGCCAAGTTTCGTAACTAAAGGGGACCTTAAACATCCGCTCCATCCGTTGCCACCTGTGTTGTGGTAGATAGCCCAACACATTGTGCCAATTTTCCACATCGCTTGCGACGACTGCCTAGGACTTGTTCATAACAGGCCGGGTCCCACCTCCACCTCCACCTCCACCTCCACCTCACCTCCCACATCCACCTCCACAATCCACCCCACCTCCACCTTCCACCTCCACCTCCACCTCCACCCCACCTCCACCTCTCATTTCAACCTCCCCCCCCCCCCCCTCCCCCCAAACCCCCACCCTCTCATTCAACCCCCCCCACACCCCAACCCCCCCCACACCACACCCCACCTGTTTGGTTTTTGTTCTTGGACTTGTTTTCTGTGCACAGGTCCATTGCACCTCTCATTTCACCTCCACCCCCACCCCCACCCACCCAACCCCCAACTCAGACCAAACGAGCCCACCCCAACAGCCACCCCAACCTCACACCCCTCATCCACATCGGTTGGATGTCTAGCGGACCTTGTTATGTGAAGGTCCATGCACTCTTCATTCACTCCACACCCACCCCCAACACCCCAAACAAACTACCAACATACCAAACAACCCACCCGAAATATCATGTACCACCCACTCCCACCTGTTTGGATTGTGGCTTGGACCTTTTATGTTGCAGGGTCCATGCACCCTCTTTTAATTCACATCGCTTGTGAGCCTGAGAAGCGCACCGACTCATGCAATGACAACACATACAGGAAGGTGGGTGCGGTGGAGGTTAGGTGCACAGGCATATGAGGATATGCGGTTATCCTAGACCAATGTATCCGCTACGGGGAGGGGGAAGGGAGCGCTGGAGGCGGGTCGAGGGGGTGTGGGGCTAGAGGGGTTGGGGGAGCGGGGTGGGGGGGGAGGAATGAAGGCCGGGGGCAGGGGGAGGGGTGAGGGCGATTGGGGGTGGGAGTTCAGAGGAAGGGGGGGGGGGCGGGAAGGAAGGTGGGGGGGGGGGCGGGCGGGCGGTAGCGGGAGGGGTGCTTGGGGGATAATCAGGGGCGGAGGGGGAGGGGGATTGGTGGGGACCGGGGGAAGGGGGAGGTGGTCGCGGGAGCGGGGTGGAACCCGGTGGACGGGGGACGGGGGCGAAGGTAGGCTGGGAGTTGGGGGTAACAAGGGGGAGGGGGAGTGGAGGGGGAAGGTGGGGAGGGGGAGGTGGAGGGGGAGGTGGAGGTGGAGTGAGGTGGCCACGGTGGAGGTGGAGGTGAGGTGGAGGTGGAGGTGGAGGTGAGGTGGAGGTGGAGGTTGGAGGGGAATGGTGGAAAGAGATGGAGGTGGAGGTGGAGGTGGACGGTGGAGGTGGAGGGGAGAATTGCGGTGGGACGGTGGAGGTGGAGGTGGAAGGGTGGAGGGGGCGGTGGAGGTGGAGGGAGGTGGAAGGTGGAGGTGGATGTGGAGGTGAAGGTGGAGGGGGAAACGAGGGGAGGGGGAGGGGGAGGTGGAGGGGGGAATGGGGGACCGGGGGAGGTGGATGGGGGCAGGGGGACAGGGGGAGGGGGAGGGGGAATGGGGGAGCCGGGATGCGCTGGATCGGAAGGTGGAGCACCATGACACGGGTGGACGGATGGAGGTGGAGGGGAGTGGAGGTGGAGGGGTGGAGGTGGAGTGGAGGTGGAGGTGGAGGTCGGAGGGGTGGACGGTGGAGGTGAGGGGAGGTGGAGGTGGAGGTGGAAGCAAACAAGAACAAAGCCAAGCGTCACAAGCCACATGCAAGCCAAGCACGCAAGCAAGTAAGCAGCAAGAAACAAGCAAGCAAGAAAACAAGCAAAGCAAGAAAACAAGCAAGAAAACAGCAGCGACAGCGTAACTGGTTCAAAAAATCAAAAACACAAACTAATCTCATCACGCTTTCAATCAGTTTTTCCCCCAATTAAAAAATATACACATCAGGTACTTCAAATGGCCAAATTGGCCAGAGAACGCTTGTAGGCGCCACTTGAAAACGAACCACCGGCCCCACAAAAAAAACAAACTGAGCTTTGAAGTGCAAAAAAGCGCAAAAAATGCTATGCTCTGAGGCCCACAAGGGGTTGCAATAAGAAGAATCGCCGCTAAAGCGCAGAGGGGGGCAAAAATGTCAGCCGCCAAAACGCCGCAAAAAGCCGAGCGCTTGTGAATTAACCATGAAAAGCATGACCTTTCTCGAGGCAAGAGCCACCATGGCTATTGACTCCGCATACGCCGTTTTTTTCAACTCGCCGACAAACTGGCTGAGCTGTGAATGCGTTCGGCTGCAGAAAATGACTTGGGTCTTGTATGGCTCCGGAACCGCGTCCTGACCAGGCTTTGTGCTTGATTCATCCTCATCCTCGCTGCTGCTGCTGCCAAACCCTGTTCCAGGGGTAGTGAGTATTGTTACAGTCCAGGGGTAGACAGATGGGCTAAAGGGACTTGCCCAACATTAAAAAAAGTGAAGGTAGAACATAAAAAAAGGGAAGGAAAAACATTACAAAAATTGCCCAACATTAAAAAAAGGTAAGGCAAAACAAAAGCACACCCTCGCTGCTGCTGCTACCAAACCCTGTTTTGGGTGTGGTGAGTATTTTTACAGTCCAGGGGTAGACAGGTAGGCTAAAAGGACTTGCCCAGCACTACAAAAAGTGAAGGTAGAACATTAAAAAAGGAAAGGAAAAACATTACAAAAATTGCCCAACATTAAAAAAAGGTAAGGCAAAACAAAAGCACACCCTCGCTGCTGCTGCTGCCAAACCCTGTTTTGGGTGTGGTGAGTATTGTTGCAGTCCAGGGGTAGACAGGTAGGCTAAAGGGACTTGCCCAGCACTACAAAAAGTGAAGGTAGAACATAAAAAAAAGGAAGGAAAAACATTACAAAAATTGCCCAGCATTAAAAAAAGGTAAGGCAAAACAAAAGCACACCCTCGCTGCTGCTGCAACCAAACCCTGTTTTGGGTCTCCCCCCCCCCCCCCCCCTTGGGGTGAGTATTTTACAGTCCAGGCCCGGTACCGCACAGGTAGGCTAAAAGGACTTGCCCAGCATTAAAAAAAGTGAAGGTAGAACATAAAAAAAAGGAAGGAAAAACATTACAAAAATTGCCCAGCATTAAAAAAAGGTAAGGCAAAACAAAAGCACACCCTCGCTGCTGCTGCTACCAAACCCTGTTTTGGGTGTGGTGAGTATTGTTGCAGTCCAGGGGTAGACAGGTAGGCTAAAAGGACTTGCCCAGCACTACAAAAAGTGAAGGTAGAACATTAAAAAAGGAAAGGAAAAACATTACAAAAATTGCCCAGCATTAAAAAAAGGTAAGGCAAAACAAAAGCACCACCCTCGTCTGCTGACTGCAACCCAAACCCCTGTTGTTGGTGTGGTGAGTATTGTTACAGTCCAGGGGTAGACAGGTAGGCTAAAAGGACTTGCCCAGCATTAAAAAAAGTGAAGGTAGAACATAAAAAAAGGAAGGAAAAACATTACAAAAATTGCCCAGCATTAAAAAAAGGTAAGGCAAAACAAAAGCACACCCTCGCTGCTGCTGCTACCAAACCCTGTTTTGGGTGTGGTGAGTATTGTTACAGTCCAGGGGTAGCCAGACAGGCTAAAGGGTCATTACAAAAAAAGTAAGACGTTAAAAAAAAGCTCATTCTCGCTGCTGCTGCTACCAAATCCTGTTCCAGATGTGTTGAGTATTGTTACAGTCCAGGGGTAGCCAGATAGGCTAAAGGGACTTGCCCAGCATTACAAAAAAAGTAAGACATTTAAAAGACGAGCTCATTCTCGCTGCTGCTGCTACCAAATCCTGTTCCAGGTGTTGTGTGCATTTTTGCAGTCCAGGGGTAACCACATAGGCTAAAGGGACTTGCCAAACATTAAAAAAGGTCAGGAAAAACTTTAAAATAATTGCCCATCATTAAGAAGGTAGGGAAAAAACACACCCTCGCTGCAACTAAATAAATAAATAGTTTTTAGTACGCTAAAACATGGCTCGCCAGATCCAGGTGGTCGTCACTTCGATCCCACGCCCACGCGTCGCCCTGCCTCGTCCTTCATCACCAATAAATATACATATTTGTAAATAAAATACATGTTTAAATAAATAAATACAATTATTAAAAAAAAATGTTTACGCTAAAAGCATGGCTCGTCAGATTCAGGTGGGCGCCACTTCGATCCAATGCCCGCGCGTCGCCCTGCCTCGTCCTTGATCACAAATTAATAAAACATATTTGTAAATAAAATACATGTATAGATAAATAAACAAAATTCTTTGTAAACAAATAAATAAATAAAAAAGTTGTTTACGCTAAAAGCATGGCTCACCAGATTCAGGTGGGCGCAACTTCGATCCCACGCCCGCGCGTCGCCCTGCCTCGTCCTTGATCATAAATAAATAAAAGTATTTGTTAATAAAATATATGTTTAAATAAATTAATTAATTAAAATATTTGTAAATAAATAAATAAATAAAATAAACAGTTTTGTTTTATGCTTAAACATGTCTTACCAGATTCAGGTGGTCGCCACTTTGATCCCACGCCCGTGCGTTGCCCTGACTCGTCCTTGATCACAAATTAAAACAAAAATGGAAATAAAGTATCACACATATTTAAATAAGATCTCATACATATCATTAATATCAAATATATTATCTCATATGTAGTCATGTGTATATATATTTTTTTTTTAACGCTTAAACATGTCTTACCAGATTCAGGTGGTCGCCACTTTGATCCCACGCCCGTGTGTTGCCCTGCCCCGTCCTTGATCACAAATAAATAAAAATGCTTGTAAATAAAATATTAAAAAAAGAAGAAGAAAAAATGCTAAAACATGGCTCACCTGATTCAGGTGGTCGCCACCTTGATCCCACGCCCGTGCGTTGCCCTGACCCGTCCTTGATCTCAAGTAAATAATATATAATTTTAAATAAATGAATAGTTTTTTTTTACGCTAAAACATGGCTCACCAGATTCAGGTGGTCGCCACTTTGATCCCACGCCCGCGCGTCGCCCTGCCTCGTCCTTGATCACAAATAAATAAATATATTTGTAAATAATATATGATTTTAAATAAATAAATAAATCGTTTTTTTGACACTAAAACATGGCTCACCAGATTCAGGTGGGCGCAACTTCGATCTCACGCCCGCGCGTCGCCCTGCCTCGTCCTTGATCACAAATAAATAAATATATTTGTAAATAATATATGATTTTAAGTAAATAAATAAATCGTTTTTTTGACACTAAAACATGGCTCACCAGATTCAGGTGGTCGCCACTTTGATCCCACGCCCGCGCGTTGCCCTGCCCCGTCCTTGATCACGTACTGCTCAAGTTCATCAACCTCACTTGTGGTGGCTGTGGCTTGCGGTACTTTGTCGCCACCGCCACTCTTTGTGCCAACGACATGTTTGGTGGAGTCGCTGCATAGTTGGAGTTTGTGCGTTTGTGTGCTGGGTGTGTGTTGGGTGTGTGCTGGGGGTCTGCTGGGGTGTGTTGGGGTGTTGGGGTGTAGGAGTTGTGTGTTCAGGTTGTGTTGGGAGGAGCCCTACACGGGGAAAAGCTGTTGGGGTGTGTATGGATGTTGGGGGTTGAATGGGGGAAGGAAGGAGGGAGGAGGGAGGGAGGGAGGGAGGGGGGGGGGGGCGGGGGGGGGGGGGGGGGGGGGGGGGGGCACTAAAATAAAAGAAGAGGCGAATCATGTAATGATCAAGATCATTCACAAACCTCACTAAGTGGTGGCTGTGGCTTGTGTGGATGCTCTTTGGCTCACGCCATGGGGAGTGCATTGCCACAGCACGGAGAGACAGACCAACGGATTAGTCCCATCACAGATTGGAGTGTTTGTGTGTTGTGTTGGGGGGGGATGGGGAACGGGGGGGGGGGGGGGGTAGGTAATCTTATAAAATAAAGGGCCTAGTCCATCATAAGGGAGTTTGTGTGTGTTAATGTCAGATGTGTGATATGTCAGATGGGGTAGTGTGTCAGTGTGTGTATGGGTGGGTGGGTGAGTGGGTGGGTGGGGGGAGGGGGGGTGGGGGGGGCAGGTAGGGGGGGCAAACGGCCACACGGGCTACCCTAGTGTGTGTGTATATAGATAGATAGATAGATAGATAGATAGATAGATAGATAGATAGATAGATAGATAGATAGATAGATAGATAGATAGATAGATAGATAGATAGATAGATAGATAGATACACACACATATATACAAATATTTGTTATCATGTTTACCTCATTAGTGATTTGCTTGCATTGATTTGACTTGATCCTCTGACGAGCAAGTTCCACTCTTGAGGTCTCTAATTGCTTTGACTCCCCTCCTCCCGGGCAGGGCGCGTCCCTACAAGCAATATGTTGATCAGTGTATATTGTTTATTCTCATGTCTGTAATTGTTTTTTATGTATGATATATATATATATATATATATATATATTCCGATTATATATTCCAAGACTTTACTCTGGGCCTTATTTACTCTAAGCGTTTTGAGCATCAGGTACTGCCAACTCCACCCGCTCTAGCTCCCTGGTGTGGTGCTTTAAAGGCCCTAAAAGGCTATAATATAAAAAGGCTATAAAAAAGCTATAAAAGGCTATAATAGCTTTAAAACACTATAGCCTCTTTAGCGATTACAGTGGTCTAGTGGTAGACCAGATTGCTAAAGGATGAAGAGTCGGGGGTTCGACTCCCCCTTCGGTCGCTCTTGGCATTGCAGGTCGTCGTCAACCGCGATGGTAGCTTGTCCAGTTGAGGTAGGAGACCGCTCCCCACCCGTGTACGACGGGCTCCCTTAACACCACGCCCCACCAGGCGTTATCATTACCTTTAAAACACTATAAAAAACACTAAAACGCTGTCCCTCGAGGAGACCTACAATAGTAGGTCTAAGGGCGCCTGCGGTGGTCGGCCCACGGGTGTGTCCGTTGAAGTGGTTGAACGTTGTGTACGGTATGTGATTGACGCGGCAGGAAGGCAGGATGTAGACTCTAATAGGCGCTAGAGGCAGGCAGGCAGGCAGGCAGGCAGGCAGGCAGGTAGGCAGAATGTCAGTTAGACGCGACGATGGAGCCCGTTTTGCTTGACAATGCCAATTCTGCCAATGGCTTCCGTCTTGCTTCGGTGGCCAAAATGCCGTTGGCTTTCCTCGCAAGGCGCTCACGCTGTCGTTGGGTATTGGGGATTCCCAGCAGGCGATACCTGAAATACCTTGTTACTTGTTTTCAACCCTTATAGCAATTCAGGGGATGATTTGGGAAGCACACTTCGTTCTTCGGACTTGGTTCTCATAATATCAGGCCAATTATCAAGAATTCTCGTGAGAATTCTCAAATTTCCAGGCCAAATTCTCGATTTCATATTTTAAGTCGGGGTTCTTCAGAAATCTTGAACCCAAATCATCCGCTGAATTGCTTTAAGGACCCAATCCAACTAACTTCCTGACCATTCCAACCGACTGTTCGCCCATCTAAAAGCGGAATTCCAACCGTTACAACCGGCATTATAACTAACAGTCGCATTCGCCAACCGATTCTCTGTGATTTAGACCATCCCAACCGACTTTTCTGTTGTTTGGCTAATTAACCGACATTTTGACCACTTTCTCAGTTCCTATCGCAGCAGCCTTAACTGACTTTCCAACCATTCCAACCGACTGTTCGCCCATCTCCGGCTGAATGTTCCACCGTTCTAACAGGCAATATAACTAACTATCTCATTCGCCAACCATTTTTCTGGAATTTTTGAACAATTTTGACCATGTCGGTTAAGTAATCAACATTTCGACCATTTTCTCAGTTCATATCGCATAGGTCAGCGCCTACGGGCCTCCCAACCATAAAGCTAGAAAAAAAGCACTTTCAGATTCGGAAAAAAAGCCCTGACACCATGTCTGGTGGAGTCGTTGAATGTTTGGGAGTCTTTGCCGTGTTGTGTAATTGGGTTCATGTGTTGGGGTGTGGGTTGGCGGTGTTGGGGGGGGTGTTAGGGGAGGGAGGGAGGGGGCCGAGGTGGGGGAGGGGAGGGGGGGGGGGGGGGGGGGGGTCTGATCCGCACTGCCCAAGCTCATCACAACTCAATTGGGGTGCTGTGGCCTGGGCGGTGCGTGATCCCTGCCAACTTCACCCACTCTTGCTCCCAGTTCTCCACCCACTTAGGTTGCAACGCCAACACATGAATTAGGAACAGTGATTGACAACCCCAAATCATGATTGACGGGGGAAAAGTGATTGACAACCCTAAATCATGATTGACGGGGGAAAAGTGATTGACAACCCCAAATCATGATTGACGGGGGAAAAGTGATTGACAACCCCAAATCATGATTGACGGGGGAAAAGTGATTGACAACCCCAAATCATGATTGACGGGGGAAAAGTGATTGACAACCCCAAATCATCATTGACGGGGGAAAAGTGATTGACAACCCCAAATCATGGATGACGAGGAAAAAGTGGATTTTAAAAATCCAACCAAACATGATTGACGGGGGAAAAGTGATTGACAACCCCAAATCATGATTGACGGAGGGAAAGTGATTGACAACCCTAAATCATGATTGACGAGAAACAGTGATTGACAACCCCAAATCATGATTGACGGGGGAAAAGTGATTGACAACCCCAAATCATGATTGACGGGGGAAAAGTGATTGAAAAACAAAATCATGATTGACAGGGGAAAAGTGATTGAAAAACCCAAATCATGATTGGCAAAACAACACCAACTTCAACCCCAAACTATTTTCTAGTATTTAAACTATAAGTTTAGCTGATTTTAGAGTAAACAAAACTTTATATAAAATTCAACAGATGATATCAATGTGTTTTCACCATCGGCCACCAAAACCACCAAACACCACCGGCCTCACCTCAACCAGTCAGGAACATCATCACCCAAGGATGCCAACCACCACCAACCAACACCAACTGCCACCGAACACCGGCCTCACCTGAGCCAGTCAGGAACATCATCACCCAAGGATGACAACCACCACCAACCACCACCAACCAACACCAACCAACACCAACTGCCACAGAACACCGGCCTCACCTGAGCCAGTCAGGAACATCATCACCCAAGGATGCCAACCAACACCAACCAACACCAACCAACACCAACTGCCACCACCCTACAGCCTCACCTGAGCTAGTCAGGAGCATCATCACCCAAGGATGCCAACCAACACCAACCAACACCAACCACCGGCCTCACCTGAGCCAGTCAGGAACATCATCACTCAATGCGGCTAACACATCCCGAGCCTCTTCAGCCTCTTCTGCAGCAAACTTCAGACGCTCACGCTCCCTGTGCTCCACCAAACACCACCAAACACCACCAAACACTATGAAACACCACAATCCTGGATCGAAACTGGATTCATGAACCATATATTGAGCCGTCGGACGTTACAACACGAAACGGGGTCCTAGTCTTTTTCAAGGACCACCAACCACCACCAACCACCACCAACCACCAGCCTCACCTGAGCCAGTCAGGAACATCATCACCCAAGGCGGCTAACTCATCCTGAGCAGTTTGAGCCTTGTGTGCAGCAGACTTCAGACGCTCACGCTCCCTGTGCTCCACCAACCATTGAAGTGTGCTGCAGATCATGCTGATGGTCTTGCCAGTGCCTGTTACAGACACGTGGTGGTGTGTGGGGGGTGGGGTTAGGGGGGGGTGGCGGGTGGGGGGTGGTGGGCCCCGCGCGCACACTTTTTTTTTTTTTTTTTTGGGGGGGGGGGTTGACCCGTGCCATTACAGACACCTGTTGGGCCTGGTGGCCTCCTGTTGCCTGTGTGTGTGTTGATGTAGGGGCGCCCCCCAGGGGTAGGGGGGGGGGGCGCAGAGGGGGGGGGGCCATACGGGGGGTGTGGGGGGGGGGGGCACGGGTCTTGCCATATGCCGGGTTGTGAACACGAACCCACGTCCCGGGTGGTGGTGGGGTGTGGTTAGGTGGGTGGGCTGGGTGGGTGGGTGGGGGGGGGTGGCGGTGCGGGGGGGGGCCCAGCTGGGGGCAGGTGGGTGGGGGGTCTTGCCAGTGCCTGTTACAGGCACGGTGGCCCCCCCCCCTCTCCCTATGGACCCTGCTTGTGGTGTGGGTGTGTGTGTGTCAGGGGCAGGAGGGAGGCAGGGGGGGGGGGGGGGGGGGTCTTGCCAGTGCATGTTACAGAAAAAAGGGTTGGGGGGGGGGGGGGGGGGGTGGGGGGGGGAGAGGGGAAGCGTGGGGGTGGGGGGGGGGTGGGGTGGGCGGCTGGAATGCCGCCCACTCTCTCCCCCTCTTCCATTCGCGTTCCGCCTTTGACCGTCTGTTCTTTTCTGTGATCGTTCTTTTGACAGCACTACCGGAGTAAAGAAAGGTAGAAAATAATTATCTCGGGCAAGGATTAGATTCAAGGCGTCTCGCTATTTTTTGCTTCCATTTGTCCTTCTCTCTTCTGCCTTACTCTCTTGCTCCACTCAGGTTCTTCCCATTTTCTAAACCACGGGCCTTGCTGCCAGTGCCGTTAAACAAGACACGTGTGTGGTGTGTGTTGTAGGGGGCGGGGGGGGGGGGGGGGGGGGGGGGGGGGGAGGAGGGGAGGTGCTTGCCACAGTGCTTGTTACAGACAAGTGGTGAGGGCGGGGAGTGGTATAGGTGGGTGGGTGGGTGGGTTGGGGGGGGGGGGAGGTGGAGTGGGGGGTCTTGCCAGTGCCTGTTAAAGGCAGGTGGTATGGCTGTGGGTGTGGTGTGTGGGGGAGAACCCTTAGTGTGTGTGGTGTTGCTGGTGAGGGGCGGGGGGGGGTCCTTTTTGGTTTTTATCGTTTCGGGGGGGGGGGGAGGGGGGGGTCTTGCCAGAGACTGTTTACAGACACGTGGTGTCTTGTGGTGTGAGTGTGGTGTGGTGTGGTGTGCTGTGTGTGTGTGTGTAGGGGCAGGGGGGGGGGGGGGGGGGGGGGGGGGGGGGTCTCTGCAGTGCCTGTAACAGAACGTGGTTTGTGTAATGCCTGGGGAGGTAGAGGGAGGGGGCGGGGGGGGGCGTGAGCGGAGGCGGGGCGGGTATGGCCAGAGACTGGTACAGATAACGTGGGTGTGGTGGGTGGGTGTGGTGTGGTGTGGTGTGGTGTGTGTGGGTTGTGTGTGTGTAGGGGCAGGGGGGGGGGGGCGGGGGGGGGGTCTTGCCAGTGCCTGTAACAGACACGTGGTGTTTTTGTAATGTGTGTGTAGGGGCGGGGGGGGCGAGGGGGGGGGGGGGGGGGGGGGCGTCTTGACAGTGAATGTTACATACATACCCCCCCTGCGTATCTCAGCGACCTTCTCCGCTCTGTGGAACTTCTGTGGTGTGGGTGGCGTTGGTGTGGAGTTCCGCCCCCCGCGTGTAGGGGGGGCGGGGGGGGGGACGTGGGGGGGGGGGGGGGGGGGGTCTTGCCAGTGCTGTTACAGCACACGTGGCTGTGGTGTGGTGTGGTTGTGGAGTTGTGTGTAGGGGAGGAAGGGGGGGAGGGGGGGGGGGGGAGGGGGGGGGGGGCAAGCGTGGTATTGAAAAGGGAATGTTAAGGAAAAAACGGTTGGTGTGGTGTGGGTGGTGGGATTGTGGTGTGCTGGTGTGGTGTGTGTGGTGTGGTGTGGTTGGTGTGGTGGGTTGTGTGTGTGTGTGTATTGTGTGTGGGGGGGGGGGGGGGGGGGGGTGGGGGTTGGGGTCTTGCCAGTGCCTGTTTACAGAAGGGTGGTTTGGGATGCACCGGGCGGGGGCCTGGAACCCCCCCCCCGGGGTGGGCGCGCCTTTTTCCCTTCGTTTTAGCTCGTTTTCTGTATTTTGGATCGGGTGGGGGGGGGGGGGGGGGGGAGGGGGGTGGTGGACTGAACCCAGGGGGGGGGGGCTGGGGGGGGGGGGGGCCGGGGGGGGAGGGGGGGGGAGGGAGTGCAATAGTGACTGTGAAAGGCAACAGGGGGTGTGGTTGTGGGTGTGGTGTAGGGCTGTTGTGTGTGTAGGGCGGAGGGGGGGGGGGGGGGCGGGGGGGAGGTCTTGCCAGTGCCTGTTACAGACACGTGGTGTGTGTGTGTACACCGATGAGGGGGAACAGTACATGTGTGTGGTAGGCTAATGTGGCGTGCGAAAGGGGAGGGGGTGGGGGGGGTGGGGGGGGGTGCAGATCATGCTGATGGTCTTGCCAGTGCCTGTAGATATACAGACCGGACACAATTGAAATATAATGGGTAAATTAAACCATAAGGTGGTATCTGTCTTGCTAACGTAATGAAACCATGAAGTGTAATGCCAGATTCATGCTGATGGGCTGAAAGTGAATGTACAAAAATTTGTGGGTGTGTGTGGTGGTGGTTGTTTGGCTGGTGGTGGTAGGTGGTGGTGGGGATGTGTGTGTGTGTAGGGGGGGGGGCGGGGGGGCGGGGGGGGGCGGCAGGAGTCTTGCCAGTTGCCTGTTACAGACAAGTAGGTGGGGGAACATGGAGTGGGCAGGTGGTGTGTGAGATGGAAGAGGGGGGGGGGGGCTGCCAGAGTTGCTCGATGGTTTTGCCAGTGCCTGTTACAAGACATGCTGTGGGGGACTTCTATCTCCCTCTGTTGGCGGGGGGGGCGGAGGGGCGGGGGGGTGGCGTGGGAGGGGGGGGCGGGCGGGGGGGGGGGGGGAGCCGGGGGGCGGGCTGGGGGGGGGCGGGAGGGGGTGGTGGGAGAGGGGTCGTGTGGGGGGCAGGGCGTGGGTGTGTGGGGCGGGGGGGGGGCTGCTAGGGTCGATGGTATTGTCAATGCCTAAAATAAAATCTTTGCAATGAATGATGATGATAAAAATACATGATGATCTCAACGAATGATGATGATGAAAAATACATTTTACCTGATGCCCTACAGGACTCCAAATGTGCCCTTGGCTTGACGGAGTCAAGAGGGACTTCCGAACATCATGCACAAAGAAGAAAAGAAAAGAAAACAAACAAACATGTCTGTGGTCTGTGGTCTGTGGTCTGTGGTCTGTGGTCTGTGGTCTGTGATCTGTGGTCTGTGGTCTGTGGTCTGTGGTCTGTGGTCTGTGGTCTGTGGTCTCTGCCAAAGGATCATGCCCAACCAGTTGTTGGGGCGCGCTCTCCAACAGACCTATAGCTCCTGCTTCTAGCTGGGGACCACTTTCATTTTTTTTTTTCCCCGACCCCGGTGCCGCCAGTTTGTCCCCCCTGTCCCCTATTCTCTCTGGTGTTACCCCCACCCCACCCCCCTCCGGTTTTACATAGACGCAGAATCCCTGCTGGATATTATAGGGCTCGTAGGGGAAAGCGGGGAAGGGAAAATCAGGGAAGGAGGAAATGGTTTGTGTGTGTGGGGTAGCTCCCCTGTAACCCCCATGGCGCCGGCCGTGCAGCCTCCCCCGTACTAGTGCATGTGTCCGTATCACCCATGCGGCTCTAGCTCACAGAGCAGGGGGAGCAGGGGTAAAGTAGAGTGGTGTGGTGAGGCGAAACGATATGATGATCTCGTTGCAAGAAACCTTGGATACGTGGGAGGGAGGGAGGGGAAGGGAGGACGGGAGGGCCTACGACTTCAAGTTGGATATCCTCTCGATCGAAGGCAGGGTAGAGAGAAATATGAAACAGACGTGGAAGCGCGATTGTGGGAGAATCTTTGCGGAAGCTTCTCTGGGGTGGGCAGCCCCGTCCAGTGCGTCCGGTGTCCGGCGTCCAGATACGTGCTGTGCGGTTCGGAATTTGAATTTGAATTCGAGTGGAATCCGTCCATCAGCAACGGGCAGCTACCACGTGGTCGCACGTGGTACCTTTGTCAGCCGGCAGCATATAGCGGGGGCTCCAACACCTCAACAGCCTGTTTCTATTATAGTAACGGGCTGTTAGTAATCTGTATGGGATAGCTGTTATGATACTGGGTTTCGCGCTGTTCTTTGGACACGCGCTGATACACTGACTTGCCACGCAATATACGAATGGCCATTCGCAGGTGCTGGGGCAGCCCCCCCCCCGGGATGCCGTCGCCTGGCAATGAGATGGATATACGCGCCATCAGAGGAGACAAGTGAGGCAAACGTGATACATTCGTTTACACGATGCCCGTTGATCACTTCGAGTTATACGGCGCTGAGCGGGACACCAAAAGGACCTGCTTAACTGTTGACACAAAAGAGGGGTTGGTATACCCGTACGCGCACTGATAAGTAAGTGGGCGCACGAACGGTGTGGAAACGACCCTTTGCCAGACCGTGTTCTGCTCGAACCTGAGTTCAGTCCAGCTGGTTTGCCGTTGCCAAGTTACGGTTACTACTGTATCGGCAGTAGGCCTAATCAGGTAATCGGCTGCCCCCTGGACTGCCTTCCACCATATCACCCCAAAACTAGACTAAAGCCATTTACGGCGCGGACACCCCTGACACTACCGGTACTATTTGGCGTCAACCTTTATTTTATGCAACTTATCCCCTCTGCAAGCAAGCGCCTCAAATGTAGTGGGTACAGCACCTCTGATTTTGACGCAAGCAGCTTAAATCTGCGGACAAATTGTGAGGATAAGTTAGGAAGGCCACCTCCGGATGTTGTGTCCCCACCCCCCCGCGTGTTGTTCTTCTGTTTTTTCTTTCCTCCCCCCCCCCCCCCTGCTGTGGGGTGGACCGCTGGCTTTGTATTGGAAGTCAACAAGTCGACCCAGTTGATTTGACAAACAACAAAAACACGGAATGCAATGTAAACCAAGGATGCTCGGACAACCCTTTATCATGGTAAACTGTCCTCACTGGGTGGGTTTAGGGGGGCACCCCTCAGCCTGGCCTCAACAAAGCTTGTTGCTGCCAGGTCACAGGGGGGGGGGGGGGGGGGGGGGTGGGGGTAGGGGGTAGTATAGGGGGAGTGGAGTAGGGCTGTGAAGTCTGTGGTGTTTAGGATGTAGGGTGTTGTGGTGTGTGGTGCGTAGGAGAGTTCTTAGTGCTAGGGCAACCCTTTGTTAATGCTCTTTTTTGTTCACAACGATCATCCATAGACCCATAGTAGATAACATACGGCAACAGTACAACTTGGTCAACCTTTGTTCAAAGCACGTCATGGCAAAAACTGCCTGCGATGTTCGAAAATGATTTCGCTATGTTAGCCTTAGACTATCTTTGGGTTTGTTGCCCGGTCTTAATAATCATTTTTAGTGTCCGCGTTTACTTTTCATTGTTACTTGGCGTCAGACGGCGAGGCAGCCAACATTGCTAGCTGAAGTTATGTAACCAAGTTAAAGCTAAAGTTTAATGATCCTAGGCTATCTTTCATAAACACAAATTCACAGTACGAAAGTTGTGTGACACACCAACAAACAACATGTTACAGTCCAGATGTAGTCACCAGGGTTCATCAGGGGAACACACAAATCTGCTTCTCAGCGGAAGCAGGTGTTCAAATCTACCTTCATGGGACTGAACCGATTCAAGTTCAAGTTCAAAATCTGCTTATTGGGACTCAACCGATATAACCGACTCGCTCAACTGGGAAAAGAAAGCCAGGGCAAACAATAAAGGGCATTGAGGATGGCGAATGAAAGCTACTGAACCCCAAAATAATCGTTTATCGACGGGGCCCTGAGTTACAATAAATTATTCATTTTGAAGGGGGGGGAGCTGAAAGAAGATGAAAAAGAAGATGTGATGTTTGCTTTGGTGAGAGTATTTCATGCCGCCTTGGAGGAGGTAGGTAACCTCTCTCCATGCTGCCGCGCAGTAGTCCATACTCAGGCGCAGTTGTGGTCAGCGAAACCAAAACCCCATAATAGTAGCCATTCTCCATTACGTATGGTGCTTGCGAATGGGAGGGTTTTTTCAACCTCATGCCCTGTGGCAGGGCGTACGAATTTCCAATTTTCAATTCCAGGACTCCAGAAACTGCTAATTGAAACAGTTGATGGACTGGTTACCAGTGTTTGGCCCCGGTGCAAGCAAACGGGCTGGCCACCTAAACCTCACCCTCCTAATAAGGCATACTATTTATTAATTTAACTGGTCATCAGTAGTTGACCCCAGTGCAAGCAAACGGGTTGGCCCCTTAAACCTCACCCTCTTGATAAGGCGTCCTATTTATTAATTTAACTGGTCCTTAGTGGTTGGCCCCAGTGCAAGCAAACGGGCTGGCCCCCTAAACCCCACCCTTTTAATAAGGCGTTCTATCTACTAATTTAACTGGTCATCAGTAGTTGGTCCCAGTGCAAGCAAACGGGCTGGCCCCCGAAACCTCACCCTCTTAAGAAGGCGTTATATTTATTCATTTAACTGGTCATCAGTAGTTGGCCCCAGTGCAAGCAAACGGGCCGGCCCCCTAAACCTTACCCTTTTAATAAGGCGTTATATTTGTTCATTTAACTGGTCATCAGTAGTCAGGCAAAACAGTGCAAGCAAACGGTGGCCCACCCAAAGCCTAACAATCTTAATAGGCGTATTATTTGTTCTTAAGTGGTCATCCAGGGGGAATAAAAAGGAAATAACGGGCCCTATGTGTGCGACAGGTTAGCGGGGGGGTGGGTTTTAGAAAAAAAAATAAGCCTGGAAGGGGGTGGATAAGGGGGCCCCTCCCGTACGACGAGCTGCGGAAACACACACCAAGGCAGACATTAGTAAGTGACGCAGCTGCGGAAATTGCACCATTTGGGGAGCAGATCAGAGCAAGTGACGCAGCACCGCTGGACAATCACCATGGCAGACATAGCAAGTGACGCAGCTGCGGAAAATCACCATGGCAGACATAGCAAGTGACGCAGCAGCGGAAAATCACCATGGCAGACATAGCAAGTGTCACCCTCCTGGCAGTAGGGACTCCTTTATGCGACGTGTGGCAATAGATGCCCCTTGGTTATAAACAAAAAGTTAGGAGATAATCAGGGCGAAGTTTACTCGCTGAACCCAATACAGGGTTATCACGGGGGCTCTGGCTCCAAAATCTGCATCATGAGACACAACCGGTTCAAAATCTGTGTCTGCGATGCAGGGGACCCTGCAGTGCAGCACCCTTAGTGAGATCACAGACACAACACCACTCAGTGCTAGTCAATTACCTCGAGCATATACTCCAATGCATGGCCCTATCTGATCTAAGTCACCATCCTCTTCCACTAGGTCCACTGGTTTCACCAGATCTAAGTCACCAGATCTTTTCCACCATATCTATTCCACCAGATCTAAGTCACCAGATCTATTCCACCAGATCTAAGTCACCATCCTCTTCCACTAGGTCCCATTCACTGGTTTCTTAAAACAGCGCACTCTGAACTGCTTGGACAACCTCTCCTGCCCACTGGCTGAGTACCCCCAACTGGACACAGAGGTAGCCCACATGTTGCACACAAAGTGTGTCTTTGACACGCAACACGTAGCTGTAGAACAAACACTGGCCCTATCCCTAAGGCATGTGCCCATAAACCCACAACAATATAAATTGATTGATCGTGGTGTGTTATCTGTCTCGTCGGACTCTAACAATGCACACGTATCCATGGGTACCCCAATAGGCTTAAGGACGATTTCGTTTTGGCTCTTGTTCAATCCTCATTGCCTGTGAGTTTCTTTTAAGCTCTTCCTATCACTTGGGTGTGGCAACGGTCCATTTTAGCTATGTGGCTTTTTTCATTTTATTTTTCTTCAGAGAAAAGGGAAGTAATAATAAGAATACGTTAAATACAGACATACAATACATACAGTAAATACATTCAACAGACGTACATAATACATACATGCATACAAAACATCCATACAACATACCACATATTACATAAATACCACATACATAAATACATAAACATACATACAGGCTGAAAGAACTTGCCCAACCATGATATCAGGAGGGGCTAAGCAGAGTAGAGATCCAAGCACTGTTGCAATATTTGCTTCTTTTCCACCCTGAACGTCAACATACACAGCTTCCTAAAGGCCTCTGCTCTGATCACAGTAGAGAGCCGAGCAATGCGCCCAGATCTGCTTCTTTTCCACCCTAATCGTCAATATACACGGCTTCCTAAAGGCCTCTTCTCTGATCAGAGTAGAGAGCCAAGCACTGTTGCAATATTTGCTTCTTTTCCACCCTGAACGTCAATATACACAGCTTCCCCGGCCAAGCATCTGCTCTGATCATGGCCGACGACATTGCACCAACAACTTTCCCGAACTCTTCGCCGGACTCTTCTTGCAAGCCACCATGCCCTGGCTTGTTTCATCGGTACGCCCAACTCATTTCTCAGGTCCTC